>JBAMNC010001380.1:0-301588 GCA_037902135.1 Cetoscarus ocellatus
GCTCAGCTCACAGTCAAAACAAAGCTGGTTGTGGCGTGATGATGCAGGACCATCTCTGGAGTTTTGTACAACTCGGCCTGGGCTCGGCCCAATATGATCATGAAACGATCCAAAGGAAATATGCACATTTGAAGCATTTTTTAGAACTGAATCAGAACAAAGCAACCGAGCTGCAGGAGTGAAAACTACATTAGAAATCACATGAATGTGTTAAGGTCTGTGTCAAGCTTGTGCAGTGTAGTAATACACTTAAAAAAAAACTTAAAACATGTAAGGAAGGCATAAATTAGACATGAAAACACATGAATATATTAACAATTAAAATAAATATTTAAACAGGTTTTAAAGTCATAGCATTTCTAGTTCAAAAGTGCCATCTTGAGATCCCTTTATGCATGACTGAATTAACATAAAGGTGTGTTTAAAAACATTATACAGTCACTAGTTTGAAACCTAAAGGACTTCAACAAAGTAATCCAACACATAGCACATATTGCTCTGTAACTCTGACTCTCTAGTTTGACTTCAGCTCCCTGAGTTTCCCTTTCAGATCTACTCAAAGTTTCACATGAACTAAATCAACCCCACCAGTCCTTCAATTTCTGATACGACTATAAATGCACCACAAGCACCACAGGTGTTGCATATAAACCATCTCTTTACTAACACTTCCCTTTCCTTTGGAGCAGCATATCACATATGAGTAGGCCACTGAAAGCAACATCTGTCATGGGTTTGTAAAAAGTGCTTTGTTTTTTCGGTGACATGAGTGTGTTGTTTGTTACTGCACATTATAAACATGAATCAGTCATGGACTGTTGTGTGTTCAGCTGATAAAAAATTAGTCTTTCAAAATATCCTCGGATAAATCTAAACATAGATAACAACAACTATGAAATAACATTTTTTACTTTTAGTTTAATATACAAAAAGTCCTTCTTGTTTTAGTGTCCCGTCAGAGTCAGAGTGAAAAAGTCACACAAAATGCAGATCAGTTTACTTGAAGACGACCAAACTATCAGTCATTCTTTATCCCACAGCCATTAGCCACCGCCTCTTGTTTGTTCCCCTGCTGTTTGTGCCAGCTCTTGCTCTTCCGAACTGCAAATCGAACAATGTCCACCATAAACACCCAGGACAGAGCGTACATTGGCCACTCCCCCGCCACTTGATAAAGAATCTCGGCCTTGGGGAGATCAGCTCACAGTACAGCATTGTGCCTCCCCACAAAGATCCGCATCACCACGAACAGCACCACGAAGGAGATGTCCACAACGTTCACCAGCACTGTCCTGTAATGTCCCGTCTGTTTGAGGAACCAGCGTGTCTGCAGCAGGGGGTTTGTGATTTCGCTCCCAAAGAGGACAGCGCAGCCCTCGATGCCAGACTCCCCCAGCCACAGGGTCAGCAGGATTCCCAAGATGCCTCATGTGTGGTGGGCTAGCATAACGGGACCTTCTGTGCGGAAGTACACACACCAGGCCATGTCGAAACAGAAGTAACCCAGGCTCACGATCATGGCGCTTATCTGCAGAGGGGTGTTCTTTGTGCTGGTATCCACAGACAGAGACAGGAAACAGTTTTAGCAGTTTTATCAATCTTATAAAATCAAACAATCATTATGCAGTCACAATGAAAAAGCATGTGCTTCACTGACCAAGACAGGAGCACAAACCATTTAAAGTTACTTGATGATGGTAGAGTTAAGGTAAAATGACTTGTTTCTTTCTACAAGGAGCTTATCCCCACTTTAAAGCAGATTAAGTGCAAACTGAGCTCATTATTAAGGATAACATGCAAAGAAATGCACCAACTAAACAAGACAAGAAAGACAAAATGATCAACAACTATCTTAACAACTGATGTGTCCCTTAGGACATTCTTAAATACCAGTCATCAGATTAAAGGGAAGAGAAAATACATGTAAGCTGTAGCGCTAATCACATTAGTTACAATTACATTATTGCTGGGCAATATGGGAAAAAAGCAGATTTGGTATTGCTTATCTAAACTGCATTACCTCAAATTTCAACATCGTCTACTGTTATATATATGCATGGTTCTTTGCTCTGTTTGACGGTAAATATCCTGACCTATTCGAAGTGTTATGTGGCCTTGCTCAGTCCTGATTAGCTTGAAAAACATGATCATAGGAGAACTACAAGGAAGGAAGAGCATGTGTATACAGCAGGTTATATTGCCTGCCTGACATTAATTTGCTGTTTGCATTATTTCCAGTTTTCTGTTGAATTTTAAAATTCAAAAAAACTGTACGCTTGTTTCCTGTTTCGAGTGGATGTGCTTAGCAGAAGTAGGCTAAAAGCGGCTCCCACAAACAATAGACTCTGCACTTATTTCCAGCGAACCAGCGCGGAGCTGCACTGCCGGCATGCATTGGAAACGGACTGAGGTGTTGCCAGTGGAAAGAGACCAACTGATGACACCGGGGGCAACTTGCTGCAGAGTGCGTGATGCATATGGAATGCTACACAGGTGGACTATGTGGAAACTGGTGATACACTCTCACTCTCTCATGAATAATGGCAGAAATATTCAGTACATGTTCTGGGAAAAGTGCTCCTTTTAAAAATTTAACTGATAAAATGATGATTCTCTGTATACCCTAGCCATAACACATCCATTAACTTATCTTGTAGTCAAGAGCATACTGTTGTTGGGAGCTTTTCCTGTAATCTTTCACTGAGCACCTGTTTATTTCATAAATCAACTTATTCAACATTGAACTTACAAATGGCTTGAATAAGTTGGAAGACACAACTCACTTATATCATACCGACTTACCCTTTACCTTTACGAAAAAATGAATCACGATAGGTTCAAAATGCGATACATTTACGGAAGTGATTTTGTAGTCAACTAATAAACTACTGCTTCTGGTTCTTAGAGCAAAACTATTTTTACTTTCCATAAGGCCTGGCATTGCAAAAAAGAATAATATCAAAATTACCTATATCCATACAAGCACTATTGTTACCATATATCTTTTTTGGAAGTCTGATGATATATGTTAAAAACTTTATACATGTTTCCCAGCCCTGATTTACACAACATTTATACCTAGTCAGCATTTTTGCACATGAAATCTGACTTCTTTTTTTTTTTGTTCCAAATGAGAATGTACCATATTCGATTTTTGGCTATATTCTATACAAATAGTATATTCAGTGCTTATTTTCACAATTGATTTCAGCTGATATTCGATAAACAATTTATTTTTTGTACAAAACACAAAGTCCCCACTCTGCTATAATTGGCTTGTTCCTGTTATTGTGACAGTTTATGCGTGTTAATAACAGAGGTAAATCAAAATGAACATATGTTTTTACCATAGATAGTAAGCCATTATTAGTATTTTTTATTTAATTGATGTAACTTTAATTATTGATGTAGTCTGTTTTTAGTAAAATGTATTTTTATGTAAACTTTCAGGGTAGAGCATTGTGGTCCTTTTGTGCGTTCTGCCAATATATGCAACACATATGGCATATTTGTATGATTGGTAAAGGCTATAAATATCCAACCTGTTATTTATTTAGTGATTATTTCTTGAGTATAAATGTCATGATCAGGAAAATCCACAAACCTGGATGACTGAAAGGCCAGGGTCCATCTACATAGCCAATATAGGTCGTGATGCACACCGCCAGGATCCCGTGTACCAATGTGACGAGGCGACAGTTCCACTCGTAGCTCCTGGAGGCATTTCCAACACACAGTATGGAGTAGAACAACACCCAACAGGAAAGGCTTAGGAGTGCAAAACCCACAAGCAGAGCCATCTTCTTCACTACGGACAAAAAAGCCAAAAAAAAGGAGCAAAATACTTCCAACCAGTTTCAAAAATGTTCACTCAGATGTCGTCCATTAAATCTTCAATCACAAAACACGACGAAAGAAAAATGCGTCGAGGCATTTCTTACTCTGTAATATCACTTACAGTAGAAAAAAACAGCATAACTGTCCAAAGACTTGGACTGTGCGATCCTTTGTAAGTGAACAACAAATAGCCTTTGCTTGAACTATAATAGCACTACAGTTGGCCAGCTGAGGGTCTGGTGGGGTGAGGGGGATGTCTCTTATTCTGCTGTGACGTTTGTGCTAGGAGGTGAGACCATGCAGATAGACAGGCCCACCCTCACCCAACTGGAACAAGATGTCTCAAAGACTTCAAGCAAATTTCTAGACTGCATGAGAGGTTACTGGGTGCTGGGTGTCAGACAGTTGCCATTAGGGAGAGAGGTCATAAAGGCAATCATTAAATCACATTTACCTTCTTATTGCTTCTGTGTCTCAAGTTATAGGAACAAAAACTAAAAGTTTTCAGGGCTCATGAGCATGAAAATGTCAGGATGAGTGAAAAATTCAAAACATTTGTGGTAGGAACATTTAATCAGGTAAGCTGGCCAAAATATTTGGTTTATGAAGCACAGAACAGAAAGGGATTGGCTTTTTGAGTTTATTTTCTTAATAAACAATTCAATACTGTCATAATATAATATCAAAAGGCAGCAAAAACTAAGGGTGCAGCATGTAAACTGATTTTTAGTCCAACCAATGGCAACAAGGTAAACTATGTTAATTATTTGGTGTCATGTTTGGTCTAAATAGGAAAAATAATTTAGTATATTTCATTCTATTTACAGAAGATTTTTATTGAATATCTTTTTATTCACATATAGGTAGTTAACACAATGTCAGTCTTTATAAATGTTAGGGATGCATGGTGTGGGATTTTTGCCAATATCTGATATGTCAATACTTCTAGAGTCATTAACGCCGATATCAATATTTTTATGTTTAACAGATGTGAAGCAAGATAAAAAAACATTTCTTAATTTCATAAAAGACATTTTGTTTTATATAAGAAAGTGGACGTTCAGTGATTATGAGTCCAATCACGGCACATTTAAATATTTTGCCAATATTACAGCTAATATATGATACAAATATTCCCAATATATGGTGCCAAAATATTGGCTTAAATATCAGCAACATTTGTTCATATCTGCTGCATATATTGTTCTAATATTACGCAACCTTAGTTATAAATTGCTCTATTTAAAACACACAAACCGGCTTCAAACAGAAGCGAAAACCCCCTTCAGCTAAAATTGTGGCATAAATGGTGCATTAAACTCTGTACTAGACAGAACCTTCCTGCATTATAAGCTTTGTAAATGCTTTTTAGTTACTGTATAGTCAGTCATTCTAATCTCTTATCTTTCACTCTGTAATGGATTGTATACTTTCACAGATTATACATTTGTCTCTTGTTTTGACCTGTTTTTTTTTACACAAGACCCAAACATTTTAACATGCTATTTGACACAGTATGAGCATAAACAACTCTAATACCCTCTTATAAATGCTTTAAAATGCCTCTTTTTTGGATAAATGTTGAATTAAAAACAACAAATGCATTTTTATTAAATCGTAAAAGACCTTTGACAAAAAATAATATGTTGATATGCAAAGAAATACTAATAATATAATATCTTAGGGCTCCTGTCAGTCATGGGCCCTTAAAATATTTTACTTTCCCCCCTTTTGTCCACATACCTGCCAGTAAAGCTGATCCTGCAGAGGAAAAGTGAAGCTACATCCACAACAGTTCACTTCATTTCCATGGAAAACAGGAACAGATAACTGAAGGGAAAGCGGATGTAAAGTAGCAGGAGCGATAGCGTGAATGCTCACTCCCTTTTTTGACTAGACCTATATCCTCTTGATCCCTAAATGAAAGTAAAACAGGATCTGAGTGTCCCTCCTTTAGCAGGGCGCTTTAACAGGATGCTATCAGTTAGCAAAGCAACCAGTAGCAGGCTAACACTGTATGGCTAACAAAGCGCTGCCTAATCAGTGTGTAATGCCCTGAAAAACGCAGTAAAATCAAAGAAACTTCACCTTAGAGCTGCACACGCTGCTGTTTCTTCCTTGACATCCTGTGAGCTCGGCTCAGAGACGAACTGTTCCTGCAGCAGACTGTAAAGAGCCTGTTTACTGACACAGAGGCTGCTGTTTGTTGTCCTTAATGAGAGCTCCGCCGGAGGAAACAACAGCAGCCTTTCTCAGCATCCCTCCGCTTATCTCCCCTCAGCCTTATTATTCTCTGTACATGCCAGAGTGAACGTTAATGTGCTCCTCTTTAATCACCTCGCTGATCTGTAGCTTTAAGGTTACGGCCTAGTTATTAAAGATTTAACAGAAAGAGCATGTTTCCATCCTTCTTTATGCTTCCTCGCGCTACAATGATGGGAACTGCTCTCTTTTTTGTAACAGTGGCGACACCGTGTGGACAGAAGGTGGAATTACAGGTGAGACCGCAAATGGAGGAGCAGCAAGCTACAGAATATTGTTCAACAAAGGCTGGCAAGTACATTTCTGCACAAAATATCAAATACACATGACCCTGGTCAAAGTATTGAAATGATAAAAAAAAGGAAATTGTGAAAGTTTGTAAATCCTGTCCACAGAAATGATTGGGCCCTTGAATGAACTGGCAAATTGTAATTTACCTGACAAGCATTGTTTTAGTCAGGTTTCAAACCAGCAACCCTGCTGTGAGGCACGTGCACCACTTGCTGCCCCACCATTTCGCAGCCATCTTAAAATGTAACTTCATAGTTTCAGAGAGTCGGAAATACCGGTGCCGTTGTATGAATTGCACATCCCATGTAAAGGCTGAAGTCCTTGAAGTGCCTGGCCCGATGGCCTGTGGGTCCTTTAACCCAACTTATTCAAATCTTAAGGTTAATTTGATTTTCACAGAGCAATATTTTCCAAATACTTTTAATAAAGCACTATACTGTGCTGGGGCTGTAGGGGCGGCTGGTGGAGGAGTGGATTGAGATCCCTTTTGAAAATATTCTGTCATAATTTAAAAACTTAAAACATACAAACTCCACACATGATGCGCAACCTATCTTCTGCTTTCAACAAAATATTAACCCTTATAATGAGAAACATATTACTTCCCCTTACATGCAGGCATCTTCTTCTCCTTTTACACACATATATTCTCCTATCACTTACATACACACGGCTTGTTATGTTAAGACTTTAAATGTCCACAACTATGCAGGTTATGCAGTGCAAAGAAAGACTTTATTGAAACAATTCATGTAAAACACAGCTCTTACATGGTACATTACCTAATTGCTTCATTTTCTCCTTATGGCAACTTTTAACAACATAGTCAGAACTCTTTCATAGAAAAAATATCTTAAAGAACCTATCCTATAATTACATAGCAAAAAAAAGTTATCGGTGGAAATGTTAAGGCACTTGATCACCAGAGAAGGCCACAAATAGAATTATTTAACTTATTTGGTTCTTTAGTAAGTAGAACAAAAAAAAGAAGAAAAAACTCTGAAGGCAAAAAACAGACAAAATGAGTAAGATGTGGCAGTGGCGTTGAGATGAAGATGGAGGTAAGACAGACCAAAATGTACTTCAACCTCTTGCTTAGAAAAGAAAATAAATTTGGTCCCACAAGTAGAAAAAACACGAGAGCGTTAAAAATGATCAGACATAGGATGTAGAAATTATAACATGTTGCCGTAGGCATGTAGAAAAACAAACAGAAACTTAATTCTGGCTTCCTGATAAATGATTAACACTTCGACCAGCAGATGGCAGTAGAGACTTTAAAAGGCAACACAGCTTTTTAAGTGACATCGGGAACAAGGTAGTGATAAAACAAAAGGATTGATCAGCTTGACAGTATTTCAGCCAACTTTGGTTTACTTAATCCTGTTTTACAGACTAAAAATGATTCCAGAAAGCATGACGATCACCCCAGTGATGGTTAACGGGGGAACATTAATTAATAAGCTGTTCTGTGAAATTAGATAATACAACTGCTTAAATTAATTCATGCCAAGTGTTTTGCATGTTGCAGAAATGAGCATGAAATCATCTAAAACCTGGCTATTACAGAACACCTGTGGTTAAGTTGTGTGATTTAAGAGCTTATGTAATGCAAAAGAAGATGAACTAGTCACAAAAAGATACAAAAATACTCCTCCATAATTTCACTTTGCAACTAAAATAAATAAAGCCAGCATTCGAGAAGAATTTCTTTGTTTGCCAGCTTATGTTGTGGGAAAAGGTTTTTGACCTGACTTTAAAGAGTCGATCACAAAAGAAAAATAAATCCACCATCCAGTTTATCCTTCACAAGAAAAATATCATGTTTATGACTCCTTGGACACCAGATTCTGTTTTCTTGTTTGCATGCTTGGCATTGTCCAGCTTTATGCACGTCCAGTTTGTTTGAGAGGTTTTTGTTGTTGGCACCTTTAATCTGCTGCAACAATTTCTCAAAAAAAAAAAAAAAAGGCACAAAAGGGACAGCATCTTGGCAAAGTCTCATTCTAGCTGACAATGACATGTTATTTTCCCAAAAGAAGTTTGGAGTCTGAGAATCCTCTTAAACAAAGCGTTAAGTTTCTCCTTCCTTAAACGATTTGGTCTCATTTTGAACCTGAATTCCTCTTTGAATCAGTTTGACGTCTGATTCCACCTGCTCCCCACTTCAGTTATCATCATATAAGAAGACGTCCAATGCTTTGTGAGGGAGAACTGGCTTAGCTTGGCAAAAAAAAGCAAATTTGTCCCTTTTTTAAGATTCAAAAACATACTGTTAGGTCTCCTCGTCCCATAGACAGAGTTGTTTTTGGGGGACATAATAGGTGAAATGGTAACCCTTGCTGCAGCTCTTTATGCCACACTTGTAGCTCGAGCCTTTCCCCGTGGTGTCCCGGCCTCGGCAGTACTTCAGCAGACACGGGTACCACTCCAGACGCAGGCTGTACGTGCAGAGACACGGCTGCCACAAGTCTTTAGTGGAGTGACAGGCCTGGAAGCTCTCCCCTCCTGTTGTATGGGGCAGGACCTCGAATATGGAGCCATCCACTCCTGTGACACAAACATGAGAGGATGCATTATTGGCAGAGCTTGGGAAACAAAAGGAGGCTATCATTCTCTGTGTGATTTCACTCAATTAAATACTGTATTGAGCTGGAGAGGGGGAACAGAGTGGCTCCAAAGAGAGGAGATGGTGCGGTAAAAAGGGCAGCTTTGTCATGCAAAGGAGATGCTACTGTGATTCCCTCGGCTGATAATGGTGCGCAGTGCTTGGTGAACCATGACCATCAACATTGTTTCCTCTATAACAGTGCTGTCAGTGGACAATAGTGCTGTCATAAGGATTCTCCTCAGCCAGAATTATTTAGACTTCATTGCTATGAGGATACGTGATCCTACTGCGAAAAAAGCCTTATACCTAGTGGAAACTACATGCCCTACATTCAGGTGAGCATCTGAGTTTGAGAGTTATGCAGTTATGTCACAGGATATTCCACTCAATGTGAAGAGGATACTCAAAAGATGAGAACAGACCCATTTTAGATGCAAAGCTGGATCTTACCAACACAACTCTGATCCAAACTTTTGTGTTGGGAAAGGTGATTAGAATTTTACAATCTTTAACGCTTTAACTTGCACAAAAAATGGCCATGAAAACGTCTTTTTTGACATATTGGGGCACTAATGCAACAAGTCGTTTTTTTTTTACGTCCTAAATATTTATAAATCATTGACCTCTACCAAATGGTTGAGCTGGGAGTGTATAGTCGAAACAGTAGCTGTGTGCAAAAACGTTCACTCATTCACTTACACACTATTCCCTAAGTAGTGTTAATGAAATGGTGAACTACATAGGGAATGACCGAACGAGATTTCCGACACTACACTGAAATTTTCTAAACATCATAGCATCAGTAGATGAGCCAGGCACTCAGGAGGATAAGTAACAAATTTTACAGCTGTTAAAAGATGTAAGAAAGCTACGCAATGAACATGTTTAAGATACTTTAACGTTTCTTTAATTTATAAACGAAAGCAGCGCCACTTTGTGCCGTAGCAGCCTTCTTTCTCTTCCTCTTCTTCTTCTCCTCTGGAAAAACACGACTGCATTGCATTGTGGTATACGGGAGTACAATATAGGGAGTATTGTATGTACACTCACATTTGCTGTGCATTGTGGGTATTTTATAGTTCACTATATAGTGAATGAAATTAACCGCTGAGAATTCGAACAACACTACAAAATGGCGAACAAACTGTATAGTGCACTCTGTCTGTGATAGGGAACGGTTTTGAACACAGCTATTAATTCAACAGCAAAAGTCAAAAGAGAACAAAAATCAGGTCAAATATCCCTTTTGAGAAACATTTTTTGGATGTCATATTCATTTCATATATGCCATTTTTGGTTTTTATGACCAGTTGTATTATAATGCTAGGTTTACCTATCTGAGAAATTCCCCACTTTAATAAGACATAATGCTTTTCTCTAACATTATGTTTAACCCCCAGGAAATATAGATGGCCTATCAGGTTTAAGAAGTTTGATGCATTTATGAATAAGATACAGTTACTCAAAGTTTGGTCTACCAAGCAGTTGATCTGGAAGTTAAAGGGTTAATGCGAAATTTATACAAAAAAATAGTCTACAGAGGGAATGCATGTAACGTCACAGTCAGCACGGGCGAACTGGATGTGAGGCACTCAGTGGCAAAGAGCACAGATCAACCACAACAATCAGCGGAAAGTGTGCAGTTAAATACTTAAATTCAGCTTTAAAATGGAAACTTTTTTTGTTACTGAAATTTGATAATGATCACTGCAAGTAATGAAGCTCCTCAGCTGATGTTCGGGTAATGTTTGGAGCCATATTGTCAGGTTGATACCAAAGATAAAGCCTTTTTTTAACAGCGACTAGCATCATATCACTGATCATTCAGGTAATGCTGATTATAAACTTCACTTCCTTCTCTTTTTTTTAACTCTAGTTTTTCATTTTCAAAAAAAAATCAAGACATTCAGGTTCAGCAAATAATAAAATAAAACATCAGAATCTTCAATGAGGAGGCACTGAGGACATTAGATTATGTTTTCAAAATTATAGCCCACAAAAAACCCAGAGGAGTCTGATTACAGCAGCTGGTTTGACAAATGATTTAAAAAATGTTTGATGAAATAATTAATCTAGTATGACTTTGATTTGGCCAATTATTGATAGAACTTTGGCATATTTTACATTATATAAAGGTCTCAAACTAATTAAGGTGTCACATTAACAATTAATAGGAGGCATCGACAGTTAAATGGAGACTAAAGCCTGTGAAAACTGATCTCATTTTTGATATGAAAAACTACAGATAAAATCACACAGACAGAGTTATAGTCACTACAGGGCTTCATCCTTTGGCTTAGGCTAATAAATACTACATTATAAATTCAATTTTATGGCTCCAAAAGTTTTTAAAGTCATTTAGAAACAAAAATCAGACTAGAAGTTAAATTTCCCACAATGAACATCATCAAAAATAATAAGGCCTTCTGAAAATGACTGAAAAATGTTGCTCTCTATATAGTGTAAAGGAACTGACTTCATCATTATACTTCATCATTAGTCAGAGAAAAATACAATTTCTAAGACTTAAAAATGGAAATGAGGCCATACTTTTATTATAGCTAAACACTATTAAGAAGTGCAAAAGAATTAGCAAATACTCAGCTCATTATCTTCAACTGTTCTCATTTATAAACAGTTCTATGTGTTTTATTGATGCTTTAGGAAAACATCAGTGAATACTTAACATGTCATCTAGAGAGTGTTATTAACTAATCTATATGTCACTTATAAACCAGAGAATAAATGTATTTATACATCAGCAAAGCATTAGTACAATGCTGGGGTGAATCATCTTTAGACATGATGCATAAACTTCAGTCCAAATGATCAGATGAACAACTAACCATCCAAAATAACTAGATGATGGTAGGGATGAAAATTGATATGATTTTATTGATTTCTGAGTCATTATCTATTCTGCTTATTGATTTGATTCTTTACTGATTCCCTCATCGATTTCTGGGCATTCCTTGAGGGAATTATTATCTACTGGGATTGGTTTGGGATGCCCATCCTAGTTCTATTTAGCTGCACTTAACTGTGCGACAAACTCAAAAACCAGAGTTAGTTATAAATGTTTTAAGCCTTCAAGTCAAATTAAATGTTAAAAAATGTATCAGTAATGTAAAGAGAGACAGAAAGGGGTTAACAAAGATAGCATGAGCAGTAATGAGGCCTTATCAAGAAGAAGCAGAGATAGAACCTGAGCTTGATGTGGTGGGCGGGGCTGTTTGTTGAAATGATTACGCAGGAAAGGAAAGATTGAGTGTCAGTGAAGGGATGATGGGAGATAGAGGCAAATATTTTGACACCCTGACAACAGAAGTCTGACCTTTGTCCAGCCAGTATTTCACATCAGCCTCTCTGGTGTAGATGGCCTCCTGGGCCTCGCTGCACATGTTGTGGATGTGGGAGCTGAGTTGCCAGGCCCGGCTAAGATTGACCGCGACGCTCATCGTCAGCTGCTCCAGTCCTCGCCGCTCCTCTGCCAAGCGGATGGCCTGAGGGTTTTTCTAGGTTTTTGAAAAAAAAGTAATGATTGAGGAGATGCCCACAAAGACATGGCACATATAAAACTCCAACTAAAGGCCCAGGCTTTTATTTTCTGCAGTCTGTTGAGTTAGTCTGCCCTAAATTTGGGACAGGCATCAACATAAGATGGGCAATTTATTATTCAGCAACAAAAATCATGCACAGAAAAGACTGGAAAAAAGTGTACAGCAGAGAAAAACATTCACCTGTGCAGAAAAATAGCATGCTGAAAAAAATATTAATTTCAAATCATCTGGAATGAGGACTTTTCAGCTTACTTCACTTTTTATACCCAAATCTGAGACGAATCAGTGGGCCTCTCTGATAAGTCAGAAATTAATCAAGCAGAACATTCAACCACAAGAAGTGATTTTTCTGTTCAGGAATGCAAGTAAGTAACTATAATATAACAAAAATAATAATGAGCTGTACTGTTTTCAGTTTTTTGTAAAACAACAAAGTTGAAAATTAATGAATAACAATAATTATCATATTTTAGCATCAAAAATATGATTTTGGATAGAGAGCTTCTACATATGGTTAATAAACCGGGTATTTAACATTACAGAAACATAAAAATCCTTTGGTTATAACCAATGCTGAGAAGTTAGGGCACCTGTGGCAGAAACTTTACAATGGGTGGTGGTCTTATAATTTTGTTAAGTATGTATATATATAAATAAAAGCTTAAAAATAAAAGCTAATGTCCCAGCATCATTTGGTGTCAGCCCTGGTACCATTTCCAAACTTAGGATCAGGTTCTGTGAGACCGGTGAAGTTAAAGGCAGACTGTGAAATGGGCGACCCAAGAAGACAACACCCCAGGAAGACCTGTCCTTACCCTTGCTTCAGTGAAGAACTGTGGCCTTTCTCCCAGGGGAAGAGGGGATTTTGCCACTTTCTTTCTGGGCACTACTCACACATTTAGCTGTGTTGTTTATTTTACAAATACACCATCCTTAGAAGGTTTACCTCGTTGTATGAGGCTTTCCAACTATATAAAATACATAACCAATTGATATTACTAGAGGGGCGGATTAATAGACTGAAATAAAGTTTCCTAACATCTTTTGAGGAATATACTGTATGTATACCATATATGAAGAGAGGGTACAATTTATCTAATCACTGACAAGTGATTTTTAGTCTACAGAGCAGTGCCAACAATGTTCAGTTATTTGCAGCATAAGTTTTAGTGAACAATGTAGGACAAAAACATCATAATCACAAATAGGAACTTTGTGATACTGGATTTCACTTTACTTTTATTATCATGGTCAAAGAATCTCACAATAGCAGTATTATCACGATATTTACTGATAGCTCAACCCAACTGAAAAATTAAGATATGATAAGATAAGATAAGATAAGATAAGATATTCCTTTATAACTCCCACAGGGGAAATTCCAAGTTTACAAGAGCTGTTTAACACAAATAAAAATATAAAGAAAGAAACTTACGAATGAAAAATAAACTATAATATAAGTGGCATTTACAGTGGTTATGTAGATGTTTGATATATTACAGATGGAAAATTTGAGATATTATAAATATAAATATGGGTTATTGCACACTGGAGAGGTTTTTGTTGTAGAGTCTAACAGCTGCATGGAGGAAGGACCTGTGATACCTCTCTGTCACACTTTGGGGCTGTCAGAAAAACAGTCAAAGAAAGTTTAATAAAAACTTTGGCAGGTTGTGTTTACGGGTACAGCTCAGGCTAAAAGTTCAGGAGATTTTTTTTGCATTATTGATTGGCACTTCCTGTTTGAATTGTGCCTCCACACAGCTACACATGTGAATCTCCTACATGATCTGAAACTGTCTAGGTCACACTAGTATTGTGTTGTCTTTCTTGGATCTATAGTTTTTGTGTTTTGCTGCTTTTCCTGCACATTTTCTTTCAACACCAAACACATTGGGGCCTCTATTGAAGGCCTGACTTCCACAGCATTAACCCACCTGTCTGAGACGGGCCATGGACTCACTGGGGATGATCTCATTGCGGTTGAGGCGGGAGACGAAGCACAGGGCCTGGTACTGGTTCTGCCCCCTCTCCAGCTCTCCGAGGATCAGAGCTCGAAATATTTTCACATCCTGCAAGACAGCGGGGATGAGATGATAAACAGACTTTTCCCAGAGGACACAGAAGTGGTGCATGAGGCGAGGCTGTCATAACTCACTGTTTATAAGTGAAGGCCTGCACAGATGAGAGCGAATATTCTTTCCATTTCAAGTCACTTAAAGTAATTCAATATGTCAAGCCCAAAGATGTTTAAACAACTGTCCACTGGAAGTAAAGAAGGCTTCATTATGCTACGCCCATAGAGGCCCATCAGACACTTTGTTGGAACATTTTATTGCCTTTATGTCTCACAATGTATCTCCAGACTTGTTCTGGTTATTTTGTACTGTCAAATTAAACCCTTGGCTCGTTTTTGGGCAAACTTATCAAAGTTTCTCAAAGCTGTAAAAGTCTTTTACCAGCCTGCTTGATGTGGGACTGTACAAGAAGGAAAATAGTGATGGAGGAGTAATCACGGAAAAAATAAAAAGTTGTGTTTCTCTTGGCAAGTGTTTGAGAGATCTGGCGCCGAACCTAAGGCCATAAAGAGTTGTGTTAGGGGGCCTGCAAAGCATGATGGGAAGCTCCAGCAGTTAGGGAGAGTAGAGCAGCAGACCTGTCCTCCTATTCATCAGACAACCCCTTTTCCCACCCCCAACCCCCACCCGTTTGGCCTGTAGATAGACACACAGTCCCAAAAACACCCCTCCTCCGCTTTTCACACAGCCGTCTGAAGCCAACAGGCTGCCGAGGAGAAACAGTTTCTGAGCAGGAGGAACTGTGGGGCAGATAAAACAGCCCACAGATAACCCCACTGAGTTCTCCTTAAGCTCTTCCTGTATGCAACAGTGTACCGTCTGGCAAGAAAGCAATGCAGGCCTGCCTTGGAAGTGTTTACGCTCTGTAGCTCTTAATAGACTACTTTGCATGATCACTGGTTCCCCCCTGGAAGAACCACAATAGTCTGTGAAAAGGGTTCCTGGCAGCGGTACAATACAAGCATGGGTATTACACAAGACAATCATGCAAGACTACTTGACCTTTGGCAAGCAAATTACAGAGCAAATATTGATCTGAATGTCATATTTGATATTAACATCTGATTTTCCTCTCATGTCTCTATGAGAAGATCAGGAGGAAGAACTCAAAACACTGGACAAAACCCACTTCCAGTGAAGTTGGGACATTGTGTACAACATAAATAAAACAGAATTCAATGTTTTGCAAATCTTTTTTTCCCTTATACTTATTCGAATACACTACAAAGACAAGATATTTCACGTTCAAGCTGATGAACTTTGTTTTTTTTGTTTTTTTTTTCAAATATTTACTCATTTTAAATTTAATGCCTGCAAGATGTTCCCAAAAAAAGCTTGGACAGAGGCAACAAAAGGCTAGGAAAGTAGAGAAATGCTCGAAAAACACCTGTTTGGACATTCAACAGATGAACAGGTTAACTGGAAACAGGTAAGTATCATGATTGGGTATAAAAGGAGCACCCCCAAAAGGCCTTTTCAAGCAAGGATGTGGTAGTAAAGAACTGCGTGAGCAAATAGTCCAACAGTTTAGGAACTATGATTCTCAACTTAAGTCCAAGATATCTTCAAAAGAATAGGAGAATCTGGAGAAATCTCTGCTAGTAGGTGGCAAGCCAAAAAAACAACATTGAATGCCTGTGACCTTTGATCTATCAGGTGGCATTGCATTAAAAGCCAACATCATTCTGTAAAGGATATTACCACGAGGGTTCAGGAGCACTTCAGAAAACCACTGTCACTTAACATAGTTCGTCTTTACATCTACAAGTGCAAGTTAAAACTCTACCATGCAAAGCAAATGCTACTTAACAGCAACACCTGGAGATGCCACCACGTTCTCAGGGCCCAAGCTCATCTAAGATGGCCGTGTCCTCTGGGCTAAAGAGGAAAAGGACCATCCAGATTGTTATAAGTACAATCAAAGTTCAAAAGCTAGCATCTGGGATGGTGTCCCAGGTTTTTGGAAAGTGGTGAAGGCATCAAATTCAAAATAAGTAAATATTTGCACTGTTTCATTTGTTTAGCATTTTAGTATGTTAGTTAATTTGATAATTGAACGACACTTTCTTTGTTACTTTGTTAATTTAGTGCTCTAGTATGTTAGTTGATTTTGATAATTGTAAATATCTTCTATTCTTTGATTTCTGTCTTATTCAATGCATGCTACTATCCCTGTACTTGCCCTGTCCTGCTGCAATACCAGAATTTTCCCTTTGGGGATCAATAAAGGATTATCTTATCTTACCTTATCTTATAAATATTAAAAATATCATCTTTGTAGAGCATTTAATTGAATATAGGTCTATACGGTTATGCTGATCATTGTGTTCTGTTTTTATTTATGTTTTACACGATGTCCCAACTTTATTGGAATTGGGTGTTCTAGAAACAAAGACATCTGACATTTAATATCTTACATGTCACAGCAACGTGATGACAGTTACCAAGAACTCTGGTTTATCTCTACCAAAATAACTAATGATTACAGAGAATGTCACGACTGCAGGAGGCATGAATGTATCAAAGTGAGATGTAATGAAAAGGAAACACAGAGTCGACAGAGACACAGCACAGAGCGCTGCTTCCCTTTGACTGTAGGACGGCACAGAGGCCACAACTTCAGGACCTCCCATACTGCAGACACATGGCGCTGCGCTGGGACACTGTGTGTGCATGTGGATGTATGGGCCCAGAGAGGAGGAAAGGCATTCATGTCAGCTACACAGATTTGCCCGAAGGCTCTCTGGGTAATTACAGAGGAGCAGGGCAGCTCCACCAACTTTGTTTCTTTGGAAGTTTCTGAATGGTAGACGCTGAGCTCGCCTCCTCCTCTTGTGTAATTATGCGTCCACATTAATGATTGTCTACTCTGCAGTCCTACTTTGGGTAAAGGCCAAAAAGGGGGCATGGGGAGGACAACACAGTTTCTGTTTGACAACAGCTTCTTCTGAAACAACCTTGTCTCAGACAGGCATCATCTGGATGCAATAAGAAATCCACGGAAAATGAGTTAATCTGCAACTATTTGCTTTCTTTTAATGATTAGATGAGAAATCTGATACCAGTCCAGTCCCACACGTATGAAGCCACAGGAAGCCGCTGATTTGATCAGCTTTGTGTGGAAAAAAAAAAGGCAGCGAGAAACAACTTCTTAAGCTGTCAAGATGAAGAAACAGGAAGGACAACTTGTCCTACTTTTTGACTTGATCCAAGATTAAATCAGTTTTGTCTTTAAATGATTAGAAACAAGTGATTCATGCTTTCATTTCTACTCGTTTGGACTACTGTAATGCAGTTTATGTCGTGGTTAGCATGTTTACTGTTAGTCCAAAATGCTGCTGCTCGACTTTTAATACTATGAATGGGAACATAGCACCCCCAACCTGGCCTCTCCCCATTCATTATATGGTTTATTTTAAGATATTATTGCTTGATTTAAATCTTTGAATAGGTGAGCAAAAAAGTCTACCAGCAGGTACGACCGGTCAGATGCCCTGATTTCTCAGGACATGGGGCCTTAAGTTTGTGTAAAAACTCCACAAACACTTTGATCCATTTAGGTTGTTTTCATGAGTTATGCTTTTTTATGTGAATTCTCTCAAAGCAAGGTAAGTTTGTAGGAATTTTACATGATATATACAGGGATAACTTGTGTTTTTATACAGCACAATATATATTTTATTTTAGTGATTACTGACAATAAAAGAACCAAAGGACTGAAGGCACTATTGCTAATGTTTGTGTGCTATTCATAAGGTGTTCATGAGTTTGTCCCAAAATTTGGTCTTAAAAACTAAAAAAAATACCCAATAGTGGATATCAAAGTGGATATCTTTAGCCTTACAGGATTTACTTTTTAATTAAAGCCTCTATCTGGCATAAACAAACCTGTGTTGATACCTCAGCGGTTTGAGTGCTGAGGGGATGATTACAAGTGTGGCATCTAATAGTAAAAAGAGCAATAACAATGACATCACCTCCAACCAGACAGGAGCTGCTGGGTTCAACTGTTTGTTTGGACAAGACGAGACTCACCTCTGCCTGCCTGAAACCAGCGCTGCTGCATGTACACATTGACTCACTTGTGCAGACGCACACTTGCACAGTGAAGCCAAGAGAATGATATGTGTGCAGTGATTACAGGGGGGCTCCACCTGTTGTTACGATGACATGTGGAATCCAAACACCAGCAGAGAGTGAACAGACTGATCGAACTACAAAAGCTTTGTTCTTCAGTACAACAAACTCTCACTTTGACAAAAGAAAACGCAACCGTGATGGCTTCAGGTATGAGGGGCTGTGAAAGACATAATTCATACTAGTTCTCCCACATGCATACTTCCTTTCACATACATGCATTGTCTTTGAACATATCCCTGTTCTTCTCTCACACACCTATATTCTTCTTGAACAGCCATATATTCTTCTTACACCTATTTTCTTTTCAAAGCATGTATTTTTTTGAAAATATGAATGTGAGAGGAGAATAAACATGTACATAAAAGGAAAAAATGAAAGGAAGTATAAATGTATAAGGTGCAGAATACGAGGTTTGTCTTTAATTAATGAGATTTTGAAAAGGCAGAGAGGATGTTCAAGATGATGAACATCCTAGGCACCCATGCACGTGCATGGGCTAACTGAACAAATCATTGGAAATGACTGACGACTCAGTATATAAATGAGAGCAGAAATGGTCTCCATTGATAAAGAGACAGTTCAGCAAATTTTGCATATTAATTTGAACATGAAAAAAGTGTGTGCCAAAGTAGTCCCAAAACTTCTGACACCTGATCTAAAGGTAAAATGCATGCTAATTTGTGTAGTATTTTGGGACAAATTGAATGAAAGAATTTTTTTAGGAGTCATTACATGAGATGAAACTTGGATCTTCCAGTACGATCCTGAGACCAAATGGCAGTCAGTGCATTGGAAGACACCATAATTACCAAGGATGAAGAAAGCAGGACAAACAAGTCCAAACTCAAGGCCATGTTGATGTTGTCGTTGACATTAAGGGGGCCATTTTGGAGGAGTGGGTTCCAGAAGGGTCAACGGTAAATCAACACCATTAAAACAGCCTCCAGAAAAGCTGAGAGAAAAAGTCTGAAGAAGAGACCACAGCTGTTAAGAAATGGTTTCATTCTTCAAGACAATGTTTCAGCTCACACTTTGCTGTTGGTAAAGCAGTTTCTGTTCAAAAAACAAATCACAGGCCTTGATCACCCTCTTTATTCACGTGATCTAACACCATGTGACTTTTTCCTTTTTCCTAAGATCAATTCTGTGCTCAGAGGAATATGTTTGGAGTCTCTTTCAAAAGTTTAGAAAAGGATGACAGAGATTCTGAGACAACTGTCTGAAGAAGACCTGCTGCACTGCTCTGATCAGTGGAAGATCTGAATGCAGTGGCGTGTTAATGCAGAAGGCAGGGCATTGAAGGGGGGTATGGGGTACCAGGGTATGTAAGTGGGATATACAGAAATGCGAGAGGCCATTATGAATTATGTTGTATGGGCCCTCATATACTGATGTCAATCTACAGGCTTCAATCTCCTGTTGAAGCATCAGATATGTTGACCATCATCGGTGGACAATGTATGTATTAAGTTTTAAATCATATCAGAATATTTCCAAAAAGGATCTCCATCCAATCCCCCACCAGCCCTGCTATATTATATTTCTGCAGGAAGCCCTGGTGTTGTATCAATATTGCTTAAAAAATATCGTAATGTGCTTTGAGCTGATGAAATGTCTCTCAGTGAAAAACACATTAAACTTAAGGACACAGCGGTCAAGCTGGCATGCTAAAGTCTAAAACTAAACACCAAGGCTACTTGAACTCTTGAGCACTCTTTAAAGAAGTAAGGCTTACATCTGGGGAGTGAGTCACCTCCTAAAAGTGCATTTTCATGAACCGTACTGAAATTAAAGGTCTACAGACCAACATTTAGAGAAAATCACCAGGTACGGACATTAAGAATTAAAAGGGTGACATTTCCCCGTCTCGAAAAAGACGGGGTAGTACCATAATCAAAGGACAGTGTAGCCTTGAGTTTTTCCCGGCCAGAGCCCTGTAAATGTCAGCATGGCTATAAATAATCTACACAAGTACAGATTCCTCAGCATCGCTCCCCGACACCCAGGACTTAGTCCATTTGGAGACAAACTACCTCTGGCCAACAGCCAAACACAAGCCTGTATTCATGAAAAGTGACTAGTGGGTCACACGATGACCTGCTAAACAGCAGAGAGGTGGGGTGCTGTTTCTTTGCTGGTTACCTTTGGTGGGCAAGGTTATTTAAGAGGTGCACAAAAGCCTATTCAGTCTGTCAAAGGGTGCCATTTACAGTGCACATTCTCAGTCACTGTAGTTGTAACCCAGCAAACCAAATACCTTCTTTTCACTTCCCTTGTACCTGCTTTAAATGAGACGTTAAACTGAGAGAAGATTGAGGTTATTTTCTGGTGCCAAGAGCCGTTTTAATAAGCAATGACTTCAACTGTGCCAACTCAAACTTGCATGCATGGGTAGACATTCAAACACACAAACGTATGCACACATGCGCACAAACCCACACACAAACACAAACAGTATGCCAGCAGCTATTCCCTGTGCGGGAGGTTCTTCCTGTTTTCCAATCCCCTCTAAGACCCTGTCTGTTGATAAGGCTGACGGCTGGCTGGGGAGGACTGCTGGTCAGCCACGCTCTAATGACTCATTTGGGATCATGGGCCTGTTTGGGAGTTTGAGCTGGACTGGAATTATTTTATCTGTCAGGCTGTCAGAGCTGGAACCAACAAGTCGAGAATAAAAGCTCTTAACATATACAGGGGAGTCAAAATACCAGAATATGCAACTGATTCTACAAACCCAAATTCCAATGAAGTTGCGACGTTGTGTAAAACATAAATAAAAACAGAATGTTATGATCAGCATAAACTTTTCAGCATATATTCAATTGAATACACTACAAGGCAGGATATTTAAGATATATATTTTTTTAATATTAACTCATTTATAATTTGATGCCTACAAAACGCTCCAAAAAAGCTGGGGCAGGGGCAGCAATCGACTGTGAAAGTTGAGAAATGCTCAAAAACCACCTATTTGTAACATTCCACTGGTGAACAGGTTAACTGGAAACAGGTAAGTGCCATGATTGGGTACAAAAGCCCCAAAGGCCAGGCAAGGTTCAACGCTAGCAAATAGTCCAACAGTTTATGAACAATGTTTCTCGACATACAATTGCAAGGACTTTAGGGATTTCATCTTCTACAGACCATAATACCATAAAAAGATTCTGAGATTGCAGAGAAATCCTTTGCATACAAGTGGTAAGGCTGAAAAACAACACTGAATGCCTGTGACCTTCAATCCCTTAGGCAGCACTGCATTAAAAACCAACATCATTCTGTTGAGGATATTACCACATAGGCTCAGGGACCTTTTGTCAGTTAACACAGTTCATCGCTACATCTACAAGTTAAAACTCTACCATGAAAAGACAAAGCCATATATCAACAACACCGAGAAACTCCACTGGCTTCTCTGGGCCCGAGTGTGTGTAAAAGTCTGCTGTGGTCTGACGAGTCCACATTTCAAATTGTATTTGGAAATCATGGACACTGTGTCCTCCTGGACAGAGGAACCCTCCAGGTATCAGAGCAAAGTTCAAAAGCCAGCATCTGTGATGGTATGGGGGTGTGTTAGTGCCCATGGCATGAGTAACTTGTTCTGAACCTGTATTTATCTTTCAGCGTTAATGGTGCCTTCACAGGTGTGCAAACATGTGCTTGCATCCAAGCAAAGTCTGTCCAAGGACGTCCCTGCCAATTTCAGCAAGACAACGCCAGGCCACGTTCTGCATGTGTTATGGCGCATTATGAAGTGCAAAATATGACAATGGAGGCCCGGAACTGTTGAGAAAACAAACCTCAACTGTTAGTGTCCTCATTTCCTGGACAATTATTAGGTGTTGCTAAAGGAATGGGGAAGTTAAGATACTAAGAGGCAGCAGGTTCCTTTCAGGGTAGAGTATAAATCCTTGTGTTTTTTTTTTTTTACACTTGCAGCTCACCTGGGTATCTTATGGGAATTTTCATGCTTTTCCTACAAATTTAAATGAAGTTATCAACTTTGCCCAAAAACGTACCTGCTTTCATGTGAGACAAGTGGGAAGAGAATTTTCTGGGTAGGTAACACTGAAATTTCAGATAAATTTTCAGGGCTGCATGCTTTAAAAGAGCTAAAGATGGCAAACCATCACAGGGGTAAAACTGTCAGTCCTTAGAGATGCAGGATATTGGATTATCACCATTATCCAATATGCCACTATTTCAAAACTCATTATCGTAAATACCAACATTTTTAGTTTTACTTCATGAAAACTGACTTGTTGCTTTCAGTGTGACAGTCTATTTGTGCAAGACTCAGAGGTAAAACATTTACCTCATGTAAAAAATCTTCATTTTTAAATGCACTCATGCACGATGATAAGGTGGAGAATTATGGTACATCTGTGTATTTTGCAGATGGTACAACTAATATATGAGATATATGGCCAATATGTATTGCCAATATACTGGCTATAAATATCTGCAAAAATTTCAACACCTACTGAAACTGAAACTCAACTTTCTCAGTTAATATCTGCCAATACCAATTTTGTACAGATATTATGGTGCACCCCTACATTAATATATTAGTATGAATATTTTACCCAAGTATTTTATCTCTCTCTCAAGATGTCCAATCAAAAAGGGCAAAAGTTCTAATCTTATCCATAACAAACCATGTGTCCCTTCTTTATACAGTCTCAGCCTCATCTAATAAGATATCAGATAGTCTCCTTTGTCTTCCTTATTTAGTAGAAATATGAGTGAAATGTTCAGTGTTTTTCTTGAGAACTAACCAACCCCAAGAGATCCGTCTCCCCACTTTGCCTCTGAAAAACAACATATGGATTTACCCAGTTGGTGACGGAGGGAGGGGTGTTTGCCTTGGTGGCTGAGGGGAGCCCCCGTCTAAAAGCACAGGTGTAGGCCGGGATTAAAGATCATGTTGGAAGAAAGAGGGAGAGAGGGTGAGACACATTCACACAGACAAAGGGAGTGGGAGAAAGGCTGCTGTGCTGAGAAATGCTTGAGTTGAGGCTAATTACACAGTTTCCAAAGGCAGGAATGTGGAGTCACATTCGGGGCTGGGTCACACCTGGCTGTCCAAGGAGCCAGCCAATTAGTAAACAGTGGCAGTGAATGGACAGTAAAAACACTGCAGGCCGTGGAAAGAAAGGTGCTCTCCTGACAACAATGAAAGGTAACTTTGCTTTTACACAACTCAGCCAAAGCAGCAGCCATAACAACTTCACAGTTTGGTCTTCAAAACCTTTGCAAAGTATGCTCAGGCCACAATGAGGGAGCGTTTCATTCTCACACAGTCTGGATATGATTATCCAAACAGCTCAACTGTTTATGGAGACTGTGCATTCAGGAAATGAGAGAGGGACAAACAGTGGGTGCTAACAGGGAAGGAAATGAGGCAGATAGATAAGGCATAAACAATGGAGAGGGCTTCAGTTCCATTGAGCCTTTAACCGTTGTCCCACAGCTCTCATATCCTGTTACAGGAGACCAACCACGATTTCTTTAATGTCACTGATACATACAAAAACTTTAGCATGAACATCTCAAAGGCAGCCTTTGTTTAACGGAAAAACCCAGTATAGTAGAGTGAGACACAGATGACGCTTGCATGAGTTATCTGTTTAGCTATCAATATCATATTTGTCCCTCACAAATAAATGATCAATAAACTGGAGGTGCTCCAAGATGGCAAACCTTCCCCAAAGCATTTCTGACATTGTTGGGCAAGTTATTGTCAAAAATGTGCAAAACTGCCCCACTTCGCATTGTTAAGAAATCTTGAAAAGAATCCTGGATCAGCATCCGGATTCGGATCAGCACCTGACTTTTATCAGTTTTTCCTTGTGCCATGACCAACATTCCCTGAAAATGTCCTGAGAGCTTCCTGGTCCTGTCTAATTTCAGATACAGCTTCAATATCTCTAATATCAGTCCCTAGAAGAGGACATGGAGGTACCTTTAGTCTGCATGAAGTCTTATATTACTCATATTTTTAGTATATCTGGCATAGATCATAGACCTTTATCCTGCTTTAATTGCTTTTATACATCAGTCTTTAACGCCATGACTTTCATCTGGACCTTAAGTCTGTAACTAAAGGTGCTGCGAGAGCACAAACCAAGGCATGGGCAGGGTTGTGATATGAATTAGTACCCAATGAAAAGTGCTTCTTAAGCAAAGGAAAAGTTTTTATGGTTGGACTGTTTATTTCAGATTATTTATTTACTTACTTATTCTGTGTGTTAGGGAATTTTATGTCTGATAGGTCTGGGTAATCAATGTGTGTCATTGTATCTAGATGTATGTGTTTGAGTATGTGCTGCAAACAAAATTGCCCCCTGGGGACATTAAAGGTTTTCTAAGTCTAAGTCAAACCTCCGTCAAGGCATTTCCAACATTGTCTGGCAAGTTATTTTCAAAAATGTGAAAACTGCCCTATCTCGCACTGTTAACAAATCCTTAAAAAAATGACTGGATCCACACCCAGATTCAGATCACCTCCAAAATGTAAGGACTCATTCCTTGTGCCATGTCCAACATTCCACAAATCTGTTGAGAACATGTGGAGTTTTTTTCAGAAATGTGTGTAAAAGCCCTTAATGCTAGATCCGTATCACAATGAAAATCTTATCAGTTCTTCCTTCTGCCATAACCAACATTCCCTGAAAATGTCTTAAAAATCTGTTGAAAACCTACTGAGTTATTAACAAGAATATTCACAACTGTCCTGTCTCGCAATGTTAACAAATTGCAGAAGATTCGAAAAATTTCCTGGATCTGCATCTGGATTCGGATCACATGAAAATCTAATCACGTCCCTGTGACATGACCAACACTCTACATAAGTGTCATCTAAATCCATTAATAAGTTTTGAGTTATCCTGTTCACAAACTAACAAACGCCAGCACACACCAACCCCCTTGGCAGCAGTGATCAAGCATTATTTTTAGCGTACACACGGTTTTACTGGGGTTTGTAGAAATTTGCTGTTTTAACGTGCTTCTGATTGACAGCTTTGGAATTAAAGGCAACTCCAATGTTCTTTTGAGAATAAACAAATGTTTGAATGATTGAACCTTTGGCATTCAGACTGTTTTATCAACATCCAAACTCTTTACTTTTCATGCAAAACAAAATAATCAATCCCTCCTCTTGTTGTCTTTCTCCTGCCTGGCCCTGATATTCTCTTGTAATGGGCTATTCCGCTCAAGTAGAATACTTACATGCTGTTAAGATGTTTGAGTTCTGCGCACTGATCGACAAGCGAAGAGAAAACAAGCACACAGAGGCTGCAAGTAGCTCAAGCTTGGGCTTTCGACCACAGCTCAAGACACCGATGGGAGAGTGTAATGGAAATGTTTCTAATAGTAGGGCTTATTAATCTCTGTGCTATTTTAAGAAAGCTTGTGTATGAATTTATTTGCTGATTTAATACCTCAGAGAATGAAACCACCCTCAGGTCTAATTTTAGATACAGCACTGTTTAATATCAGTCAGTAAAGGAGGACATGGAGAAACCTTATGTCTGCATGAAGTCTTATGTTCTTACCTTGGCCAAGGATGTTATGTTTTTGCCAGCATTTGTTATATCTTTGTGAACTGGATTCCTCAAAATTATCTGAACTGATACTGATTACACTTTTAGGGCATGTTAGTCATGGCACTGCGAAGAAGTGATTTGGTTTCGGTGGTGATCTGAATCCAGTTGCAGATCCAGGATCTTTTTATATATATATAAAAAAGTTTTCAACAAATTTGGATGACATTTTCAGGGAATGTTGGTCATGACACAAGAAGGAGGTGATATAATTTGAGTGGTGATCAAAACCCAGATGTGGATCCAAGAATTTTTTCAAAACCTCTTTAGCACTGTGTAATGGGGAAGTTTCCCACATTTTTGCTGATAACTCAATAATTTCTCAACTTATGTCCACAGAATTTTAAGTGAATGTTGGTCATGCCACAAGAAAGAAGTGACACAGTTTTGAGGGTGATCTGAGTCTGGATGTGGATCCAGGACTTGTTTTTTCATGATTTTATTAACAGCTCAAGATAGTGCTGTTTTCCGCATTGTCGCAGAAAACTCATTAAGGTCTTAGGCCCTGTTTACACGGAGACCTGAAACGCAAAGGTTTTTCCTTTGCGTCTTCAAAAACGATCTGCATTCAGACGGAGACTCGAGAACGACTGAAAATGCTGTAGTGTGCATGCCAGTCCAGTAGATGGCGATGTAGGTTTGCAGAGAAACAGCGCTGTTACAACACACTTACGAAGAAGAAAAACTTTTCATAAACAACAATGGCGAGTGGATGCACAAAGATGCAGGAGTTTCTTGTTTGGACAGATTTGTTGTTTGGACAACAAATCTGTCGGGACAACAAATCTGTCTGCATAGTTGTGTCTGGATAACAAACCGAGCACAGTAAGCAGCTCACATGTTACTCGGTAGACGGCCGAAGCTGTTGTTGTTCCTGGTATGCGCGCGCAGCCTTCATGTGGAAGAGTACTGCGCATGCGGCGACGTCAGCGTTTCCCCCTGAAATGATGAATTCTGTTTACATGAGACCAGGTGGCAATGCGTTTTGAAAACTCTCCGCCTTGGACCCTGGTTTCAAAAGTTTGCGGATTCAAGCACTCCAGGCACTAGTCTCATGTAAACGGGAGGCTAAAACGCAATCAAAACTCAAAATGGAGTCGTGTAAACAGGGTCTTAGTGGATTTACAAGACATTTTCGGATAATACTGGCCATGGCACAAGGAAGGGGTGATAACATTTTGGTGGTGATCTGGAACTGCATTTTGGATTTTCTTAAATGTTTTCTCGGCAGTGCGAGATAAGGCAGTTTCCACATTTTTGACAATACCTCAACAATGTTGGAAATGCTTTTGTGGAGTTTTGTGCCCTTGGAGCACTTCTAGTTCTTTTTTTCATATACTTAACATAAATAATAGACCTTTATCAAGTTTTAAATGTTTTTAGACATCAGTCTCAAAACTCAATGTCTTTTATCAAGATCACAAATCTGTAAAAAGTTTGATTTGGACAAAAAAAAAACATTAAATTAAAAAAAAAGTCAAAGTAAAAGCCTTGATTCCACCAATTTATTTTTGATTTTTAAAAAAAAAAAAATCAACATATTAACAGTTCTGGCGGCCTTAAAACCGGCAGAAGAACCATTCACTTGACAAAAAGGAAAAACAGGGAGATGTAATGTTTCCCCTGGAGTTAAGTGTACAGCTTTAGTAGTACGTCCAAGTGAAGGGTCACAAGACTTGCACTGTGAATTCACACACGTTGAATAAATGAGTTTGAAACTAACCAGACTGAGCAGGCTGAAAGGACACAGCCACAGTGCTGACAAAAAGGACATTTCAGGACACACGACGGAAAACAGGACTCAGGTTTGGCAAAGCAAACCCTTTGTTATATGTGTTTTTGTTGCAAAATGATCTGAAAACCTCTTATGAAGGTAGAAATTATACCTATGCTCACTCTGAGCCACGGCTCCTGCTGTCCACTGACTGAAAGCTGTGGATGTGTCACTCTCTGCTGGGCCCTCTCTCCTCATGTCTGTGGGAATGCAACGTTTTCCTCCTTTATCAGCAGCCACACAGACAACATCTGGTCTGCCGGTGGGAGGAGGATAAAGGATAAAGACATCAACAGGGGCCACCAGAGGCCAAAGGGGGCCCATGCGGGGGCCTCGAAGGGCCACAACAAGGCCACAGAGGAAGCTATGTTCATGGGACAGGGAGTCAGCGTGGAACAAAAGGTAGCTTGAAGAAAAGGCTTAAGCGTACGGGGTCAACTTTAAAAGAAGCAGATGCTGCACACCAATGTTATTTTTGCAGATTAATATTAAAACTACCTTTTTACTGACAAAAAAGAGACAACAACATGAAAAAAAGAAATCCTTGACGGGAAAAAAATCTAAAACTATTAGTTTACTTTTCATCAGGCAGATGTGAGTATGTTTTGACTTTTAAAATCCTTTTAATTTTTGTTATTTTTAGAGCTGATTGCAGGACCACAAAGAGAGACAGACAAACATTCACACTCACACTCATACCTAAGGGCAATTTGGAGTCACCAATCAATGTAATGATTGGTCACACAGAAAGGCCTTGACCTAGGAAGATCGAACCAACAACCTTCAATCTGTGAGGCACGTACACTACCTGCTGCACCACCGTGCTGCGCTTATTCTTATCACATTATTTGATAATATAACACAGTCATAAGATTACAAAGCAATAAAAAGAGCCTTAAATAACTGCGTAAAACATAATTTGACTGGTTGATGATAGAAAAAGTCATCAGTTGCATCCCTAGTAGACTTCAGTCAATCAGGGAAAGTATGAAATGTTATCTCTGCTGCAAGTTTTCCCGCAGAATGACCCCACAGGACCTCATTGTGTAATCACTTCTTTGTGGAGATTACCTCTGCGAGAGGTAAAGGGCCATTCACAGAGAAAATGAAACTATGATGGAGTGAAGTCTCTTAAGGTACTGAGAAATCTAAAAGGCAAAGCTACCACAAAAAGCAGTTCTGTTTCTGGTTCTGTCTAATTTATGTTCAATTCTGAGTCAGCTTCTCACAACCTGATGTGATCCATTGACAACTCCCAGATGACTCACAGTGACCTTTCACAACAGCATACAAGAAAACCCCCTGTGCCTGTATAATGTGCTCTGAAAAGTGTCTGATGCAACATTTCCAAGAACAGGGGACACTTAACCGCTACAAAGACTTGGCAAGTTTGTGCAAGTGACAAAGTGGGATGGTGTGTCAGGGTTGACTGCGAGGTAAGGTGTGGCGGCCCTGAGAAGAAAACAACACATGTGGTGATGGCACTGCACTGACTTGTAGGTGCTTCTTGGCAAACAGGAGTGTTTCCCACAAACATAAAGGACAAAGCTGCCTAACGCTTGAGGGAACAGGGTACATCTCTTAGCTCAAAAACGCTTAGGTTAAGTTTCTTTTTAATTAATATATAATAGTGCTGTTTTACAAAACTTTTTAAAATTCTGTAGAGAACAGATACTGTATGTCCCACAGACAGAGCCAAACCTGTCTCTCACTCTGGTTTTAGCACAGGAGGGCGTGTAAAGTATCTTCAGTTCACTCTCACAGAGCTCGTTGTTGGGCGTATACATAAAGACAATCAGGGGAGCGACCTTGGGGTAAAAGCTGCCTCTATGTGACGGACATGCTACTTTAATCAGGAAGAAATAAAAAGACTTATCTATTAAAAACAGCTGATACGCTCATTCTCATTGTGGTGCTTTGGTTTACAGATCAGCTTCACAGGGAAGTGCGACACAGTTGGTGTCAGATGACTGAAAACATCTGCTGCTCCCTTAACCTATCAGCAAAGAAAGAGGGTACAGCAGGTACAGGGCGATAAGAAAACAACTATTTTCCCAGTAGAACTGAACAATATTGGGGGGAAATTATACTTATGCAATATACACTCATCAGCCATGACATTATGACCATCATTTAATGCACTGTGTATCCTGACACCTTTCAGTCAGAACCGGCATTAACTTCTTCAGCTATGGAAAGCCGTTAGGCATAAAATTTGTATCGGTGATAGTTCAACTCTACTAGTAGTCAAATTTGGAGTACATATACTCAATTTTGGTGCAACTAGTGCGTAAGTAGACTTTACTAGTGAAGCAAAACGTGTCACTAGTACTACCAGTAGACTGTTTTGGGTCTACTAGTATTACTAGTAGACTTAAAAATGTTTACTAGTACTACTAGTAAGACTTACATGCTACAAGGGGGTGGGGACAAGCAAATTTAGGCTTCCCATTGGCTTTCGAAAATAGAACAGAATAGAATAGCCTTTATTGTCAATGCATGCCATACATACAGCAAAATTTGTTTGAGCAGTCTACCACTAGTGCAGGACAATGCATTACAATGAGAAGCCTGAATTTCCTTTTCCCCGCCCCCTTGTAGCATATAAGGCTTATTAGTAGTACTAGTGACACTTTTTGCTTCACTAGTAAAGTCTAGTCGCGCACTAGTTGAGCAGAATTGAGTTTATGTACACCAAATTTGAGTGTTAGTACTACAGTTGATATCGCCAATATCAATTTTATGCCCAACGGCTTTCCTTACAAGTCCTTACCCTGGCCCATTTTTCCTCTTTCCCGCCACTTTACGGCTCACTTCCCCACGCAGGCTGAGTCTGCTCTGATTGGTTTACAGGTCAACTTTGTGGTAAATTGTCAGTTCAGTGTTGTTATCAACAACTCTGCATTCATTCTCTCATGTCTGCTCTACACCACCAGCTTAAATTGATGATGAAACAATGGTAGGACATCGCAATGGAAGGGCTGGGGAACGTGATGTTTTAGGCAGCTGCTGGTGCCACAAAGAAGGGGGGGGTTAATGTCAAGGACTATTTCTTTAGTTCACAGATGTGCACTATCACGAGGAGACATGTTAAACACCAAAAAGGCCATATTAAACTAAAAAAAGCATGATGTGGTTCTTTTATTCAACAAGATCAAAATACTTGATGACACTGAGCAAAGAAACAGTTGCTAGAAATAAAAGTAAAATAAATACAACATCTCTAGTTTCAAATATAACAGCATGAGTGATTTATATTATTGACATGTAGGCTTGGATGATAAGAGCCGGTGGAAGTGATTCTCGTTTTTTTTAAAATCTGAGGAATTAATATGGCGAGCAAGTATCAATTCCACTTTTTGGTTCCTGGCAGGTACATAAATCATTTTAGTGATTAAACTTCAGGGAGGATACTGCCAACCATGAAAGTTTTATGTATCTCTAAAAACCTGCTGAGTTGCTGTAGCGTTACACCATGTGCGTCACAGCGCTTAAGTTTTGAGAGGTGGCTCATGATGGGAGCAGAAAGTTTGACTTAACTCAGCTAAAAAGATCAGCGCCCTTAACAAAACATAGGTCAATACTCTTCTTCTTTTTTTATTTTATTCATGTTATACCTTTTGATTCTACTTGATATTATTTTAAAAAGATAAAGACAGCATCTACAGTAAAGACATAAACAGGCAAGGCAACAAAAACGACACAGCGTAAATGTGAAGAAATGCAACATGTTCAGAACGCTACGAAATCCAATCCCCAGCCTCAGGAAGCAGAAGCAGACAAATCTGTTTCTTGTCTCACACGTAGCAACACAGCTGAGCTCATGTTCGCATTCATGTTCAGGTAAACAAATAAAAAATTAAATTCTTTACAAACAAGTCCAGAGAGCGTCCCAATTACCCTCGTTTACTGTAAAGAGATTCTTTAGAGTTAACTGTAGTGACACACATGGACAGAGGAAGGATTTCAGTCTACATCGGGTAACAGGACTTATGATGAAAGGGTTAAAATAACACATTATTTATATCTATAAATAACCTAGTTTCATGTGATCATTTCATCAACATGTACAACCTGTTGGTCATTATTCAATTAAACAGTTTTGATTTATGATTATTTATGTCAAGATGTCCTGAAAAATGGAGATGCTTCTAGGAAAAAAAAAAATCGCATCCTTGAGACCTTAACAAGGCCATCAGCAATGGCAGGCAAATTTTTACTAGGGGCCAAGAAGGAAATGTTTTTGCCGCCAATTGTTTCTTTGTTAGATTGTCAACAGGATAACTCGAACAGGTGTGAAAGGATTTTAATTACATTTTCAGGAAATACTGGTTATAGCACAAGAATGCCCTGATTACATTTTGGAGGTTATCTGAAAATGGATGAATCAAAGATTTTTTTATGCATTCGTTAGCATAGCAATTTAGGGCAGTAGTCAACATTTTCACAGATAGCTCAAAAAGTTCTCTCCGGATTTCAAAGATATTTTCAGAGAATGTTGGTCTTGGCACACGAAGGAAGTGGTTAGATTTTGGTGTTAATCTGAATATCTGGATTTTTTTTAGGTTTCTCAACATTGGGCAGTTTTCAACATTTTCACTAAAAACTCAGTAACTTATGAACAGATTTGGATGACATGTTCAAGGAGTGTTGGTCATGGCACAAGTAAGAGGTGATTAGATTTGGTGATGACCTGAATCTGGATGTGGAACCAGGAAGTTTTTAAGGATTGGTTAATAGTGCGAGATAGGGCAGTGTTCTACATTTTTGACAACTTGCCTGACAATATTGGAAATGCCTTGGTGGAGGCTTGTCCCCTTGGAGCTCCTCTAGATGCCCCTAAAATATTTATCCTATTATTTTTTAATAACCAAGAGAACGTGGAATCAGAATTAAGAACCAAAATTGATAATATTGTTCCTCAAACGAACCCGGCTACCCCTTAAAGATGATTTAATGACAGGTTCAAAGTCAAACTGATGGAAGGCAGCAATAAATTGGGAAACCAGAATTGGAAATGCTAAAATCTTAATGGTCCCCTACTTTAATCCAAAGGTCAAGCTGTTTTCCTTTCTGGCATCTTTAACGGCAGACAATTAAAAAGATAAATGGATAGAGAGCTTTCCAACTTCATAGCCAATTCCTATAAATTTGAATCTGTTTTGGACCAATGCTTTCAGATTGATCTTCTTTGTAATAACGTCTGTCAAAGTTAAGGTGATGTTCATGGACACACAGAGAGCTTCATCTCTCTTTCAGTTATCTCATCTGTAATGCTTATTGCAGTCCCTCACTATCCTGCATCTCTAAACCTCCTGGTCTGAAATGAGAGCAGGACACACAGGAGCACGGCATGATTAGCTCCACTACATCTGGAAGGGGCCAAAACTGCTTTTCAGACACGCAAGACATTTCCTTTGGATTTAACTCAAAAACATGGTTTATGCTCAGCTCGAGGTCTCAGTCTGTTGAGCATAAAAATAAGTGAAAAAAACAAACCAGCGCTCAAATGTCAGCAGATGCATGATTTACAGGCTGTCCTCTTACAAAAGATAGAGTGCGAGGTTTGTCGTGTGTTGCAAAAGTGCACGCTGTCATCATGATATCACTGAGCTGCAAACAGACTGCAGCAATTGTACATAATAGAAGCTGACTGGGCAGTAAATACATCACCGCGAAACAAGATAGGAATGAAATAGTGAGACTGTCGACATAGATCCCCCCTCCCTTTCTGTGAAAAGTGAGTTAAGCTCCAAACAGATGCAATTACAAAAAAACCAGAGGGTGATCAACTTCCTGCCATGATGCCCTTTGGTAATAAAACCAACGCCAACACACAGATGACGTTATCTCCATGTAGAGACTGACTCGACATGACACAGACGTGTGAGGGGCGAGCTGAGCCACATTATCTTTTCCATATGTCTGCAGACGGAGTAGCCCTCCTGACATCCCAGCACATCGGATTCTCACAGTGATTCATTGCTTGGATAAGGCTGACTTAACTTCCTTCATTGCTCAGCCAGTGTCTAATGGCTATAACATTTACCGTCTCATCTGTGCCACGTAGTCACAGAGCAGAACAGAGCGAGACGCCTGCTGTCTGTTGATTATTTACAGACTTTCTTTTCAGAGTGTCCTGTCAAAACAATGAACCAGTCGTTTGTTTGATAAGACTTCAGTCCCAGAGGAGTCCAGCATCTCTAACTAGATGGAAAAAAGGCTTAAATTAATGATGATGGGTGGGCTGGGGTCACAAAAAACCTGTTCCTCTTTCAATGTGGCCTAGTTTCTGACATTAATATACTCTAAATATGATGAAAACCCCAAAAGATGACAAAAGGGATTCAAACTTAAGCAACCAATATAACAACATGCACAAATTATATTCTGAAAAAAAATATTCAGATGGTAGAAACAGTTGCTAAAGAATAGGGATGGAATCAAGAACTTGTTGGGAAACATTCCCAACTCATTTTAAAGAACCACTAAAGTCTGCCATAGCAATTAGCTTATCTATTCCTTTTTCTCAGCTCCTGTGTGTTTTGTAAAACAATCATGTTACACTTTTGTGACACATATGAGGTTTTTCCATTTGTGGTATCTTACTGACTCGGCTCGATTCCACATGGTTCGGTTACTTCCTGCTTTGTTTTCCATTACAGTATAGATTTTTGAAAGTACCTCTTAAAAGGTAAGCACGAACATCACGGTTTGGCTGCGTGAAACTACAGTTGCATCCTCACAAAAGCAGAGAGGGAAACAAAGGCAATAGAGCTGCCAGTCCCATTGTGGCTTTTTGTGACAGTTTGGATAATAATTTTGTTGTAAAGACAGTTGTAAACAGAAAAACAACATGCTATTTTAGCAGAGGAACAATTTCCGTATCAATACCTCTAACTCTTGGAAACACTCTGACTATTAAGAGGTCAGCAGCAACAGCTCATAGAAAGTGTTTGGAAATGGGCAGAACCTTTCAAAGGCATATCCAGCAGGTGATGGGTGAGTGTTGTCAATCACATTCATTACAGGCCAATAAGATAATGCAGAAGGCAGGTGTTACTACCACAGTGTAAAATACAAAATGTAAGCCACTTTGTAGAGCAAACTCTTGCCAGAACATGTTGGAAGTGGAGCAAAAATATCTTTTCTATTGAGAAATGCTTTCAACATTGTTATTTGTTCTTTATTTAATAAAGAAATGTGGTCCAGATCTGATAAAACTTCTACTGAAGCCGTTAGCATCTATGCTAAGCTCCGTACAAGCACTCACTTCTGCTGATGTGTCACTCGAGACTCCCACCTCTTTCCTGGGAGGCCTCCTGCATGTGTTTGACATTGCTGACACAGAAGTCTGGTGTAGACTGAGTTTTTGTGTCCCACTGCAGGTGTTAGTAAAAAATTGGATTGATAATCAGGGTCAATAATGACACTGATATCAATGCAATCTTTCAGCAATACAATCTTGTTCCTTGCACATGTGTCCCTCACAGCTAGTCGTTTTCTCAGGCAAGGAAAATACAGACAGGCCTGCAGGTTAGAGTCTGGGTTTTGAGTCTGAGCATGTGTGAATGAGGTTTAGGAATACTGATTTGTATTTTATTCTTTGAGAGTACAAAGATATTTTGTGACATGAAACTGATCAGGTATCCATATTTTGTAGTGCAGTGTCAACATTTTATATGCTGACAATTTATGAAAACAGGAACATTTGCTTTCAACTGTGGTTTACCTTTCAGTCACTAATTACAGGAGGTATCCAGCCATTTGACTTTCTGTTCCTCCATTACATTTATCGTTTGAACATATTATGGTTTATACGTGTTGCTGGAAACATGCTCTCTATGCATGAATAATATTTTGGGTTCTTGATACTATAAAAAAAAAAAAAAAGACCATAATTTAGGGGAAAAATGGGATATATCACAGTGTAGTATTGTGATATGCTGAGATACAATAATAATAATAATAATAATAATAATAATAATAATAATAATAATCATAATCATAATAATAATAATAATCATAATAATAATAATAATACAGTCAGACGTCAGTGAGGTGGGAGGGGGCCTGATGGGTAATGCCTTTGTGGGTGAGGAGGAGGATTTTAAAATTGTATTCTTTATGGGACAGGGGATTTTTTTGAGGACTAGGGTGATAGAATAACAAGTTAGGGTGAGAGTGAGGAGACGGGCAACAGAATGTTGGATGTACTTAAGTTTGTTTAGGACTTTGGATTATGAACCATAAAGGATGCTACTGCAGTAATCGAGTCTGGAGATGATGAAGGCGTGGATTATGGTTTTGGCGGTAGGGAAAAGGAGTGATGAATGGATGCAGGCTTTGTTATTAAGGTGGAAGAAGGCGGTTTTAGTGAGCTTATTGACTGAAGGTGAGGTGATAGCTCAATATAAAACATAGTACATATTCGACAATCAGTCACCACGTACCACACCCTTTGATTCTTGCCATTACACATTACTCTTATCTTGTTATCATGTTTCTGTTTCAATTTTCCACAACACCAAAATTTCTCTCATGTTTCACCATGACATCAGAGCAGAGATTAACCAGCAGTTTACTTCCTCTGCCCAATAAAAAAACTTCCTCTCTTGATGCCAGCACTAAATTGATGCGACACAAACCATTAACATCAGCAGCTGACATCTGTTCAAACCAAATGATTTGCCAGTGACTGATGTTTCGTAAAAAGAGCTGGTATTAGCCGACACTGATGGTAAACCGGTGCATCTGTGCATCCCTACAAGCCATTATGATTGTCTCATAGGGAGGATCCTGCCATTTGTAACAATGTGTGGCTCCGACTGTGAGAACAGAGCTTATGTAGCTCTCTGGGTAACCAAAGTTTCACTCTCCTGATTTACAGGGATTATTCCTTTCAAAAAGTGCATCAAATTTTACATCACCAACTCCCATTTTGGCTGAGTTATTTATAATAAATCTCAGCGTTTTACATCCCTGTTATAATGCTCCACTTCCCACGTGCTGGACTGTATATTCATGGCAGCTGGAAGTGACAGCTCATCCAAGTTTCCATAAATCTTGGAGATAGTGCACAAGAGCTGAATGAAAACCACATGCAGGAGAAATGAGAGGAGAGCAGGAAGGAGCGAGAGAGGGGGACGGAGAGGGAGAAGAAAGACAGAGGAGGGGGCAAAGAGGCTGACCTACAACTGAAGAGATAAATCAGGCAGCGGAAAAGTAAAGTGATCTAAGGGGTTCTGCTGACTTAATTCAGATAAACAGAACCATATGCACATGCATGAAGGGACCCAGCAACATAAAGGGCTCCGCACCGCCCCAGCGAAAGGCTCCCTTGCTCACAGATCAGCGTACGTCCCTTCGGATCAGTTTTGTCACCAATGATTGGGGTAGACGGCCTCTTCTCTTTCAACTCGAAATTAGCTGTTTTGGTTAGTGAACCAGACTCGAAGATCAAAAAGGTCAGACATGCCCACTTAATCCTGGTAAATCTCCCCCTTCACATCTCGCCAGCCTGTCAGCTTCTGTGTGACAGCAACCATCACAGACACATGCCTTTGCTCTGTGCGCCTCTCCAGGCCCCCTCGACTCACCCGCCCCGGCCGGCCCTTCACACTGGGGTTGTAGGTTTCCTTCCAGCTCTGACATTAATGTGTCTCTCAGCACTCATTGTCAAAAGTGAAATAGAGTCATCTTTAAAAGAAAAAAATCATGGATGTAGTTCTGACCAGAAGAAGCTGGACACTGGATCCTCTGGTCTACTTTTAGAGGAATGCTAAATATGGTTGCTAATGATCACCTCTGGTCCTTGGAGCAGAAGGCCACTGGGGTCTGTGGAGTCCACATCTGAGGAGCAACAGCTGTGTTGACCTCAGTGAAACTAATACTGAGATGGAAAAAGATCAATCAAACAGTTCTACTTAAGCTCATGTGAGATTTACCGTCTCTGCTCTGGTGTGTTTTGGGCTTTCTGGTGGTTTTCCTTTATGACCCGAGAGCCTGCATCCTTGTCATGAGGAAACATTTAACCTGAGCCAGCAGGTCAGTGCATCTTGAATTCATCCTTGATTGCACAGAGTTTTTTGGAGATAGCTGCTTGATACAATGGAGACTAAAAGGAATGAAGACGTAGATACAGAGAAAGGCATCTTCACTTTGGTTTTGAATGTAATCTCAGCTCCAGTCACGACTTTATGGAGGTTACAGCTGAGGTTTCAGGTCACAAGACCAGCTGAGAGCAACTTTACATTTAGATTTGCCCTAAAACAAAAATGTACTTCTAGATCTGGGATGCCTGGGGGTCAAATACAACCCTCTCATTTCCTTCGGCAGTCAGTTTATATAAAAAAAAATGTATGTTTAAGAAGAAAAACTGCCCAAATCTGCCATGATAGCATGACAAATAGGGATGTTTCCACAAAAATAGAGCTTTAATAGGCTGTGATGGTTTCTGTGAAACTCTCTTTAGGCATATTTCAAAAAGGAAATCAAGTTTAAAGTAAAATATTAAGACAAAAGGAAAGGAGTACTACCTTGACTTTAAGAAGAGTTTGTTTGAGGTGCTCTTTGGAATGGGATTCACAAAGTCATTGAAGCAAAAACAAAAGACTTCAAGGCAGTCTCTTAATAATATTAAAATGCCTTTATTTTAATGGCATGGTCATGTAGACCTTAAAAACAAACTTGGACGTGTTGGGCATCAATTTTTCACCAGGAAGTCTGCAAAGGGCCTACTGCAGCCTAGCATCTGTTTGCATGACTCCCTGAAGAAGAAACGTGGCAAGGTTTGTTTTTAAGGTCTACATGACCATGCCGTTAAAATAAAGCCATTTTAATAGTATAAAGAGAGTGCCTAAAGTAAATATACTTCGATATAAGGGGTGGGTAAAAATATCGATTCATCAGTGCATTGCAATAATTCCCCCCCAATTCAATATAGATTCCTCTGAATCAACTCACCTCCTGGCCAGTGGGGGGTGCTGTGGACTTTTTCAGTGTTTAAATAAAACTGTCATGTTTTTTACTTTTGTACTCCATATGCACAAATAAGTTAGTATTGTGCAAATTTTTATTTTCAGATGTTTCATTGCTCAAAAATGTGACGTGAAATACCATATAAGTTCACATGGGCATGAAAAGAAATGTCTAAAAATTGTCAACAGGTACTCTAATTATTTGTGTATTTTTACTTCTTACTGAATGACATCGAAGCTTTTGAATCAAAATTTAATCGAATCACAAACTTAAGCATCGAAATTGAAACCTGAGGTTCTTAACAATACCCAGCCCTATTTGATATCCAGTAAATGTTCAGTTAATTCATCAAAAACTGTGGAAACGGTCTTGAATTCTGGATTTAGCTCATCATTGCATTCGTATAAGTGGTTTCTTATGACAGCTATGTATTTATTTTTCCTTCTAGCAGATTTTTAAAGGGAATAATTGGTATTCTAGCAATGAGGACAGTATAATGTAGCTGTCTTGGTAAACCAAAGTTGCCCATCTCTCTTCTAGATCATGTATTTGCCATCAATACTTTCTACCAGACCTAGTAAAATCAAATCTTTTCCCTTTAAAGAGCACTGTTGCCCTCCTTCCTTGTTTTTACATTTCTGATACTCTAATACAGGGATGGGCTCAGCTCAGCTTGGAGCCCAACTGGAGGTGACACAAACAGCTATGCCTAGTACGAGGCCTGATCCCTGATGGAAAACCAAAGCAACTGGCTAAAGTCAAATTGAGTCGAGCAGATACCACCGGGTGGAAAAGCCCCATGAGTGAGCTCAGAGGACAACTGAGTACTTAAAGAAGTAATCATAGAGAACAGGGTGCAGAACTGGTCTAAAGTATGGTTTAGTTTTGCACAACATTGGGGCTTCAGCTTGACTACACTCAACTCTACGTTTGTTTTCTATCAGAAATCGTATCTAGTACATGACACAGTTTTTATTCGGCCTCTGCTGAGGTTCCAACCAAGCTCAGTGGAGACTTCCACGTGATGTGAAACACTGCGTTCCTTTGAATGGTTAAAGTATCAACACAACAAGTCAGGGTTACCCAACACGAAAAAGAAACACCTTCCACCGTTGGCTCTGTGATGCTGTATGACTTCCCAAACTCATTTCTGCTTCCAACAGTGTGTTTTTTTTGGTGCTTTCCATTTTGATGACGAAGCGGGGGACATAAATGCTGTTCTCCTTGCCAGGGGGCCAAATTGTTCAAAATTGAAGAAAACATTTGACAAGGCTGATTAGATATTTTTGCTGCTTATAACTCAATAACTTCCCAATGGATCTTGACAACACTTTCAGGAAATATTGATCATGATGGAACAAGAAAGAAGTGATTACATTTTGGTGGTGATCCAAACTCCAGGATTTTTTAAATGGATTTGTGAATATGGTGAGGTAGGGCAGCTTTCCACATTTTCTGCTAAATAGTCAAGAAGCTCTCGACTGACTTTGACAACATTTTCAGGGAATGCTTGTAAGGGCAAAAGGAAGAAGTGATAAGACTTTGGTAGTGATGTGAACCCCCAATACAGACCTAGGAATTCTTTGAAGGATTCTACATTGCTAGATAGTGCAACTTTCCACATATTTGCTAATTAGTTCTCAATAGGTTTTGTTGACATTTTCATTGCATGTGTGTCAGGACACAAGGAGCAAGTAATACAATATTTGTGGTAATCCAACATTTGGATGTGGAACCAGGATTTTTTAAAGCATTTGTTAACATTGCGCATTAGGGCACTTTTCCACATCTTTGACAATAACTCGCTTGAAAACTTGGAAATGCATTGGTGGAGGTTTGTGTCCTCGGAGCACTTCTATATCTTCATTTTTACCTTTTTAAAAACGGCTGAAGGTGAACGATTTATGCGACTTGCTGCAGTAATCTATTTGTCTTTATTTCCTAGTCAAATGCTGCAGTATTTTTAATAAGGAGAAGCATTTCCTTCATGTTTTAGTTTGTGAGTTTCTTAGGTTGTTACCAGCTTATCTTAAAAAAACATGACCAGATTTTGATGACGATTTCAGGGAATGTTGGTCATGACACATGGAAGAAGTGATTAAATTCTGGGGGTGATCCAGATCCAGATTGAGGACTATTTTCAAGGATTTGTTAACATTGTGAGACAGAACAATTTCAGCATTTTCACCAACAACTCAATAAGCGCTCAACAGACGTCTATGTTATTTTCAGTGAATGTTGGTCACGACACACTGAAAAAGTGATACAGTTACGATGGTGATCTGAATCTGGACGTGGATCCAGGGCTATTTTCAAGGATTTGTTAATGTTGTCAGATAGGGCAGTTTTTCCACATTTTTGACAATAACTCACTCGACAATGTTGGAACTCCCATGGTGAAGGTTTTCGCTCGCGCTCCTGGCGTACTTCAAGTTTCTTCATGTTTATGCTTTAAAATATAACTATAAGTGATTCTGGGGCCGCACTGAGTTAGATGGAGGGCCGCATGTGGCCCCCGGGCCTCCAGTTGCCCATCTCCGCAATAATGATATGAACCTATATCAGAATTTCTTGGGTGTTTTTCAGATCTTGAAACAGGCAATGATATCTTTAGATTTTTTTTTCTGGTATTGTGACCACTTCACTTTGCCACATGAATGTTACTGTATTCATTGGCTTATGTGACACTTCTTTGCGCTCTCTTCTGTTTGGTAACTTTGCTGAAAGGTAGCAGGTCCCCCTGAAGGCACCACAGTGAAGTTTAAGCGGTAAACAGGAACTCCTCTCACCTGTTTGAAGTCCACCACAAAAGTGGTAAGTGTCCCATCTCCCTGCTTAAACTCCAAAGATATGGAGTCCCTCTCTCCGTCCGCCTCCAGCACCTCCTCGGTCACCAGTCCGTCAGCGAGCCGGACGCGGACCCTCAGCTCCGAGCCGAGTCCCACCGCGACCACCAGCACCAGGGCGCAGAGCCGGGTCACTATCCAAGCTGAAGCCGCACAGATGCGAGTCGTCGCAAACATCCCCGAGAAGACGCAAAACTGAACCCGAGAGCGGAAAAAAGCGAGGCGGAATACAACAATCAGCGCTCATATCCCCGAACTGATTTCTTGGAGTTTGCGTAAAGTCTTTTCCTTCATGATCACCGAGTCCGTAAGTGAGCCAGTGCTTTCCAGATTAACAAGCACGGTCATAGAAATGAGTCCACACGACAAATCTGACTATGAAGGCTCAAATCTGGGCTTGTGACTCCTCTGAGCTTCACAAGTCCACTTCCATTGAAAGTCTCTGGCGTTGTTGATTAGCTCATGCGCGCTCCAGCTTCCCCTCTAACCTGTACTCCAAAGTTCCCACGTTGCTCCTTGATATTCCTCCTCTTCTCTCGTCCCTTCCTCTTCTAATTCATGCACTTCCTATCTGTCGGTATCCCACTTCGCTCTCGCCTGGCCTCCAAACTTTCGGTTGTGAGTGCAGCCTGAGTGAGTGAGTGAGCGCAGAGATGGTAGTAAACTCTTAAAGCCACACCACCCCCTGAAAAACTCAGCCCATCCCCCTTTAAAGGCCTCATGTGATCCTCCTGCACTCGCAGCAAGCAGCCTGAACTAATAATACCCCCAACAATTATGACTGAGGTGTTGTTGGGATTTGCTAAATCACAGTTTTGAGTGTGTTGTTCTGAGTATGTAGGGATAAACAAGAGGCTGGTGTGCAAACTCTGACATGCAACTGAGATAAGAGCAAACAAACAAACAAACAAGGAGCAGAACAAACTCAGAGAGCTTTTTTATTGCAAATATATTGAGTTTAGAGCACTCATAAATTAATCAGAACCACTTATTTATATTGCAACTGTAAAAGCAGCAGTTTATTAAGTGCTTAATAGAGGAAACAAAGACAGAAAACCAGGAAACAATTAATGAGCAATTAGGTCACACTGAGAAAAAGCCAAAATAATCTAAAGAGAGCAGGGACAAAATGCAAACACAGAGGCTCAAGTTGTACTAGAATCGCTCGGAGAGAGTTGTAGAATAAAATGCAGAAATGACGCTTTAAATTAAATTAAAGGAAGGACCAATAAGTCAAGTGTGAGTACAAAAAGAGCAGTTAAATTGTTTTTGAAAAAAAAACAAAAAAAAAACAGTAACACTACTGTAAAAAAAAAACATTTACAGTAAGTTACTGGCCCCTTGTTACCAGCAAGTTACTGTAAAATTAATGGCAACCTTTTTAAAATGCAGAGAAACAGTTGTGTGATGTTTTAGAGCTTCTGTACATATTCAGTAAATATTGGATGGATATTTATCCCCCAATAAGTTCATCTATGACAGCTTTTTTGCACATAAATCCTTAGATAGATAGATAGATATATTGATTGATTGATTGATTGATTGATTGATGTACTTTATTGTTCCCAAGCTGGGAAATTGTTGAATTACATCATCTGGTTTAGGGGAAAGGAAGTTCACAACATATACACACTAAAAAGAGACAAAGGATCTTAACAAATATAATACTCCTATACAATAAATAAGGCAATGGGAGTCCACTAATGACAGAAACCAAAAAATCACTCTGGTTATTGAACTAATAATACCTCTAAAAACTATGACTGATGTGTTGTGGGTCTTTAAATCATTGCTTTGAGTGAGTTGTTCTGGGCATGTAGGGATAAAAAGGAGGCTGGTTGCTAACCATGTCTTGTGGCTGGTTGTAATCCAAAACACAAACAAGACGAATAGGAGAGGTTTCATCACGCATACTTATCACGGAAGCCTGAAGTGATATGCATCTATTGACCTTTTGCATCTGAAGTCCCTTGTCTGTCCTGGCCCGGGCAGAAGAGACGTAATTATAACCTGCCGCTAGACACAGTTTATCTTTTTATCTTTCTGCTGAGGTGATTATCAGAAAGACCAGAAGATGTTATCTTCATATTTTTTTTTTAAAGTGTACGGTAGTTCATGCAACAAGATGGAAATGTGTTGCATTAACATGTTTACATAATGTAGACTAGCCCAAGCTTTTTAATTTAATAAAACACCAATTAGTTTAATGCAAGTATTAAAACTGTGTTCCACCTGCCAATGTGTACACTATTCAAACACAACGATCAAGATATGCTGGCTTTACTCGGTTTGTTTAGATGGAATATGTACCATGACAAAATCATATTTATCCAATGAATTATTATTTTGAGTGTATGCTACAGGTTTTTAACAACCATTGCAGATGCTCCACCTATTCTTCTCTGGTTCTGGTGTATGTCTGTGGCCGCATTATGGTGCCACCTACAGGCCTGGCATATACACTGAGGCCTTTTCAGTGTTCTTGTGGATGGATGCAAAACTTCTTACAAACAAAACAGGAATCTGCAGGTTATTTTCATGTATTTTGTGATTGTCCTGTTATTTCTTCTTACCGGGTGGATATTATGACTGCAATTAGGTCTATAATCAGTCTTGAGCTTAATTTTTCTTTCGTTGAATAAGGGACCTCCAGCGATCACTGAATGGAAGGAAGCGATGTCCTTGTCCTTTGTGAAATTTGTTCTGGAATAACAAGAGACTTTAGAGCTGAGGGAACACTATTTGTCGCCAAGGAGGTTGTGTTTTTGCTGGTGTATGTTGGCTTGCTTGTTTGTTTGTTAGTTAGCTAGTCTGTTTGTTTGTTAGCAAGATTATGCAAAAACTTCTGGACGGATTTTGCTGAAATTTTCTCGAGATGTTGGTAATGGCCCGACTTAAAAATGATTAGATTTTGGTGGTGATCCAGATCACCAGCATTAGGGAACAATCGTTACTGTCTAACTAAGGATCAAGAAATCATTATGATGGTAACTTTATCATGGAACTATTGCTTATAGTTGTAACAGCAATATGTGAGCTACCCTGGTGGAGGTTTGTGCTCTCCAAGTGCTTTCTAATTTTTAAGTATAGTTTTTGGGGCATTTTATGCCTTTATTAAAGCATAGAGACAGTGGATAGGCTTGTGAAAGGGGACGGCAAAGCATAGGAGAGAACATTCTGCACATGGGCCTCAGGCTGGACTCGAAGCCTGGCCACCAGAGGCTCACATGACATGTGCTTGCTTGCTACCCACTCCACCAAACCAGCACCTCAGCTTCCATGTTCAGCCCAAGAGATTGCCCTTTGTGTAGCATTGCAATTTGGAAGTATCCCAAGTTTGAAAAAGGAAATAAAGTTGTCTGGTCAAACTCACCCAACAGTTGTTATCATGGGAAAACAGGAAAATAAATAACAGTAATACACATCCAATAAGGGCCACTGTGATAAAGAATAAATGTTGAGCTTTGTCATTTAATCCTCAATCAGCAACAGCTTTTTGGCTCATGAACCCTCCTTGTGGCTTATTTACACTTTAGATGTGTGAAATTTAGACTTTAACTGTGAAAATCAACGCATCAGTTTGCCCTGCAGCCAAACAAGCCAAACAAAGGAGCCTCTATTGCAGGGACATTTTATTTTTGCAACTTTACTTGGCTAATTTTCCCCTCTTGCTCAGTTTAACATAAAACATTTAATCTCTCTGTCACATTTTTATGGATTTGTGTGCAGCACCACCTGACATAAATCCATCATGTAATTGTTACCTTTAGTGACAAAATATGCTTGATGAACAGGTTCCAACTGAAGGAGTGAAAAATAAAACTGTTGCTGTTTCTGTCTTTGAACCGGCGTGTGCTATTTAGTTTTACGATCTCCTCAAGGGAAAGCTCGACAACCTTAAGACAGAGAGAAGCTGCCAATCAGGGGAAAGATCTGCCAACCAGATTAAAAGGTAGATTGTCACTTGTGTGTTTGTGTTTCAAGGAAGCGGCGGCATCCCTGCATTAAACCACCTGGATAGGTCTTTATCTCTCCAGGCTCATGCAATGCACTCCGGGTGGGTGGGCTACAAGTGACCCCAAATGTGACAGGACTTCTTGAGTGCTGCTGAGACTCCAGTGAAGGGTAAAACAAACAGGCAGGAATGTAAAGCAGAGTAAACATTGTTTTGCTGGGCTTGGAGAAACTAAACTGGGCCTTGCACTCTAATAGACTTGGAGGGGTCTAGGTCAGGCAAACACCCCCCTTTGTGGCTGAGTCTCATCCTCGTGTATTCTCAGGCTACGTCTTACTCAGGGCATTGAAAGAGCTGCAAGCTGGAGGCAGTGATGTTATTCTCCAAAGTCAAATTTAATCAAAACCCTCCACTCAAAGATCACCATCTTGCTTTATTCTTAAATTCTGGTGTGGTGATAAATTGGGAGCTTAGGTCAAAATTGTGTGCCTGCTTTTTGTACTGTGATTTTGCATGCACAAAGCAGTCCAAAGTGCAGAAGCTCTACAGGTCTGTTTGCCCGCCATGCCGGGAACTGGCAGATAGCAAAGAAAGGCACAAGCTACAGTGTACAGAGGACATTGATGATTAACCAGATATTGCGCTGTTCGGCTGTAATCTATGACACAAGGAGCTGTTTATGGTTAACTATGTTGGCACAACGGCTGTTAAAATGATCTCTGAACACTGTCTGATATAACCGGTCTGAGAGTGATACAGACTCTTAATTTCAATTTTCATCAGTTCAAATTAAAATAACCAAAACTTAAAATAACCAGAAGCTGACATGAGGGCTCAAATGATGTTTGTGCAATTTACTCGATCATAAAAAAGAAGTTATCCATAGAGGATTGTTGTTTTGTTGCTTAGTTTGTACTTGAGGAGCATCCAATTTAAAATTCTGGCATTGCTATTATCCTACCCAGTGACGGGCAAGCTACTTCTGAAATATAATAAGTTAAGTAACCAGTTTCACATCAAACTAGAAAACACTCAGAAAGCACAAACCTCCTCCAAGGTAGCTCACATATTGCTGTTACATCTATAAGCAATAGTCCCATGATAAAGTTACCATTATAATATGATTCCTTAACCCTGAAAACCCACACCTAGCACTCGTAATCATGTTGATATCATTATTAGTTAGGCAGTTATTGAGCAAAAATGTTTGTTCCCTAATGGTGGTTAACTGAATCAACACCAAAATCTAATCATTGTCAGGCCATTCCCAACATCTTTTGAAAATTTCAGCAAAATCTGTCCAGTAGTTTTTGCGTAATCTTGCTAACAAACAAACAGACAGACAAACATACGCAGAGGTAAAAAACAGTTTCATTACACTAAAGCTGCACCCTGGAGAAAAGCAGCAAGCTCAGTTACAGGAACACAACAAATTTATCTATTTTAATTTATTAAGTGGATATATGAAACAAAATTATAATGATGACTGTGATAGAGCATTTGTTTTTTAAAAAACAAATTTATATGCTTCCTATTAATTGCATTTCTGTCTTTAGCTTTTAGCATGTTTTAAATTGTGCATCACTAAATGACGTCTGTTCTCAAAAAAAAAAAAGGGCTCTGCTTACTTATTTAGTTACTTTTTGCGTGAATATGAATGAAATAATTTGGATTAACTGCTGAAATGATCACATTTACACTTTATAGAAGTATTAAATGACTGTTTCAACAGAAATTTACCAGTTTGGCTGAAATAAAACTTGCCAACCATATCAAAGTGTTTTCAGTTCCCTTCCCTAAGACAACAGCTTTAGTAAACGGTTATATTTTGTCTTTACTTGGGTCCATATTGTCCATTTTTATGGCTGTTAGATTATGTCTACTATGTCTAAAGTAAAAAAAAAAAGCCTGATCAGGTCTACCTCTATTATCAGCCTGTCTGGGACATTTTGTTGGAGCTTTCACCATTTTAAGGCTCTCTTGCAGGAGGACTCAGTCCAAAAGAAACAAACACAAAACCAAAAAGATTTGCAGTTTTGTACAATTTAATTCTCATCATCTGTGCTGTGTAAAGGCCTTAAGGTAGGATTTCTGCCTGGAAAGAAAATTAAGTCAGGACATTACTTTATAGCTACACATTGACTGTTTGACCTAAAAGATATGACCTGATCCATCCACATACCTAAATATTTGGATATTTTCAGTGTTATCTTCTAATGTGGACAACATAATGTTGAAAGATTCAAAATTCTGTCATATGAAATTATGTTTGTGTTAATAAGGTTAAGCAATGGTTTGAGATTAACAAAAGCCAGTTTAGATAAATTACAATTAGTCTGTAGTTGTGAAAGAATAGATAAAATGGATATTCATTAGTTCTAAAATATCCATATTATACCTTTCACGGTTTCAGCACTGAGCATGAAATAAACCAAAATACCATACCTTTTGACTGCAGGCTTGCAAAAACAAAAATTGAAATAATTAAGTTCTGTTTATCAAAAACATAAATACAACTTGATGAGATTGTCTCGGTAGAAGTTATTTTCCAACACAAGTTGGCATACGGTTACATTATGATGTGTTCAAGGTCAGCTAATAAAAAAGACCATTAGGTGAACTGAGATAAACGGGAATTGTGATGTGTTTAAATGCAACTTCAAGAGATTGAAAAAAACTGCTTTTGGTCAGAAATCCTAACATATCTTTTATTAAATATATCAGGTTAACAGAGAAAAATTGACATGCTGACGATATAGCTCATGTTAGGCTGTTTTGCATGGATAGAATTAGTAAGTTCCTTGAGGTTTTTGGTTGACTTTTGCTGTGCCTTAGGCAAAAAAAATGCTTGAAAACCACTGCCTTAGAGTATAAATTGTGTCATCAGCAAAAAGCTGAACTTTACATTTTTTTTATTTTCCCTCTAATTTGATTTATAGGAAGTGGGAAAAGAAGTGGCACAAGGACGGAACCCTGGGGTACTCTTTTGCTGACCTCCATAGAGGCTGTCTTTACATTTACTAAAGCTAATGTCTGGGTCTTGTTTGTTAGATAGTTTGATCCACACAGACACATCAAAACCAATAGAGGACAGTCTACCTGATAAAATTTACTGTTTAAATTGCCTTTGTGAAAAGACTTGAGCTCCTGTTTTCGGGATAATGACTGCAAACTGGCCCTCATGCATCACAGCCCTATTTGAACGGGTTTTAGCTGTTCACATCATTACAAACAAATCTCATCATCTCTCTGAAAGAGCTTTTATGGACCATTGTGACAATGCTCCAATTTAGAGGACTGTTCACTTCAATAAAAATGAAAGAAAACTGTTTGCATTCCTCAAAACAAAACCTGTGAATCAGACATCACAGGCTTTTCAGGTCGGCCTCCTGAGTGTGTTTGTTGTCAGAAGGATGACAGAAGTCTCCTTATCTTAACTCCTGTTATCTTAAAGAGAAAGGCATTGACTTCAAAGAAAAACAATGATCTGCAGTCGAAGAGAAGGAGGTAACATTTATTTTTCTGTTTCACTTTTGAACATATTCATGCAGGTTCTCTGAAAATAGTCACAATTTCTTATAGCCACAAAAGCACAAAGAGACAGAATTTAATCCTAATATATTACATATTATAAGAAAATAAATGTACAAATCCAAATTCTGATGAAGTTGAGATGCTTTGCAAAATGGAAATATAAACAGTCATTTGCACATCCTTGAAGACCAATATTCAATTACACTACAAAAGCAAGACATTTAATCTTCAAACTGGTAAACTTCATTGTTTTGTTGCAAATATTCACTCATTTCAAATTTGATGCCTGCACCACATTCCAAAAAAGCTGGAACAGGGCATGTTTAGCACTCTGTTACATCATCTTTTCTTTCTTTATTTCTCATTCATGATGTTTGACTTCAGATGCTAAACAGTCCAGGGTCTTGTTGTCCTATTTTGCACTTCATAATGTGCATCATATTTTTGATGGCAGACAGGTCTGGACGTCAGGCAGGCCAGTCTATTAGCTGTACTCTTTTACTATGAAGCCACAATAAGCAGAGACGTCCCCGATAAAGACGTTGCTTGGATGGCAGCACATGTTCCTCCAAAAACTGTGTGTACCTTTAAGCATTTCCAGTGCCTTCATAAATGTGCAAGCTACCCATGGCATGGGCACTAATACACCCCAAACCATCACAGATACTTTTTTTTTTTTTTTTTTTTAACTTTGCACTGTAAACAATCTGACCAGCCCTTTTCTTCTTTAGCACGGAGGACACCACGTCCATGATTTCCCCAAAAAAATTTTGAAATGGAGACTCTTCAGACCACAGCATCCAACTACTTGTCAATCCATCTCGGATGAGCTCGGGCCCAGAGAAGAGATGTTGTTGATATTTGGCTTTTGCTTTGCGTGGTAGAGTTTTATCTTCCTCTTGTAGATATCACAACAAACTGTGTTAACCAATATTATTTTTTAAAGTGTTCCTGAGCCCATGTTAATATCCTTTACAGAAGGGATATTACTCTTACTATTACTCTTTGTTTTGCTTCAGTTGGGGCATATGGAGGCATCATTGTTCATTTTAGTTTGTGTTGTAACCAGTTAAATTCCCTCACAGGAGCCTGAATGCAGCACATTACAGGCATTTAACTGAAACAGCTGTGTGTGATCTGCTTTTTGAGTCTTACTCCTGGAACCACTGAGTGAATTGTTGCTTAAACTCCTCACAAACACACAAAAACATGCCCCTTTAAATTTTTACTGTTAAAAATGTGAAGCATTTGGACTCTTTCATGAGTCGAAATCATGATTATTTGTGAGGCATTCGGCTCTGACCACAGCACAGGGTGCTTGTGCTGCATTCCACTCATATGTGTGTTTATGTGCATGCATTTGCGAGGACTTGCACAACAGTTAGCTTTAAAATGCTCACATTTGCATGGGATTTGTGCCACCCAGATTGAGCCTCACACCGAAAACAGTAATTTTCTGCTACTGAACAGAGCAAATACCCTGACTCGTCTGTATCTTACCATCAGGTCTGCCATGTTTGAACAGAAAGCAGAGCTGGATTAGGATGATATTTTCAAACTGGAACATGTTGCTTTCATAGTAGGGATTGAAAACTCCAGATACAGAAAAACAATATTTGCATTGTGGGCTGATCGCCATCACATGCTGCCGAGCTGTAATACTCCTAATACTCTCTGAAGCGTTGCAATATTTTCACCCATAATGGTTTGCTTGGACAAAGTATTCAGAATTAATCACAAAGCCCCCCAAACTAACAAACTGACGATGTTTCAACTCTGCAGGGCTGCAGAATGAGGACAGAAAGGCAGGGAGAGCCAAGCGCTGTGGTTGATCTAGTTAATCCCTCCTCCAGACATAGGCCAGGAGTGTTTGTGTGTGCATGTGTGTGCTTCGAGAATGTGTACAGTGTTTACACAAGCACTTTAGGAGCTGGAGTCAAGCAGCTGTCCAGTCCTCTGATGATATTTTCATATCCTCGCTCCCCATCTTTTCTTCCCTCTAACTGCTCCTCCTGCAGCGTGGAGGAGCAGCAGCAGCGTCTCTGGGTTTGCTCCCTGCTGTAGGCCGAGGAGAGGAGAGATCCCCTTACACATGAGGGGCTCTGGGGCCACAGTAACCCTTTGGAGCGCAGGCTCACATGGAGGAGAAGAGAGAGTGGAGGGAAGAGCAGGATGATGCTGTGAAGCAACAGGAAGAGAGGAGACTGGAGGCAGCAACAAGTTTATACAAATCAGTGTTCATTTTGACAGCACTTTTTAATTTAGTTTTAGTTATAGTCTTTTGTCCAAAGCATCTTTTAGTCATCTAAATAGTTTTAATTTTAGTCTAGTTTTAGTTGATGAAATTTCACAACATTAGAGTCGACAAAATCTGCTGTAAATTTCGTCGACTAAAATATGAAGTGTAAAGGGTAAGGCATTTTTTATGTTTCCTTGAATTTCTGAAGTCATATTTTTCATTTGGATTAAATGAAACATCTAATAAACCTTTACTGAATGCTAGTAAAGTCTGAAAGTATAAATGAACAGAAACAAATTGAACTTTTGTGTGAAATGCAGTCACCTTTATTTAGGCTACCTGGCAGAGCATCTCAGTTACAATACCAGGATTGACAACAAACAGTGAACCTGCTCTACATGAATATATCAATTCATAAAGAGAGGAGCTCTGATTGGATCGCTCCACAACTTATCCCACCACCTCCAAGCTAAGGCAGCTGTGACTGGATGTCGCTCTTAACTCATCCAACCTTTCCACACAACCAAAGTAGCTGTGATTGGATATATTCCTAACTTGTTCCTATTTTCTACATGATGAAATTAGGTCTGATTGGATTAAGTCTCTGTCAAACATTTTCATCTAGTATTTATTTGTTGACAAAAATGTCTGTTAATTTAGTTTTAGTTTTTGTCCATGTGCACTTGTTTTTATTAGTTACTATCTAGTTTTCGTCAGGGGAAAAAAGGTTGTTCATGAAAACTGTGACTAAAATATTAAGTCAACAAAATTAACACTGATAAAAATGTGTTTCAAATAAAGAAAAAATATTATGTTAATAAAAACTATGACATATGACACTAACAGCAGCGAAAGGAAGATCTACAAGTGCTCTGAGAGCACGACCCTCCACCAAGGCATTTCCAACATTATTGAGCAAGTTATTATCAAAAATGTGGAAATTGTTCTATGTTGCACTTTTAAGAAAACCGACAAAATCATATCAGTTCTTCCATGTGCCATGACCCACAATTCCTGAAAATGTCATCAAAATCAAAATGAGAAAGTATTGAGTTATTAGCTAAAATGTGGAAAACTGCCCTACCTCGCACTGTTAACAAATTCTTAAAAAATTTCCTGGATTTGCATCTGGATTCGGATCACCACCAAAAACAAACAGTTTTTTCCTTTTGTTATGGCTAACATTCCCTGAAAATTTCATTGAAATCCGCTTGCAACTTTTTAAGTTTTCTATTCACAAACTAACAAACAAATGCATGTAGGCAAATGCATCACCTTCTTGGCAGAGGTAATACTAATAGTCTTGAGCAATAGCTGACATAAACATGGATAAAGGAACAGTCACACATCATTTAGTCACAAAATCACTTTTCAGATGATACAAAGATGAAAGACAAATATGCAATGATCAGTACAATGGTGGACAAAACACACAGCTTAAGTAGTCAAGGTAAATTTATTTGTATAGCACCTTTCAGCAACAAGACAAATTTAGAGTTCTTCAAACAACAGAACACAATGACGAATGAAAAAGAAAAATATCAGAATAGAAAGAGTAGAAACAGTATGCTGAAATCAATAGCAAAATGTAAACTTTTTTTTTTAATTGAAATTTAAAATTAAAAACTGAAGAATTTCCAAAAGTACAGTTCAGAGTAGTTAATAATGTAGTAACATAAATGTATTTTCAATAAGACAGTAAATTAATTACAATGAAGCGCTGGCATTATTAGTCCCCCACCCTCCCGAAAAAAAAAAAATGCACCAATATCCCCTGCAACTGTCCTGGTACACAGAGAGGCAGCATTATGTGGTGTCAGCCCTGGTATCATGAAGAACCGTGGGCTTTCTTCCAGGGGAAGAGGGGATTTTGGCACATTTATTGGTGGGTCCCTATGAGTTGTTCCTTGTTGTAATGATGACTGATCGGGCTTTTCAACAATATAAAATACAGTACCAATAATTGGTCTTCAGAGGTCTTAAAATAATCTAAGTAAAGTGATATTACCAAAGGTGTATATAGATGCTGTTGTATTGATTCTGTAAAATCTGTACACCTATCAGCAAGGAGTATTTGAACATATACAGTCCTATGAATTATTTTTGGCATAGGCCTTATGTTTATGCCTGTTTTATCTTGATTTGATCCATGAAAACATTTTAATTGGATGGTTATTTTGCCTGATTGGGACTGTTGGATCTTGTAAATGTAGAGTCTAAATATTGTCTTTGAACAGGAGGGAGTTTTCACGGATATCAGGTCCTCACACAGTATGAGGACATTTGTTTCACAATCTGTAAATGATAGTAAAGCCAACTTTGTGTAACAAATTTTTAGCTTCATTCCTGTATTAAAAGAGACAGTTTTCACAAAGAATATTAGTTTATTTTAGCGCAGTTGGGGGGAAAGTCAAGCTTGTTTTGGTATGGCGGTGTTGTCTTTCTGTGCGCTTGTTCTCGAGAAAAAGAGACTGAAGGAACTGTAAGGGCTGAGCTCCAGAACTTTGACTGTAGTTGATGTTTCTTTTTAAATGCTTTGACATTATTGTTTTCTATTCTTCTGTCTTGTTTCATTGACCATGGTGATATGTCTCTACTGAAACTCTAACTAAAATGGTAAAAGTTCTTGAACACTGGACTGAAACTCCATCTGGTTCTGATCCAGCACTTTAGAACAAACAGAGTCAGAGAACTGAACTTGTCCTTTTGTACAGAGTTACAAAGAAGAACCAAGGTTTGCTTAGAAAGGTTTCATTGTTTGCTGATCTTCGTTACGTAATTCAAGTACACAAAAGTTTGAATGCTGTTTCATGATTCCACAATATTTGGTATCACTCACTGGGAGAGTGGCATCCAGATGTTCTCCAGTCACCGCGAGCAGGGCACAGTTCAAAGGAAAAAACCTGGTGAACTCATGTAGCGAGGATCATTTAACCCCGGCCTTTCCAGGAAAAACATCACACAGACTCCACGACACCCTCCACAACACGTACACACATGGCCCTCGACCTACACAATCACTTACATTACAAAAGAATTCCATGGAAATTCCCGTAAGGTTAATGACAGAGAGAGAGAGGGAGTGAGGGGCAGAGCGAGAGATACAGAAGTGGAAAGAAAATTGTAAAAAATAAATAAACAGGTTTGGGCCTATAGCTCGGAGCATTAAACTCCACATTGGGAATCTTTCCTGGCAGCGTCCCAGCTCAAGATGAAAGACAATCCCACTTTAAACACAAGCGTAGGAACGTATCATTTATCTCTCCTTCATTATAGGAGGTCTAGGCTATGGATCTAATAGCCGAGGTGGAGCTTTACCTTTTTCCTTCTTCCTAGAAAACTCCTGTACGGATGCTTCGAGCAGCTACGACAGTTTAATTGTGGGCACATCTGGAGACCTCAGTGATCTCTGTGCTAACACGAGAACATATCCTAAAAACCCTCGACAAAAATGAAAGTTTAGTGAAAAGTAGGACTTTTAAATCCAACAGGTTTTTAATAAAATCCAGTCTGACATGGCACATGACTCAGGAAACATCTGTTCAGGATACAGGGAAGTATCTCCTCGGTATTTAATTAATCAAACCCTCTGCCTGCTGGGGTTAGAGCAGAAATTACAGCTAATTCTCAGTTGGGGGGGATTTAATAAGGTCGATGGGAGTCATTCAGAGGTGAATCACTGCTACGGTTTCAAATGCAGTTAAAGCTCCTTTTATAGCCATGGTATTTTACTGCTACATCGAAGAGAGCCGGGGTTATAGTCAGTAGCAACCATTGTTGCTGTGCTGCTGATGCAGAATAGTCAGGTTAGATTGCCATACCTAATAAAACTGGTTGAAGGTTTATGATTATAAGAAAAAAGGTCTAAACGTAAAAAGAAATAATATGTGCTAACAGTGCAAAGACAAACAGACAAGAAGTCTGGTTTTCTGGGATTAGATGTTATGTACTCAATGAGATGCAAAGTCTTAAAGAATCACAGCCAGTAAGTTTAACTTGTTGGATAAGCAGCTACTTTCACTACTTTCTGGTAATTACGGTCTATTTTGCGTGAAGAATGATCACAAACAAATTTTTTATCTGGACTTGGCTGGTAAATGTAGCTCATATTTGTGTAATAAAACATTAAACATTGGGTAAAATGTACATAAAACCAGAATACGGTCATTTGCAAATCTTTTAAGACCTATATTCAATAACATGACAAAGACAAGATATCTAGCGTTCAAACTCATAAACTTTATATACTCACTTATTTTTAATTTGATCCCTGCAACATGGCCCAAAACAGCTGGGACAGGGGCATGTTTACCACTCTGTTAGCTTGGAATTGTCTTGGTGAAATAGGCAGCGACATCCCTGAAAAAGGCATCGCTTGAATGGCAGCATATGTTGCTCCAAAACCTGTACGTTCCTTTCTGCATTAATCGTGCCTTCACAGATGTGCAGGTTACCCATGCCATGGGCACTAACACCCCCCCATACCATCACAGATGCTGGCTTTTGAACTTTGCGCTGCTAACAATCTCGATGGTCCTTTTTTCTCTTTAGCTCATCGGATGCAACATTTATGATTTCCATTTGAATTTGGACTCGCCAGGGCACAGCACTCTTTTCCACTTTGCGTCAGTCCATCTCAGATGAGCTTAGGCCCAGAGAAGCTGGTGGGATTTCTGAGTGTTGTTGATATATTGCTTTGGTTCCACATGGAAGAGTTTTAACTTGCATTTGTAGATGTTCTAACAAACAGGGTCAACTAACAATGGTTTTCTGAAGTGTTCCTCAGTCCACATAGTAATAGCCTTTACAGAATGATGTCAATTTTGAATGCAGTGCTGCCTAAAAGGTTGAAGGTCACAGGCATTCAGTGTTGTTATTTGGCCTTGCCACTTTAGTGAAGAAAGTCCCCCAGATTCTCTGAATCTGTTGATGATATTATGGACTGTTGATGGTGAGAAACATTGTCTTAAACTGCTGGATATTTTCTCATGCAGTTGTTCAAAAAGCTGGCGATCCTCGCTCCATCCTTGCTTGTGAATGACTGAGCTTTTTGTGGATGCTCCTTTAATACCCAATCATGACACTCACCTGTTTCCAGTTAACCTTCTCAGTCTTTTGTTGCCCCTGTCCCAGTTTCTTAGAATATGTTGCAGGCATTGAATTAAAAATGAGTGAATATTTGCAAAAAAAAAAACCCAATAAAGTTCAACAGTTTGAACATTAAATATCTTGTCTTTTTAGTGAATTCAAGTGAGTAAAGGTTGAAAAGGATTCACATTCACTGCCTGGCCACAAAAAAAGTCACCACCAAAAAAAGGTCAGACACTCTAATATTTCGTTGGACCTTCTTTAGCTTTGATTACAGCATGCATTCACTGTGGAATTATTTCGATAGTTTTCTGCAATATCACAAGATTTATTTCCATCCACCCGTGTTGCATTAATTTTTCACCAAGATCTTGTATTGATGATGGGAGAGTCTGACCACTGTGCAAAGCCTTCTCCAGCACATCCCAAAGATTATCAATGGGGCTAAGGTCTGGACTCTGTGGTGGCCAATCCATGTGTGAAAATGATGTCTCATGCTCCCTGAACCACTCTTTCACAATTTAAGCCCCATGAATCCTGGTATTGTCATCTTGGAATATGCCCATGCCATTAGGGAGGAAAAAATCCACTGATGGAATAACCTGGGCATTCAGTATATTCAGGCAGTCAGCTGACCTCATTCTTTGGGCCATAATGTTGCTGAACCTCGACCTGACCAACTGCAGCAACCCCAGATCATAGCACTGCCCCCACAGGCTTGGACAGTAGGCACTAGGCATGATGAGTGCATCACTTCACCTGCCTCTCTTCGTACCCTGATGCACCCATCACTCTGGAACAGGGTAAATCTGGACTCATCAGACCACATGACCTCCAGAGTCCAATCTTTATGCCCCCTAGCAAACTGAAGGTTTTTTTCTGGTTAGCCTTACTGATAAGTGGTTTTCTTGAGGCTACACAGCTGTTCAGTCCCAATCCCTTGAGTTCCCTTCGCACTGTGCGTGTGGAAATGCTCTTACTTTCACTATTAAACAAACCCCTGAGTTCTACTGTTGTTTGTCTTCTATTTGATTTGGCCAAACGTTTAAGTGATCGCCGATCACAATCATTCAGGATTTATCCGACCACATTTCTGCCTCGAAGATGATGGTTCCCCACTATCCTTCCAGTTTTTAACAATGCATTGAACAGTTCTTAACCCAATTTTAGTAGTATCTGCAATCTCCTTAGATGTTTTCTCTGCTTGATGCATGCCAATGATTTGACTCCTCTTAAACAGATTAACATGTTTTCCATGACCACAGGATGTGTCTTTCTGACATGGTTGTTTAAGAAATGAGAAGCTACTTATCGCATCAGCTGGGGTCAGCTGAAAGATAATCGCCCATGCAGTAATTATCCAATAGGAGGCTCACACCTATTTGCTTAGTTAAACCCATGTGGCAACTTTTTTTTTTTTTTTGACAGGCAGTGTATTCTTGAGCTCTGTCTTTATTGTTTTACACAATGTCCCATCTTCATTGGAACTGGGTTTGTATTTTTGACTAAAATGAAACAAATATCCTGGATGACAGCTGATATTTTCCTGTGAACAGTTGCTGAATTTGTCTTGGTACTGACTCTGACAAATGCTTTGGTTACAGATGCTCTCATAATGTTGGTTCTAGTCCACAGCAGGCATCTGTGTCCAGCTAACAGAGCTCTGAAAGCCCACTGCACACTACCTGGACCATACCAAATGGCAAACAGAGTGGGCAGCAAGCTGGGGGAACATAGGGAAGCATTTAGCAGATTAAAAGCTTGGTAATCCCTGCTGTGGAAGGAGGAAAACCAAAATGTTGAAATGGATGTTGAAATATGCTTCTAAGTTTGCCATATTTAAGAGAAAAGTGGTTATGTGTTGTGCCTTTAATGGGTTGTTGCGCTGCCCCCTGGTGGCCATAATGACAGCAAAGTTTCCTTCAAGGTTTTTATTTTTTGAAGTAACCGGATAATATTTGGAGGCCATGTCAAATAGCAGTTTCAACACCATGCCAAGCTCAGAAAAGCAGCTCTTCACCTAATGTAACCCCTGCACCATGCTTTCACCAACAATAAGATCACACAGAGAATGTACTTTCTGTTGGTGGCCTTTTTTTTGGAAACCATACATACCAATAAGTCCATCTGTCACTAGACCCCCTATTCACACAGATAAGAGGCCAGTGTAATTGCCGTGCGGCTCGGCAGTCACGGCACAGCACGCTGATGTTCTGCCAGCACACAATCAAGATGCCTGCTCCAGATTATCAAGCTGTAAACAAACTGATGCGGGCCTCTCCCCACTCAGAGAGCCATCAGGCCTCTTTCATGCGCTGGGATTAGTGCTAAAAACTGTCAGCTGCCAGAGCGAGCTCACTGCCTCTCCTCTTGGCATACTGAAAAGATCTGAGTGGAACAAAAGCAGGAGATAAACAAATACACAAATCCTTGCCAATCACCCCTCCATATGTGTGATATTTATAGCCATGATGCTGTTTTTTGGGTGGGGGTACAATTAATTTAACTACTGCTCTATAGAGAAAAAAAACAAACTTATAAAATGTCTGTTTTTTGGAGGCTGGTAAACTAAATGAAAGGGAAACAGGCTGCTTTTTATGACACTGATGTTTTTTCTTTATGTGCTCTCACTTTAATTAACCAAGACAGACTGTAAAACTGAAATCGTCAACATGAGATAATTGCTCCTGTTTAAACACATGCAAAATGCCAGAGTGTAAAGAAATAACCACAGGGAGTGTGCCTGCAGTAAAACAGATTTAGAAAACTGAAACTGGAATCAAATATGCTCCAAAAAGTTTGTGGAAAACAACTATCCTTCCACGCACTGATTTTTGCTTCAATCCGTTCTCCCACATCAGTAAACAAGCATACAGAGGAGAGAGTAACTGACTGCATTTGATGATTTTACTGTAACTGAGTAGCTTCAGTTGTGTACTAGGACACAGAAAATTCTGATTGAGGTCACTTTATATTCGCTGCGCTTGGACTCAAACCTCTTATCTCCAAAATTGCTACTTTTCAGAAAAATGAAATGATGAATAAATACTGCATTGTCTTGACTACATCCTATCTTTATGTCTTTTGATTTGGTTAAACACCCACTCTCCAACATGGAAGGTGATCGATGGCAGTGTTTGCTGGAGTTGGATTTAAAAAAGAGTGTAAAAATAATGTGTAGAAAACTCTAATGTGCAAGAGTCACTGCAGAAACTTTAACTCCAAACTCTGAACCTGGATGGGACACTTTAACCCCATTAAATACTTCCACAACCCCCTGAAATTATCCTGACTTTACCCAGGTGAGCCATATGTGTGAACGCAAACCCCAAAGCTTAACACCCGGGCATTATCCGGATAATTTCCTTGTGCTCACATAAAATCTGTGTAAGCAAAAGTGTGAATGCAGCAGCAAATAATCAGGGAAATTCACTGAGGGCAAGTGGGGAGGGGTGATGACGTCATCCTGTGCAACTGGTGCAAAAACAGAAACTTGACAGGACAGATAAAAACAAGAGTAACACAAACTTAAATGTGCAACTGGGCTTTCTCAAGTGTTGTTTCCACTGCACGTCATCAAAGTTCTGTAGAACATCTGCTCAAGGACTTCCGGTTTGATCAGTGGCGGAGTAAGTCACAAGCCAGGAGAGCTCTGTTAACATTTCGCTTCACTTACGAACTGATTGTGCAAACTCAAACTATCAACCTACAACATGGGGAAATCCTCAAGAAAGCAAAATCAAAACTCAGACGAAAACTCCAATGAAGAGGACCAACACATGGCAATGCTAGCAACGGGGAATGCTAAGCGGGGGGGCTAGCAGCACACCGCCAACATTGGCAGACATGGAGAGACTTTTCAGCTCGATAGAGGCTCGCATCATTGATAAATTGCCTGCCCAGCTCTCTGCTGACTGAGCCACCATCGACCGGCACGACTTGACTATTTAACAAATGGAAACATCCCTCAACGACACGGAAACCAGACTGTCTACACTGGAATCCTCCTGCGCAGCCCTCATCAGAGAAAACGAAACCCTTAAACTTGAAGTTGAACATCTGCTCAAAAACGATCATCACCCGGTCTCTCGGCAACAAAAGACCAATCTCTCGCTGTTTTAGGACACAAAGCTAAAACACTGCAGCTTTCCGTCTCTGGTGTAATCATCCTGCACACAGTGACGCTGCTTCATATTGACTTCTGTGTGCTACAATGCTCCTCTCAGCTCTTTCACCAATGCTGTTGTTGGCTTTCTAACTTGTATCAATAAAGTTGGGAAAGAATTGTGATCATAGTGTAAAGCTCTGCCGCTATAGTATAAACACTGACTTTCACCACTACCCCCTGGCCACCTCCACCATTCTTACCATGTCCAGCAGGAAATACTCCCTACTGAGAGGTAACCTGGCACACCAGATGGACAGTTCAGTATATTTCATTTGTCCATCTGGGAAAGTTAACTGAGAGGAGCAATTGTGATCAACCATGTCAGGGAATTTCCTGGGCGGACATTATTCTGATAATATCAGTGTTGTATGGGTGAAAAGGGCATTGTGGTGTCAACCATCCTAACCACCCCCGTCCTAAACACTAAAGGATGTTACTCGCCACCAACAAAGAAACTACAGTCCATGCACTAACTTGTGAATGTAGCTGTACATTGGTATTTATGCTTTCAATCAATTTTTAATGTCTCTTCTTGTAAGAGATCATTTTTAAATGATTAGCCACTGTAAAACCGTGAGCTAATGTTATGATCCAAAACTCTAACCAGTTGCCAAAAACAGACGTCTTTCATAGCTTAATTATTTGATTTAGATTGCTTAAACTTGTTGGCAAAGACTGTAACCATGATAAAGATTTAGAAGAAACAGTTTTCCAGGAGACACTTAATGAATTAAGTGTGCTGAGGAAAACTGAAGCAGTGTTTCACTGTGAACTGCTTGTGTCAAAGAGAATGAATGCCAGCCTTACAAAACATCATGACTGCTGGCAGTTGTTTAAAGAGACTGAACTTTAACTTGAGTTCATTATTTTTCTAACTCTGTTCATTCCTGCAAAGATGCACATACATATTCAGCATGTAATCATTCACCGCAGCATTGTTGGGATGCTTGCCAGATTTATAGACTGTTTTGTTTCTCAAGTAGACGACAGGGCATAAAGCCATTTTCTGCCATCATTCACCCTCTGATCAGTGGTGTCGGTAAGTATCATATAGGGGTCAAGCCTGCATGAGGCAGAAAGAAAGCTGAGGAAACTGACTAAACAATGCCAGCATTCAGGAAATGGATACTTGAGCTGAGATAGCCTCCATGTGCACAGCTCTTTGGAAATCAGATCTTTCAATATTTACTTTAGCCAATGTTTCCTTTGATAGTTCAACCCTGCAGTGACCTGAGCGAGAACACGCTGTCCTGAGTGAAGGCGCCATGTGATATAATAATGGATGAACATAGTCGCTGAATAAACTTGAATGAGAAGATATCAGGCAGCTATGACACAAGATACTAATGATAAAAGCTGTGCAAAGATACTAATGTTCTTAATCATGATAACAAATTATTTTAAAGAAATGGTTAAATTCTATTAACTTTATTTCTTTAAACATGGTTAGTCTTCCAAATGTGGTGCTACTTTTGTCACGTCTTTCTCTTGTTTTGTGAGGTACTGCTTCAAAAACATGGTTATTTTTTAGAATATCACATATTTGCACAATAATGGCATGAATAACACCACTTCTGTCCTTTTTTTAAATCAATATGATACCGATTGTAGTGACTTGATTTTGGCAAAACAAAAAACCTAAGCCACAGTGGGGGACTGCTACCGGGATATCTATTTGGCGCGTCATCATGGCGGCTCCATGTAGTGAATCAAACATCAGCGAACTTGTGATCTAGGCATATTTGTTAACAACACTAACTGGCCGTGCACCAATACAGCCTTTACAATCTGCACTCACTTATACCAATAACTTGTATGCAAAACAAAAAAAGGCTTAAAGTTTAGCCACTAAACTGTGTGCTTCTCCCAGTAAACAGCACACCTGCAGAGTAAAAGCCTCTTCTTCTGCTTATGCATTTCCATATGCTGTTGTCCAATACGCCACCTACTGTGGCGACCCGGGAGTGGCTTTGGCACACATATAGATACAAATGGCTCTAACACCAACGCTTTCTGCTGAAGTGTTTTGGATACAAATACTGATAGCAATAATCACCTAAAATGCATTTTTGTGAAGGCAGAGAGGATGTCCAGACGGTGAACGCCCTGGATGCCCATGCACATCAAAAACTTCTGAAAACATTCAACAAATTGAACAAGTCAATCGAAATGATCGATGACTAAGAATGAGAGCTGGTCTCCAGTGATCGAGAGGCGTCATTAAAAACTAAAATGAGGCTGAGTTCTCGACAACTTTATCCAAAGAGACAAAGTTTATCATTCAAACAGAGCAATCAACTCAACTGTGGTATTTAAAACATTATGAAGGTAAATTAAATTAGTTTATACCAGTGCCAGAGGCTGCCTATCTCTCACCTAAATGAGTCATATTCTGTTTTTAGTGCCTCGTTGGAACATTAAGTTTAAGAGCTGTTTTATCACTGTGTAAAGCAGGTGTCACTACGCCCTGTGGCAGAATGTGTGAGGTCTTCATACCTTGTTAAAAGTGAAGCTGTTGAATTAATTTGATTTTTAAGGATCAGGTGACTCCAAAAAAACAATAAAAGGTGACTCCTTAAAGAAGAGACAGGGAGTGCTCCTGCTTTGACTCGTTCTGTTGTTCTCAATAGTGCCACAGAAAGAGAAACAGTTTTGTTTTGCTGCCGGCACTTCTCTTTGTCCCCCCTGTGCTTTAAAATACCCCCTGACACAAAAATGCAGGAGCAGAATTCAGGGTTAACTCGCACTTCTGATCTTTGACCCCTCGCCATTCTTGTCAGGGATGTAACTGTCCTCAGTAAATCTAGCCTGTGTCCTCGCAGTCCAGTCGTCAAACAAGCACGGGCATTCTTGCATGTGGGAGTCACAGGGAGAATGGGACGTCCGTGATGATTTAACTGCCTCTCCCACAAGCGTGGCTTTGTCTGCGTGCGTGTTTGCTCACATGAAATAGGTCTCGTTTTTTTTTCTTGTCAGCAGAAAAAAGCTTGTTTGGCTGAATCATTCTCCTGACTAACGCTGCAGTGTAATCTTTAGCGGAAGATAAAGGAAGAGTTTTCAGCGCTTGTATCAACTAGAACTCACACATCTGATTCAAACCAGCGGACGAAGTGGAAGTACATAATGAAGAACAGATTAACAGACAGTAAGGCCATAAAAGGGCTACATGGAGCTACAGGCGGACTTTATTGTGTGCCATGTGTTTCATATTTCACCCAGATCCCCATGAAGCGAGGCCATAGATCATCCGCGGCTTCCTGCTGCAAGTCTTCCATTTAGAAAATCCTGTTGACAGCACACACACACACACACACTGCCCTTTTACCTTAACCCTCGCAAGAGCCCATGCTGAGAAAAATTCTCCACGGCGCCTTCTGAGCGGGAAGTGTTGAGAAAAAAAACAGAAGAAAAAGGAGGTCATATTAAGTTTTATTACTCTTTAGGCTGTAAAAATGAGCCAACATGACAATGAGTGCATTTTTACGAACAGTATCACTGACTTGATCATTCATTTTGCCTGTATCTGATTTTATTTATGGATACCTAAAAAATAAATACATAAGAGTGATTTAAGTGATAAGACCTCATCTTGGCAAAACACAAATTTGCTGCCCGAAGAAACAGGACACTGTTGCATTTGTATGCCTCACCCAAACTTGTACTCGTCTCTGGTTATTGTCTTGTAGGCTGCTTTGGATGGTTGGTGTAGACTAGGCCTGTGCTTAAAATATCAATATGGCAAAATATCGTCATGCACTCCTTACCTAACCTTATTGATACAGATTCTGCAGAATCAATACGGCGTCAATATTTTGACAATTGTTCTCAATACACTTTGGGTAATGTTCACAATGGCACAGCTTAAAAGTCGAAGCACATGTTCCAAATTGGCACTTAGGTCTACCATCTTTGAGGACCTGAATTTAAGTTTATTAAGTTGTAGAATCATTTAAAACTCATCCTTGTCCTTTTTCTTCTTGTAATAAAAAAACAAAACTTGTCGGCTAGTCTGTTAAAAGCGTAGTCAGTGTCAGGATACATATCGTATTGTGGCCTCAGTGTCGGGATATGTATCGTGTCGTGAGGTTGCTATTGCCACTCCATATGCTCAGACAAGTGGCTCATAAACTCCCATAGAAAAACATAAGAAACTGTGGCCCCTCTGTGGTTTTATTGGTATTTATACAGTTAGAATTTAGAAAACTGGTCAAACAATTTACATGGGGAACACGTATCACTGCTATGAGGTTTCCTGAGAGGCTAGAGAAGAGAGTTGACTTTAGTCCGTCCTCTAAACCCCACATCAATGCAGCAAAGTGTCTCCTTTGGATTAAAGTTTGTGGTCAGCTCAACATAATGATTAACAGGGATGTCTATTCTAAGGCAACATAGTGTTAGCATAGTCAGCTGTAGAATTATTATACAAAAATTGCATATTTTGTCTAACCTGGTGAATAAACATGAAGCAAACTTTACCTCGTAGCTTTACCTTCAGTAAGCTAATCGCTGAGCATGTTATGGTGAGTTTCCCCCTCGTTATGCTTGGTCATCATTTCTTTTCAATTAATTTAAGTGAAACTATTATTTAATTACCTGATATTAGAGTGAACGAGCCAAAGATAATAATTTAAAGTGAACCCAACTGATTTCCAGTGACGTACACCTTACAAAGACAGGTAAAGGCTGGCTAATGCTAACGCTTATGCTATTTATTCAGAGCAAATAATCATTTTAGAGTGCAAAGGTTGGTTTATTTTTGCGGACACCAAAGTAAAGTGTGAGACTTTTCTATTTGTATATGTTTGAGCATTTCCTCCATGGAGGGCCCGGCGAGAGTTCCCCCTCCCCCTCTTCAATGAATGGGGCTACGGTCATTTGTAAAAGTTCATTAAAGTAAAAAATAAACACGTTTATATCTTTCTTTGCTTGGCATTTTGTGACTATTAGTGCAGCATTTGGATTGTTTTTTCCAAGTGCATTCGGGAGTGGGGCTTAGCGTAGGTGAGTTACAAATATTTTGTCTATTTATTCCCATTCAATTACTATAAGAAGTTCCTAATATTAACCTCAGTATGATTAGTCGATTAAAATACACAATATTTCCTGCAAATATCACACATACTGTATATTAACATAGCCATGACTACCAACCTGGACGACCTGCTGCTGTGGACCTACTTGACTCCAACTGCTTTAGTATTTATTTTATATTCAGGGGAATATTGCGTCTATAACTCTTAACAAGGCTCATAATCAGAATGTTTCTTTCTTCAGCGGAACTTTTACAGGAAACAGATCAGGCCTGAAGAGTTTTATTTCCAAAAACTCGTACATCATGTTTGTCCTCACAGGTCTCCTATACACAGATCAACAGCACTGCACACACAATAGACTCTACATTTTTGTCCCCACTTCTCTTTTCTGCTTTGCAAGCCAAATATTTGATCAAATCTTATCAACATTCCTCTGACGGTTTTCTCACAGCTTCATATCTGATAAGCTGAAATCAAACTAGATAGTACGACTAAAGTTGGCTCAAATTACCTCTTAGTTCCTCACAGTGTTTTAAAATTTCCCCTTTGGCTCATGCTGGTAGACCACCTATGCAGTGTTACATAACCTTTTTTAATTAAACCGTGGATAAAAGCATTTGTGCAGAGTTTAGTTAAAATCCTTCAAGCCATCTTGAGGTATTGCATTCACAAACAAAGATGGCTGCAAGACCTTCTTGACCTTTGCCCTCCAAAATGTTGTCAGCTTAACCCTAAGTCAGAGTGAATATTTGTGAAAATGTAAAATAAAATCATCATCACTGTTCTTGATATGTTGTGTTCACATGACAACATTTAAGAACAGACAATGGATGATTATGAGACTCCATTACCTTGACCTTTAACCTCATTCAAAATGTATTTTTAAGATCCTTTTTTTTTTTTTTTTTTTTTAAATAAAATTAGCCACACATTACTACAAACATACTTGCTAATGGAAAACACAAACCCTGCTTGGAGGTATAAAGATCTGTTGATGAACATCTTCTTTTTCTGAAGCTGTGAGCATATTTTAACTTAATCACCCAAAAAAGAAGCTGCTTAAATGGATTTTTAGGCTATTTTGAAGTGGGGGTTGCTCAAGGCCCATGGCACTCATAAAAATAATAGCCAGTAAACTAACTGACCATCCCTTCCCCTGAGGGAGGATTGCTGGGTATGGATGCTAGCCAACACATAGAGGTAGTGCCACAGAAAGCTTCATAATCTCCCCACTTCTAGGGTTAAACTACACAAAAAACAACATTGGCTTGACTAGATGCTACAGTAAGATTCTTTACAGCATGTCACTTTTCTTCAACAAAGCCCCTTTGTTAGAACTCGTGATGCATCATATGAGCTTATCCTTCCACCAGCCATGCACTGCTCTGCACTCTTTAGCTGTTCAGGCTGTCGGTCTGCACAAGAAACAACTAATTAGTGTTTTATATATTTTGTTTTTTTTCTTTTTGGATGTAAATTTAGCCAAGAAAAGGTTATAAATTACAATATACAGTATATCGCAATGGAATGGGAATGGGAAGGAGCAGTATTGTATTGCTATTGGGATCCTAATTTCCCTGAGGGAGTTTTCCAAAGGGATTAATAAAGTTCTGTCGAATGTAATCTAATGGTAAGCATCCCAGTTCTCAGGATATCATCAAATATCGCAGAATTGAATTGGGACTCAAGTGAGTGATTCCCACCCCTAGTGTTTTCTATGGCAGTAGTGGAAGCTCTTTAAAGTCATGAAGTCTTGATATCTTCACCTCTGATGGCCTTTGTTTTGAATCTTGTACGTCTTAACAATGTCATTCCAGTGAAGCAGTTTACCTCACTGATGGTTTAGTGTTTTTAGTGTTTGACCTTATATCTCCCTTCCATCTGATAAACCAAAGGAAAACATCAGTGTGTTAAATGAAAAACAGCGATCAGAATAAACATAAATCATTAAACTGCACAACAGACTCACAACACAGTATCTTATACGATATGAATATGCACTGACTCTCAAAGTCATTTTGCTGTCACTTAAATGGCCATTATAAGAGCTTTAACCTTATGTTATTGTATTATGCATATCTAATATTGCTACTCTATGAAGAAAACAGCACAAAAAAGTAAGTGCTGGGTGCTAGACACAAAAGGGCTGCAAAATTAGAAAAAGGTCTGCACACCAGAAGTTGCTCCAAGGTCAGTTTAGTGATGAAATTGTCAAGGAGCGAGGCTCAAGAACAGGACACAAATGCTCAACACTTCACCAGCTGACAAAAGGCAAATCGATTTATTGGAGTTCGGTTCACAAAAGAGCAGTTAGACCAGGCGACGTGTCCAAGACGTGAGGCCAAAGACTATATCAAGAAACAAACAAGGTATGTTGTGGAAAAAACTTGTTTGTGTCCCCCAAAAAGGTGAAATGAAGGAACTTGAACCATATACTGCCTTTGTGAGTTTTTATTACAAATAGAAAAATTACAATCTTGCAAGAATGGAGACAATCAGTATGATCAACGACGGGCGGTCCGTCAGCTGAGAAGACAGTCTGACACTCAGCATAGAGTCACATTATTTTAAAGACACTGAGTTTATGGGTGTGTTCATGGAGTCTATGTGTATGTGAAATGGGCCTGTGAGGTCAGAAATGTGTGTTCATTTTATGTGAGTGTGTATGGCCTGTGTAAGTGCATTTGAGTGGTCTGTATGAAGGCATATGAGTTCTCGTGTAAATGTGTTTATGAAAAACATCAAACTCAATCAATCAAACTTTATTTATAAAGTACTTTTCATACATATAATGTAGCACAAAGTGCTGTACATTCAAGTACACAAGCATATAAGAGTCAGGGGATATAAGATAAAATACAAAACCCCACCAACCCTCCCAGCCCACATTTAACACAGACAACACTCACGAGCACACACATGTACCCAAACACACACACACACCCACACAAGGACATTAAGTCAGGACTCTTCAAAAAGCCACAGAGGACTGAGGAAACGCTATCTTGTATTGAAAACCAAACATACAAAGAGTTGGAGACATCTCAGGAACACTAGACAAGAACAGCTGATACTGAACAACAGATCCCCAAAAGGTTAGGATTCAGCCAAGGTCAGACACCTGGGCCTCTGTGTAGCTGCGTGTCCCCCGTGGCATAAGCATTGTAACTCTAAGAAGAACATCCAGTGCCGACACTTATGACTTAAAGTCATAGGTGACATGTGGACCTAAGGCTAAAGCTGATAGGAGAAAAAGACCATATGTGTCTATATTTGTGGTTAAGACATACTAATTATGCATGCAGTAGTAAACTTCAACAGCAGGTAATACCGGCAAGATGTGACTATGATGAGTGCTGGAACGAAGACTTTGGAAGTGCGATGAACTGGCACAAGACAAGGGTAGACATGAGGTTAAATACACAAGGTAAAGAGGAGTGATCAGAAACAGGTGGAGAAGAAACACTCAGCATGCGGGTGTGAGGAGAGCGGGGCAGACAGGAACACACCTACAACTGTGACAAGGGTCAGTGATTTCAAAATAAAACAGGAAGAACAAGACAAGGACAAAAAAATGATAAAATGAAAGAAAACCTGACTGACATGACAGAAAACCACCATGGATGTGAAGTTTCAGGTCTTAGCCTTCATCAATCTTGAAGGCTAAGACCTTAAACTTCACATCTTTGGTGATTTTCATCATTTAATTGAACTTGGAGTAACTTCTGGTGTGCAGACCTTTATCTCTTCTTCTTAACATTGCTACTCTAACCACTGAATTTGATGTGCATCATGTTCAAAACCCCCGTTCAAATGTCACTTCAGACGTGCCACACCTTCCTTTGCACGCCAAGGTCCCATATCGTGCAAACCCGGTCAAAGAAAAATTAAACACACTTCTGTTTAACCATCAGGACGCTTTTATAATGGATACAGTATTATGTTTCACATAAACACACAGGCCCATTGAAGTATTGTGTCAGTTTAATGTGACGTGAAACCGAGCCTTGAGGCAACAACAACAAAACAAAACAAATGGATATCACTGACTTTGTTAGTGTTGAGTGCATAAAGCATCTGGATCTTTTGATGTAGAATATGAAATATGAGCGAAAAATGATTGTGATTATTAAAGGGACTCATCAAAGAAACAATCCTTCACTTCTAGTGAGCATGTAAAACTTGATTATGAGCAAACAAAATCCTTTAGTGGGCGACAAAACTACAAAGAAATCCTGTAAACATACCGATGAGAGAACTCTCTCATAGAGCGACAGAAAATTCTTATAATCACAAAACAACCCTCTAAGGAGCATGAAAGATCCTAAAGAATGGATATTAAACTTTTTTCAGGCATGAATTTCTCCTTATAAACATGCAAGGACAAACTCATTACCACACAGTTGTATTAAAATAGCTTCATTTTTATTGGAGCTGTATAGGGCAAAAAAAAAGGAAGATTTGAGGGCCCATGGCTGATAGGGGCCCATAAAACGATAACAATATCTGCAACATTACGCTGCAGGAGATATTTACTCTTCAATAACAAAAAAACATGTTTTTTTTGTTTTTTTATTGTAATAAATGTTATATCAAGGCGTATTTTGCACTGATAAATTACCATGAAATTACATTTATATAAAAAAGAGGCCATTTAGTATATTTATTTGAGGGTTTATTTTTGTTTATGCATATTGTATTTATCTGAATGTCTGAATAACATGTTTAAAAATTTGGACTCTAAAACAAAAGACAATAGACAAAAAGTCAAATACATAATTTGTTTTGACAGGTTTCAAAAACTGATTCATGAGGACTTATTGTATCCTTAACTAGGGATGCACGATATTTATCGGACTGATATACTGTCGGGCGATTTGGGAAAAAAGTTATGTCATTTTTTATTGACCCGATATGTACATGTTATCCGATAAAAAGATCCGATAAATTAATGAAATTGGTGAAATTGTTTGCAGGACGCGTAGCCCCAAAACAAGCCATGTCGCGCTGTTACGTCATCTATCGTGGAAGGACCCAAGCCTGGCCCTGTCTCTCTGCCATTGGGCAGTGGTTGGATCAAGATTTCAACATGCAAAAAGATTATATTAAATATAAAAATATGAACTTATTGGTTCTCAGTATCGGTGTTGGCCATGAGAAGCAGGAAATTATTGGTTTTCGGTATCGGTTGAAATTTTTCATACCATGCATCACTATCCTTAACCAAAAAATAAATCAAAAAATACTGAACACATTCAGGTCAGCATGGTGGCACAGCAGGTAGTTCATGCGCCTCACAACAAGAAGGTTGATCGTTCAATCCCTGTGCCAGTCAGGGCCTTTCGGTGGAGTTTGCATGTTCCCTCCGTGCATGCAATAGTCCTCCCACAGACCAAAAACATGCTCATTAGGTTAAATGGTGACTATAAATTGCCCTCAGGTATGAGTGAATGTTTGTCTCTCTCTTTGAAGCCTTGTGATTGGCTGACGACTGGTTCAGGGATTACCCCGCCTCTCCCAAATATCATCTTGGATGGGATAAGCGACATGGATTATGGATGGATGGATAAATGCATTCAAAGGTCCAAAATACCAGCCAGTTTCTCACAAAACAATTAAATAAACCATTTAATGGATAATTTTAACCAATGATTGTTTTCCTCACCATTTGAGGCTTTGTTGTGTCTTCGAACAAAATAACTTGGCTGATTAATAAATTGTCCTTTTTTATCACATTGGTTTATTAGTTTTACAGATGGTTTTAGAAACTGTGCAGAACTGATTTGGGATAAGGCCCAGTGTGATATCTTTTCTTGGGACCAAACATTGGCAGCACCCCTGACTTTATTTTGAGCACTTAAACCTTTTATGCAGCAAGTAAAACTATCATTTGTACTCCCCCCCACCCCTTCATTTACACTGTTGCCCTGTAGGCGGCGTTATTGTGCTCCTCTGTTCCCAAAAAACAGATCCAAATTTTCTTTTGTTCCACAAGCAATCAAATTTTTAAATGGTCTAGACCCACCTGCCTGTCCATCACTTCTAGGTTTCCTTTTCTCCTCTGTGTGAGTGCATTGTTTGAGTTTTCCAGTGATGCTGATCTGTTTGTATTTATTGTAATTTGCTGCCAATGTCTGTGATTCCTGCCACACGCCAGTTACCCTTCATGGACGAATAAACTAACTAACCAACCAACTAACTAACTGGCATCCAGGGGACCACGTTGGCCTCCAGCTCACTCAGTACAGCATTTCCCAAAATATAACACCATAAAGATGAATACAATCTGCCATGAAGTATTTTAGTCTGCATTACAATATGCAAAATAAGTATTTTAATAAGTGGTTTTCTTTTTTTCTTTTTCAGGTTCAAATTGCAGTAATAAACTCCTTGAAAAGAGTTTGGAAACTTATAGAATTTGGTCAGTTGTGTTTCCTTTAGTAATAATATTAGTTGGTTTTGTACTACACAGTTTATCATTGGAAAGCTGAATTGATCACCTTTTCACTCTTGCTTGACGAACTGGGTGACTGCATTCTCCCACAATAATAAGGGAAAAAACATATTCACCATTTTCACACATGGAGCCACAACATCTTGGCACCTCCCTGTCATGCTGGGCACATGTTGCTATGGGATGGCATCCCATTCCCCAATTGAGTTGTTGATGGTCAACCAAAGTGGTTGTGTTGGTCACTTTAGCACGTAAAGCACGCCCAAGCTGATCCCACATTTGTTCAACAGGGTTGGGGTCTGGACTCATGTCAGGCCATTCCATCCTCTCCACTCCCAAATACTGGAGGTAGACTGTGATGATCCTGGCTCTGGAGCTTTTGTGAAATTCTGAAAACATTCGCCATGCTTAAGTTTTTATGCCACATGTTTTGCATTCTCTACATTGGCATTCCTAATGGTGGCTCACTGGATTGTATTTTAACTCATCAACAGCACTATGGACATATACAATACTGCCTAAACTTGTGCCTTGTTTGAAAAATGAGTTCATCTTTTCCAAAAACTCGATAGATTTCCAAGCCCTATCCTGATGTCTTGTAGTCCCACCCCACTCCCACAATCTACACACCAAAGAGTCGAAAGTCATATTCGCTGCATGAATAACCCATTTATCCAGTTTGCTGGTATTGAAGGTGGTTTGAAGTAGCGCGATAGTAGTAACAAAGCTGCTTGGTAGTGGGAAAGTAAGTTGTTGTTAATGTTCTAAATATAGTGTGTAATCACCCTATGATGTTTTTGTGTCTTGTTTTCACCAAAAATACAGTTAGTAGTACTATTTAGTACAACAAAAGCATAAACAAAACTATCCATCCATTTTCTATACTGTTTATCCCTTTCAGGGTTGGGGGGGGGGCTGGAGCCTATCCCAGCTGACACTGGCGAGAGGCGGGATAGACCCTGAACCAGCTGCCAGCTGATCACAGGGCGCTGATTTGGCCGTCCCACATTGGGCTGCTCACAATCGTTGTAGGAGCATAGCAAGATGGATCTGCCTGATTACAGACATCGAATCAGGTGGATCCAGCTGCTATGCAAGGTTAAGTATGTCCCACATCTTCGGCATGTTGCACTTAAACTATGTGACCATGCAAATCTTTCTCATGTGCAGAACATTTATGTAACTCCTGGTGCACTCTTGAATCTTGTTTTTCATATTTTGGACCATGTCCCTTCAGGGGCTCCATATGAGAGAGAGAAATTTAATAAAAGTGGTGCTCACTGTCTGAACTTGTTCTTGAGAAACTGTTTTTATTTATGTCTTGCTGCTTTAATCACTGAGTGCTGCGGAGAATCCCTCTATGATAAGACAGCGTGTTGTTTAATTAGAGCGTTCCTGCAAGTCAGTGTCAATACACTCCGTCACGCCAGGTAGAGATTGTGTTGGGTAATTACAGTCATTCAAACGCCTGAATATGTTTACGCACTTTCACCTATCTCAACTGTAACAAATGACGGGGCTTTTTATTGTTTTGAGGACGTTAACGTGCGTGCAGGATCGAAGCTGTGTGCACACAAAGATCAGGTTCATTCATTCAGAAACACTCACACAATGAAAACAGAGATTCAACACATTAAGCCATGTCTCCAAGGGGTGAAAATGAAGTTTATTAGTTCTCCAAACAAACCCAAACAAAAAGTGTAGTACAAGTCGAGCCTTCGGTGATTCAGGCTGTGTAATGAAACTGTTTCATCAGAGCCGTGTAGGTGGTAATTCTCCTGTGAGGGGAGGCCAACAGGTGAAGCAATAATCGCTCTGGAGTAATTGGCTGCATGTTGCCAAAAGACACAAAACACCACGGAGTAGCTGGAGGAAAACCACCCGGATCTGCTGTGGATTAGGGGAGGGGTAGGTTGGAGCAGCACAGGCTGAGATAAGTGGCACCTTTGGGTGGTACACAACAGGATAAAAAGTCATATATCAGCACATGTTGACTGGATTCTAGCCCTGAAGTCTAAAATGTGGCAATAAAGCTGTGCTCAATCAAGATTATGATGGGCAAGGAGGCAGAACTGGAATGTCTGCACAACAATTTCAGCTGATAAGTTCATGAGGATTTACACATGAGGCATGAAGCAGCGGGGTGAATTAGAAGAAGACACGGACATGTGAGTGTAATAGGCATACAGTAGAGATGCAACAAGATACGTACATAACCTTTTTTTTGGTCAAGTTTTTCTTATCAGTTCAGTTTTGACTGCTTTCTTATCAGAGTGGTGTTATCAGGGAAATAGAAAGACGGAAACAATAACACAAGAAATGAATAAACATATAAAATTAAAACAAGTATAGATGGTTACAAAGAGAGCCAATTTTTGTTAAATCTTTTGACTTATATAATAACGCTCCACCCGACAAGTGGGTTTCTGTAAACATATGAAACATAAAGTTATTGCTAATTGGTTTCAATCTCAATCTCATTGTACACTGTTACTCATCTTTGTAAACTTAACAGTATTTAACCATAATATCTACAGTTATCTACTGTAAAAAATCTGTACAGTAAATTACTGTAAATGGAAAACAAACTGATTTTTGTAAAATAAATAGTGTTTTACCATGATATTAACAGCTACCTACTGTCAAATGTTTATGCAGCAAAGTACTGAAAAGGGTAATGGATCAAGAGAAAATTCTTCTTAAGGGAAACTGACCAATAGAAGGCTAGATTTCTTTTAGTAAATGTTTAACAGTTTTTGGTGAAACAAATGTATTTGTTTTATGTATTTTTTCTAATAAAAAAAAAAATATTAATTTAAAAAAAAAATCTTGTTAATAAATGCTCGATAATAGTAAGATACAGCAAGTTCACTGTAATTTAAAATGCATTGAAATTTTGTAGAACAAAATATGGAGATGATACTGTGAATGAAAAAACAGTGAGGATGCTGTTTTTGATAATAAAATACTAATGCTGTCAATTAAAAGACATTAATGATACCTTAAAAATAAAGCAGGAAACTGTTACTGAAAAATACAACAAAAATGCTGTAAATTAAAATAGAGCAATGCTACTGTAAGGACATTTACAGTAACTTACTGGCATCTTGTTTTCAGTCAGTTACTGTACAATTTACAACAACCTTTTTACAGTGCAAAGAAAGTTTACATTTAAAGACACTACATATTATCTCCTCCTCACATTTATTTGAATTAAACAATATTCAGGGGGCTGAATTGGAAGATTTCCCACTAGCTGATGATCACTTATCTAAGCCATGTTTAAGATGCTGTGAGTGTAATGGAAACAGATTGAAAATGTCACCAAACCTGTATGGCTATAGGTTATTGTTTGTACAAGTCAGCTAAAGACAGTTTATCACTACTGAAGGGCTCTAAAACATCCTGTTCCCCCGACCCCTCCGAATAGGCCTACCAGAGTGATGTACCATTGATTCATTGTTGTTTTAAGCCAATTGGCTTGTGGGGATATTAGAATAGATGAAGAGTTCTTGACAAAATGGCATCCAGCAACACAATTAACCAGAATTCATCTTCAAAACATCAGAGCGGACTGAGCCCACGCCTCAGAGGCCGTCCACACAGAGACAAATTCAGGCGTATCTGCACAAGTTTTGAATCATAGACATTTCATCCACGCAGATACTACCACTGTGAGCAACAAGAGGACAGAGTACAGCATACGCTAGTGTTGTTTTATGTGCATGCTCCCTGTCTCCTTCTCTGGTTAAGGTGCACATCTGCGGTGGCATTACAGCGCCACCTACAGGCCTGGCATGTATACAAAAGCGTTTTTAGTGTTTTCATGTGAATGAGCACATTTTCTGGAAACAATGCTGTGGACAGGGCCTCAGACAGACTGAAAATACAGCACAGCAGAGGCACTGTATGTGAAACACGAAGGTTCAATGAACATTAGTGATTGTGAAAATACCTCAGCAGTCATCAAAAATGAACATAGGAGCCTGACTTAATGCAAAGGAAATGTCACAATGCTGCTTTACATTCTGTTTAAGATGCTAAGGGTAGAGAACAGACATAGACTTATGATGATTTCCTGAGCGACTTATTTTGTGTAAAAATTGAGAAATGGTGCATGTTATCATTTGAAAAAACACAAAGTGCACCACGTCAGTCAAACACATATTTGCTACATTGAGGTGAAAAATCCCACTTTGGTGCATTTCATTTTTTCTAAGAAATTTGAGGAAAAAATGTTTATTTTCAGAACTTCTCTCGAACCTTTCTACTGAAGTTTTTTTCTGCTGTTTTCAGTGCATTTCATACAAACTTCATTTATTTTTGGAGAGACTGTTTCGAGGGGAGAACCCCTCAAGTTTCTAGTAAATGAAAAATAAATTAAATAAAGAGAACAACATGAACACCTCAATTAGCAGAGAGGTCAAAGGGCCCCTCTCTGTTACATCCAGTGCGAAAGTCTAAGTCAAAGTTCAAGATTTGTCACTTTGACACCTAAGTTTAGTTCAGTATGTAGCCATGAAGTCTCCTCTCTTCCCCTGCTGATCCATCTGTCGTCTTGGTGGGTGTGACTCAGGTCGTCTGCACTGATGCCTCAGTCAGGTCTTTTAAATTTGAACGTGAAAGAAGACTCCTGAGGATGAAATAAAAGCTTTAATTAGGAGAGAGAGACAACGTCATGTTAAGGAGGAAAGCTGAACTAGAACTATGTTAAGAAAACAGATCAATAAAGCAGTGCTGTGCCTAAATAAGCACAAACCAGGCCCGACCACCAACACACTGGGTGGCTTTAACCAGAGACAGACAAAAATCTTTGGACTGAGGCTGTCAGTAGAGCTGTGAGTTAGAAAAGTAAAGTAAGATCTAACTCAGAGTCTATAGGCAACTTCATTCCCTATCTGTGGAAAAAAACAGTTTAAAATGACAGAAAAGAGGTTTTTATGTTTTATCACTGCGAGAGAAGGAAACATGTTTAAGAAGAAAACGAATGAGCAGCAATATCATCACTTCAGGGTCAGCAGATGAAACAGATAATGCATTTATGTGTGGAAATGCTTCAGTGTCAAACACTAAAACAGAATTTTCTAGAGTATCATACCGCACATATTCATGTTGCCATTTCTTTATTCAAGTGAAATGGGATCGTGTCCATTTTGGTGAATTAAAAGTGCAATCGTAAGTGCTGAAAGTGCTGCTCATTCATAAAGTCAGGCCTCAGTAGAGAGCAGCGTCAGTGCATTGAGGCAGGAGAGAAACAGAAACAGAGGGCACTCAGGACACTAAACTCTAAAGCACAACCAGAAAAATCCGTCTTTTACTTACACAGACACCACTGCACTCACTCACTGCAGAGATTACTTCTTCTTCCCGCCTAATGACATATTTTCAGTTTTTTTCTTCTGTGCCTCATTGAACAAAAGACACACCTTCATGTTAGCAAGTATTTAATGCAAAAGTGACCCCACCAAGCTACAATAGTAGTATGTGGGGGTTTAGTATGTAAAACCTTTGGTGGTTTTCACACCTACAGCTTGCTTGTTTTGTCCCAATTCAGATAAAAAAATGACAAATTTGCATATCCCACCTAGGCCGTTTCATGTTCACATGGCAGTATTTAGAAAAGGCCAGAGTCAGCCTTACATCATTACATCACATCACATTATTAATGAGTGGTACTTTGTCATCAGCCTGGCTGCTGTAATTCAATTATTATTACTACTACTGCTGATCCTTAAACTAGTACAGCAGTGTGATGAGATAACTTGTTTGTGTTGGTTCCTGGGTTGATTGTGTCCTCACTGCAAACAAACCAACACAATGTTATTATTATATATTAAAAGCCAATGAAAAAAGAAAATCTGCAACAACTCTGAATTCTATTTTTTAGAATTTTGATTCGAATTCAAGTGGCAGCTATTTTACTGTGATGTCACAATCAGGGTGGGAAGCTAATAGACTGTTTTATTCAAGCCTGTAAGTTATACAGCTCAAGGCAAAAATAGAAAATAATATGGCCTGAACTGATCAGATATTTTCAATGTATGAACTGTAGACTGATTGAGTATAAATATTTGTGCAGATGGAGTTGTACTAATTTATTTTTTTAATCTACTTTTCTTTTCTTTTTTTTTTTTTCTTTTACTATTTTTTTAATCTTATTTTTTCAGAGGCAAAATGAACTTATGTTATTATTCTTATTAACCTCACAAAAACAAAGGCAAAATTGTATGAATGTGGTTTGATATTGGGTGTTGGGTGTTATTTATGTATGTATTTGATTATTTCCTTTACTTTTTCTTTCTCCCTTTCCCTCTTAGTCTTTAATTTGAGTTTCTACATTTGTGTGATTGATGTTTTCATCAACAAATAAAATTGTTGTACTCTGTGGCAAAAGAAAACAAAAATAAACATTATGTAAAAAAAAAATAAATATATATATATATATATATATATATATATATATATACATATATATACGTTTGATAACCCCATATATTAGAGTTAGTAGTACAACTACCTATTCAGTCTCACAACATGGACAAGACTACCTCGGGAATATGATCCAATACTTTTATTTCTCATAACTCTGGCTTCTTTTTAAAGGAAACCTCTGAATACTGAATTAAAAAGTCAAAAAAGACAAAAGCTAAGCTATATGCCACCTTATTCTTAAGGCAGTTATGGCAGTGACATGGTTGTTCTTATTTCACTAGTAATTTCTACTCTGCACTGAAACACCTCAAACTTACACTGAGGTATAAACTTTTCACATCTGAAAATCACCTAGAGACCTACATGTGAGATACTGTACTGCCATTGCAAACAAGCTTTAGCAACAGATAGATAGATTGATAGACAGGCAGATGGATAGATAGAGCAGAATAGGTTCTACCTCTGTCATGGCATCATCGATCTGTTTCAGCTCCTCATAGTGGTCACGAGAGTCTCTCAAAGGTTGAACCATGATCTCCTCTATCTGTGGGAAAAGCTGTTGGACACCACGGTGGGGTTATTACCGATGTGTGGATATGCTGAAAGACAAAAGCCATGTATGCTGTTCTACCTTCATGACTGTCTCAAACATGGGGATGAGGACAAACTTGATGAATCCGATCTGAGCTGTGGGCTTGGTGACTTTATCTCTGTCCATGAAGGGAGCCACGGGGAGGCCTTCTGATTTCTCCCTGTCACTCTGAGGAGCAAAATAAAGACTGCAATCTCAGTCCACAGCAGGGGTTAATGCTCCCAAGCACTGGGGTGACCTGATTGATTTAGGTAATGGATTTCTAAATGCTCTGGTCGAGGTCACCTGCATGAAATACTCCTCCAGCAGGCAGTCCACCCAGGGCTCTGCGACCTCAGTTGGCCTTACTTCATTAGAAATATCACAGCACTTGATCAAAACCATCTTCAGCTGCAATCACACAAAAACACAAACATGCAACACTCTGACTCCAAACAAACAACAATAAGGCTCTCTGTCATCAACGTGGATAACCCTTTCCTCAGGACATCTGCAGTATTTCTGTCATCACTTCTCCAATTACACTGATATAATCTTACTGTAAAAGTCATCAGATAAAAGCTTGGTTAAGTTGAGGACATGTCTGGATCGTACAGCTAATGTCAAAGAGAAAATGTATACGCACGCATGTCACATGCTCTTCATTGGTGAAGTCAAAGTTGTCCACTTTGTGCTTGAAGGAGTCTAGTATCTCTCCGTGTCTGGCCATGTCCGTGGCCAAAATGAGGGTGATAATTGCCTGGAAATATTGAGGCAAAACAGTTTAGACATTTATGACATTTACCAAGGCCTGGGAGTGTTGATACTTCTTTAACAAAGTAAAGATTTTCTTTACAAATACTCCTTTGGTACCGAGTACTCACCAAGGATTGATAACAATGAGTATGCAAACAAAATGTATAGGCCTACGTGTACTTGTCTCCAGACTGGTTTCAGAGGTTTTCTCTCTCTTCGTGTTGAGAGAGCACCATGATGAAGCTATGAACTGTATCAACTGATAATGGTTTTCTGAAAGGTTGTGTAACATGAATGATGTCAGTTTTTAATGCAGTGCGACCTGAGGGATCGCAGGTCATGGGCATTCAGTGTTGTTTTTTTTTGGCCTTCCCACTTGTGCAAAGAGATTTCTCCAAATTCTCTGAATCTTTTGATGATATTATGGACTGTAGATGAGGAAATCCCTAAATTCCTTGCAACTGTAATTTTAATTAAACTGTTGAATGATTAGCTAACACTGTTTTCAAAGTAGTGAACCTCTCCCCGTCCTTGACTGAGCCTTTCAAGTTTTTGGAGCATGATGCAGGTTTGAAATGTAAAATGAGTAAATATTTGCAAATATTTATCAGTTTAAATATTAAATATTGTGTCTTTGTAGTGTATTTAATTCAATATAGGTCAACAAGGATTTTCAAATCATTGTGTTCTGTTTTTATTTATGTTTTAAGCAACGTCCCGACTTCATTGGAATTGTGGTTTGTATTATTTTCTCAAACAGATATGTAATTATACATTGATGTTAGTTAAACTAGATGACATATTAAATGGATCCTTAACAGTGTAACATCACATTTTAACAATGCAGTAGAAAAATCAAGTATGTCCACACCTTAATATATTATTTAATAATTATTTTCCTAAAGATGTTTTTCTGTTTCTTTTGTTTACAGCTCTGTACACACCCACAGACTGGTGTTTCCCTCAGCTTGTTTTTGTGTCACCTAGAGACTCAAGCATGTTTTGTACATGTTTATTTATCTCTTACCTCCCTCCTATAACAACGTTCACCCTTCATACATGGCAAAAGAGAGTCAGCTCCACTTTGTCAGGGACCATATGAGAAAAGTTTTGTCTCAAGCCAACTTTGCTTGTTTAAAATACTTGACAGAAATAAGAACTGAATCAACTTTTGGCTGAATATCTGAATGGAGAACAATCTTGGAAATAGATAAACTCAACCAAACACAAAGGGAACAGTTGTTTGTTTGGAGAGACTTCAGCTCTAGTGTGACATCCACTAAAACACAAACTTCTCACACCTTTTAGTACTAAAATGCGAATGGTTTTGTAAATATTTGTGCTCCCCATCTCACCTGTCGGATCTGTTTAAACGCCTCAGGATCCACATTTGCAAAGATGTTGCACTCAGGCAGAGAGAGAATCTGGAAGGCCACGGCACAGTGATGATTCTCCAGCGGGGATATGTCGTTGTAGCGCACAGCTAGCTCTGTGCGGGCATTGATCTGGTACCTGATGGATAAAAAATGTGTAAACATGGATGTACTGCATACTGAAATACAGTTTAACTTAGAGTAGAAGTTATTTCCTGCCTGACACCTCCAACCAAAATAAAGTGATAACCTGAATGTTTTCATACCTACGCTCTCTCCATGCTGAACTAGTTTCACAGTTCATTGAAAACTGTGTTGTGAGAAAGATGTCAAAACAAACTGGGGTCACTGGGCACCTACTGTGCACATTCTGTCAACATGTCAACAGAGAGGAGAGTGAGTCTTACGTGTTGTTGTAGCCAGGGTGGTCCAAGTCATGACACACTGCAGCTGTCATTAAAATGCCCATATCTGTGAGAGTCAACTTCTCCTGGACAAACAGTGGAAATGAGAGATGACATCAGGAGATTAAAACATCAGAGATGGACTGATGCCATCAAAACAGATTAATTTCTGTGTCAGAATGCAGAACTTCACCTTTGCTTGGGTTTTGTTTCCTTCTGTGACTAAAATGATTTTGTTGAAGTGCAAATCACAACAGTAAACATATCAAAAAGCTTGCGTCATACCTGGAGATTGCAGAGGTGGATCATGCCGTACATCATCTGACTTACGCAGAAGCAATGTCGGAAGTTGTGGAAAGGGTTGTTACGATAGTTCTCCTGAATCGCGAGCTAGAAGACAGAGAATGGAGTTCGTACAGAGTGGATTGTAGTCACTTTGTCAGTCACTGCTTCTGCTACCTGTTCTGTCACAAGGTTTAATCCACAAAGCATACAGCACCATCTACTGCACATATATACATCCATCCATTATCTGTACCACTTATCCCTTTCAGGGTCAGAGGAAGCTTGAGCCTGTCTCAGTTGACATTGGTTGAGAAGTGGGGTACACTCTGGACTGTTCGCCAGCTGATTGCAGGGCCAGATAGAGACAGAAAACCATTCACACACTCACTCATACCTAAGGGCAATTTCGAGTCACCAATTAACCTAATAAGCATGTTTTTTGGTCTTTGGGAGGAAACTGGAGGGCCTGTAGAGAACCCAGGCATGCACTGGAAGAACATGCAAACTCCACATGGGAAGACCCCAACCAACACAGGGCCAGCACAGGGAGAACCAGCTCACAGTTGTGAGTGAGCCGTTCGTTTGCGAGCCATTCTTAAATGAAAATTGCCAGCAAATTTAAAGCCCCACTATGTAAGATTCAGGCTTTCTGCTCTCTAGTGGCCTCTATGGTCATTGAGTGTAACTGCACTGTCGTTAAACAGAGCACCTCACACCAACATGCATTTGTTGACAAACAGAGGGAGGAGAAGCGAGCCGACAGGACGTCCCAAGAGACAAATAAACCATGTGGACTGATAAGGTACAGTCTAATTATGTTTCTTTTCGAATAAATCACTTTTCAAGCATCAGCTGTCAGTTGTTAGCAACATGTACTTACAAGTCCAACAGTAACAGGGTCAAATTGGCTTCAGGTCAGACATCCCTTCTCGTCTTTCAGCTCACGCCAGCGAGTGAACGCGGGGCCAATGTTTCTCCTTGTCCAGGCATTTAGCTTGTTACACCCCACTTTCTATTTTTTGTGTCCTCCAATAAACTATTTCCTTTTCTTCTTTTCTTTCTTTTTCACTGCTTCCGCCATGATAACAACTCTACATTTAGCTTTCGCCTCAACTTCCGTCTTTTTAACAAATTGGGAATGAGGGGGAAGTGACGTATGCCGTAAAGCAGTCAAAGCAGTACAAATTTGTAGTTTTTCAGTGTGGAAGTGTTCCTACCATCCACCTCGAAGTTACATAGTTCCAGTGAAGGCAATACAGACCCCCTCAGACTACGGCAAAGGGGTCATTTAACCTGTTGTAAGGTGATGTACCATCACAATGACTCTAGAAATATTATATTAAGGTGGAAAAACTACATAGTGCTGGTTTTAAGAATGGCTCTCAAAGAAACGGCTCATGCACAACTGCGAATAGGTTCTCACTGTTCATTTAAAAGGCTGTTTAAAAGACTAGACTTGTTCACGAACATCACATCTCTAGCGCAAAGTATGTCAACAAAACCAAGCCTCTGTTTATGAGTTGAAGAAGATAATACGATGATAGTAGATGATAACCTAGCATAATGCAGTAAAAAATGAGTTACAACAAGCACACAGTACCATTTAGAGTTGCTGAAGAGTTTATCTGATACCTGTAGGCAGAAGCAGGCTAGCTACACCCATTGACTCCCAGTGTTTTAGCTAAGCAAACTAGCAGTGGGCAAGCTCTGCCCGTCTCTTTCTTATGACTGGACGCACAGTCAAAAGAATGATGTCCATCTGCTTGTCATGGACTTGGGAGTGTGGCAAGACACGAAAAGGAAAAAAATAGTTGGCGTATCACTTTAACTATTTGACAAACTACATAATCATAACTCTACAGACATAATATTTTGTGAAGTTTCTTATCACATCCATGAAACTTTGATAGATCTCTGTGCTTTGAATCTGAAACCCTGTTTAAAATCATCATCTTGTGTTGCAGTGTTGCTGTCTTTATTTTACCAGCCAGCGTTTGAGAGTGATGGGGTTCATGTTGAATTCCTTCACCAGCCCCAAATCATGGTACATGTACTCCAAACAACTCAGCATCTGCAGCCCCAGAGGAAACAATAGGAACATAAGTCTGTGCATAACATTAAGGCAGTCTTCTTAGTTATTAAAAAAGATTAAAACATCAGCAAACCTCATTGTGTTCCCAGTGCCACACATCAAAAGTTGGCTTCTTCAGGGCCTCCACCGTCTCCTGAGACAGTGTGTACTGTAACAGCACATAAGGAAGGTCATCAGAACTTCAAAAGACCCTACAGAGAGCAATCTAGTAAACTTTATTGAAAAGTAATAAAGACATTAGGCCTGAAGGACGTACCTTTGGGTAATTTGGGACATCTCTTCTAGGTGTGACCTTCTTCCCATCGTCTGAGAAGTTGTATTTGCATGTACAGTTTACCCTGAAATTTTAAAAAGTACATTCAATTACAAGATCATCTTTTTCCTTTTTCGATAACTTTATTGGAATTTTCACATAGTTTTTATTGAAGACAGTTATTTCTTAGGAAGACATTGCCTTTTTGTATCATTTCATTTAACAGAAGAAGAAAAGATCAGGAGCAATTTTGAATCTAAGACAAAAAAACATACGGACAAAAAAATAATCCAAGCACAAAACATAAGGTAATTAATGTTTGGTAGATTATTGTTTTGTAAATACTTCTTGGTAGTGGCTCTTAAACTGTTGGAAAGCCTGTTTAATTCCCTTTAAAATGGCACCACATTTGTGAGGAACATTTGTGGGATGAGCAGCAGAGCTGAGTGTGTTGGTGAAAAATCCACCAAATTTTCTCTGCCAATGCCAAACAGCTTATTTTGCTCTTGTTTTTGATTATTGGTTGAAGTCGAGAGCAAATTGCAAACCCAAGCTGCAGCATTATTTGGAGTGAGCCCTAGCACCATCTCCAAACAGAAGGCCAGGTCTCATAAAACAGAGAATGGAAGAGGAAGGTGGCAAAGTGGTGTCCCAAGAAGATGACCCCAAAATGACTGTTTCCTGCCCCTATCAGCGCTTAGGAACTTTAGGTAGTCTTCTACAGATTTGTAGGACGATATTTCCAACAGCTTTCTGCCAAAACAATCCAGATCAGACTGCATGTCAGTCTCTGGTCTCATAGGGCTGCCGTGACTGCCCTTCACCCTCAAGCCTGTTTCCACTGGTGTCAGCAACACGTGCACTGAAACACGTGAAGCAGGGTTGGACAATGTGGCCCGGGGACCACATGTGGCCCTTCACCTCACTCAGTGTGGTCCATCAATCGTTTCCGAAAAAAACGAAGAAATTTGAAATATGAAGAAAACGTAACAAAAACTTCTAAATATGATTCATCACGAGTAACCAGTACTACATAATGCATAAATTAGGAAAGGTGATAAAATATTTCTACCAACCTTAAATTGTAGGTACATGCTTTGTTTTTTACTAGTCATTAAAAAAAAACTTTATATAATTGTATCTTTAAATATATGTTGAGGAATTAAAATAAAGTATATAGTAGAGTAAAAACATGTATTTGGAAACAATGGTAAAGGTGATATATTTGCTTTAAAATCTGGTAAACATTCAGTCTATTATTGCATTAAAAAGAAGTTTAAACTGGCTTTAGTTATGTGTCATGCTCATTAAATCTTGAATTGTTTCTCTATATATTTTGTTCCTTATTGAGAGTGCCTGACAATATGTAACAGCGTGGCCCTCTTAGTTATCAAAGATTCCCACCCCTGATGTGGAGGAACATTCAGCATTGAGTCCAGAGCAGGAGTAGACTGGACACATTGGTCTCTGTTTTGACCGTGTGAAGTGCATTGTTTGGGACGTGTTGGTCTAAATTTTCCAATTTTGGAGATTCCTGGAGCACAGCAGGGCACCAAATAGGATTGATTCATAATACACTGGTGTGTTTTGGGTGTATCATAAATCAAACCAATCAGAGTTTCAGCTCTCATTCCCTTTAAATCACTGACACTGCCGGGCAGCTGGCGGTTTGCTTGTTACATGGCGGAGTCCAATGTTTGGTCTGAATTTTGCCTGGATAGTAACAAATACAATATTTGAAATGTAGCTCAGTACTGTGTGAAAAGCTTTAGTTTTGTGTGTTTTATGAGCCTTATGTTGGCCTGTTAGTCAGCTTTGGGAAGCAGGTCATTGGCCTCAGGTCAGGGTGTCAAAAATAACACCAACAATACAAGCAGCAACAACCTAAGCAGACCAAAATCTGTCTGAATTTGTGCCTTTAAATATCTAATGTTCCACTTCTTCATTATTTCACCTGCTGCCACCTCTCGATGTCATCTCATCTCGTAGCTTCTTCAGGTCATTTTTACACTTCTCAATCTCCACCACCTTCAGACCCTCCACTGTAAAAAGACAACAAAAGATTGTTAAATCTCTCTGCTGCATTTGATCTTTTACTGATGTTGAATTATGCAGCTCTTACGTTCCACTCTTTTCTCCAGCATCGCTAGCCTGTTGGTGACCTCAGTCTTCAACTCGTTGATGCGAAAAGCTCTGCGACCAAAAGCATGATAAGAATTGACAATGGAGTAAATGAATGAGACAGATTTCCCATGGTTCATTGGTCATTTAAGGACAAAGTTAAGCTGTCATGAGGCCTACAGAGCGGAGAAGATCTCACTGATTAATCTTTCCTCTGAGGGTTATGGCATGTAATATCATTCAGAATCCCTGCTGACAGGTATGTGTGTGTGAGGTATGTGAGGGCAGGAGCAGACGACAGGCACCATAACGCCACAACATAGACAACAGAGAAACTACCTGCTGAACTGATCTGCCACCTGGGACAGCACGTTCTGAAACATGTCCTCCTTCTCTGCAGAGGTAAACAAAGCCAGAAACATTATTGTGAGCAGCAAAAACATGGCTGTGGTCTTTATGATCCTTTAGCTTTGTTGTAGATGCAAGAGTGAATTTAAAGACTAACTAGACCCCAGAGTTTGGCTGAGGTGCCTTCAGGACTTTGGGGCCAGCAGTTTATCTTGTCTTTCTGTGTTTGATTAGTAGCTATAATGACATGAACATGGCAGGTATACAAGGACGTGTGTGGGTTTTAAACAGTGGTAAATGCTCTTACAGAGGACACAAGTTTGTATTTAATCAACTTTTTTTAAGGAAACTTATAGTTTACTGTAACCTTAAGTGAACCAGCTACTCAATCCACAATCACAATGTTACCTCTACATAACAATAAAACAAATCAAACTTGGTAAATGATCAATTTTCAAGTTGTTTCAATGGTGTTACACATTTAACGTGTGGTGAAAATCTTAAAAATTCACATAAATCCTGATCAGACTTTTTTTAGGCTATTAAAGGATGTTACTTTAGCCAAGCTAGCCGCTAGTTAAGCTATTGTTTAGTTTAATTTCAAGACAAGAATCAGAAAGCAGTTAAACTCAATTATTTTTATGTGTTCAATGTAGTTTTTTGTATTGAAGAACAAGTTGCTCTGATCCAAACTTTACCCCAGTAGGTGGCAATAATGCACCTTATACAATAGATATCACCCTCTAGAAAATCCCAAGAAGAAGAATCAGCTTGGCCGTATGTAGAATAGCCTTCTACAGTAAAACAGCTGTTTGGTGGTCGACTACATACTACTACCAAACATTGTATGCAGTATATACGCAACGAACATTTTGAACTTTCATGATTTCTTACTTGAAAGTAATCAGTGAATGTAAAAAAGCTATTATCAAGCTACCATAGAACTACACCACGGCAGTTTGAGTTAGCTACAGTATTTCCAAAGTGTAACACCACGCTGTAACTTCTTGTTTGAGAATTTCATTTTAATCGAGGGACTTGATGAGATTACATTAGATAGAATTACATTAGCTAGAACTTTATTAATCCCTCTGGAAGACTCCCTTAGGGAAATAGAGAAAGAATTATGAAGGCAAGAATTATTTTCTTAATTTAATTAATTTAATTTCTTAATTAATTGATTAATTAATTAATTGAGAAATTGGTCCTCATGGCTATGGCTGTGGTGTATGAATTATTTATTATTAAAAAACTATTAGACATGCTTGCATTAAGGTCCCCGGACATTTTTGTATTCCTTGTTACCAGTTCAATAACTGTTTAAGATGCATATTATTTTTCAGATTAAATGCTTAAATCTTGTGTGCGTGTGTTTATCACAAACCTTAAGTTGGGTATTTATCCATTTAGCTACTCTAAAATCCCTTTGCTTTCAGCCTTGGGATCCAGGGCCCGTATTCACAAAGAATCCTAAGGCTTAAAGTAGCTCTTAGTGATGTCATTCTTAGAAAAATCTTAGAATTCAAGGAATTCTAAGATTTTTCTTAGAATTTTCCCTTGATAAGATAAAAGTTATTCACAAAGCGTCTTAGGCCTTAAGAGAGCTCCTAAGGTGAGAAACTGTTAGGAGGAGGGCGGAGGACTTTTAAGAAGCCTAAGAGTGTCTTAAACAGAAAAAATGGCTGAAATACAGAGAGGAAGGAGAGATATTCTCCGTACCCTGGATGACAATGATTTAATTAGTCGATACTGGCTTGATCGTGCAGGGATTATGTTTGTGGTTGACCTTCTTTTTTTATCCATTTCGTATTTTTATCATTCTGCCAAATAAACCCGCTTTTTATAAGGACGCCAATTACAGTAAGTGCTGACAGTTGAGTCTGCGTCCACCATTAATATCAAATAAAGTAAAATAGCAAAGTAGTAAAACGGCCAGCTGGAACATATGAGATAGGCTACGTTCAAACAAAGCTGTGTCACAATTAATTTAATTTTGCTGAGTTTCATCATCATGACTTAAAAGTAATGTAACACTTGGGTATTTCTTAATTCAAGTTATATGATCAGTTTATTTTACTGTCCATTCACTACTAGGAGCACGGATTTGTGTGTTTTTCCCCATTTATGTATCAACCAATCACAGCCTTTAGAAGACTGCGTCATACCTAGCAACGGGGTCAACCACACCTCCTCACTAAGATAAAAGTTTCTGTCTCCTCCTTGCTCAGAGTTGCTCTTAGAAACTTCCTGAATCACTCCTAAGCTCAGACTCCTTGCTAGGAACTTTTAGGCTAAGTTAGGAGCTCTCTGAGAGGACTCTAAGAATCTTTGTGAATACGGGCCCAGGAAGTGAAAAATGTTAACTCACTCTCATTCCTGCACGACTCCATTGACTTTACATTGGGGAAAAAGAGCCGGCTACAGATCTATAAATAAATAAATTAAATCTAGAGAAAACAGTAAAAGTATCAAACTTTTAATTCCCTGCTGAAGTTACTTTTAAGTTATTGACAAAAAGCTGTCAGGAAGAATTGAGACTGACAATTGCAGTGGTATTGTTTTATAAAACTGGAGATGTCAGACAGGATTAATATGGTTAAATATGGAGCACCCCAAGGTTCAGAAAAGCTGTTAAAAAACATTAAAACATTGAGGTGGTTAAGGCAATACAAAGAAAGTGGTCCACTAAAAAAATGAAAGGTGAAGAAAAGGGCAATAAGAGGAAGATAATGTCACACAAAAGCCTGAAAATGTGTTTTAAGAGCAAGTTAAAAGGTGTCACCTGTGCATGGAGAGGATTTGCTGGTGAGCTCATTCTACTTAAACAAAATATTGCTACTGATGTCACTTTACCTCCAAGCTGACCAGTAGACAGAGGGACGACTTTGTACAAAGAGCTGTAGGGAAATCAGAAGAGCCGGTAATATCATATGACATTGACAGCATCACCATTATATTGTGTTTTTTCCTCTCAATATTTAGCTTTGATAGAATATTTTAAACCAAGAATTCAACAGACAAAAAATAAAAGCGAGATTGTGTAGACCCTTGGTTCCAAACCTGAGCCTCCCCATGGGGGGCACGAGGCTCTATCAGCCTTGAGGTTGTCACAAGTTTAAGGAGTTACGTTTTTTTTTAGTGTATGGTGTTTTTATTCAAATGAATTCAGCATTTTAGGCACCTTAAAACATACATATGTAAAAACAGGTTCCAGAGTGAATAAATCTCAAGACTCCACCCTTGCGTTTTCCGTGTGTATCTCATCGCCCCTCCTCTCCCTTAATCCGTACATGAGAACCCCAACAACAGAAGAAACAATAGCAGAGTACAGTCTCACATTCGTGCTGCAGAAGCTTCTGAGCATGTGTCAGCTTTTACAGCAAAATCTTCTGCTCTTAAGTGAGCAACAAGAGGACATGAAGAACAACATAACACATCTTTGTTTGTTAACATTGTTCATATTTTATGCACTTGCTCCAAGCCTTTTTCTCTAGCTTTGGTGTATGTCTTCGGCAGCGTTACAGCGCCACTTACTGGCCTGGTGTATATACTATAGTGTTTTCAGCGTTTTCATGTGGATGAACACATTTCTTGAAATGATGCCGTATTCACAGAAGACAAAATATTGTCATATTTTCATCATATTTTCAAAATATGATCTTTGCCCAAAATGTGCAAGCGAGACTGTTTTATCTTAATATTATCCATGAAACTACTATTATTGGTCATTTTTTGGCACAGCAATGAATAAAAAAAATTGGTGGAGCCTGACTTGTCTTAGGTAAACCTGGGGGGGTGGGGGGCTCCAAGAAAAAAATGTTGGGAACCACTGGTATAGACATTGTTAAAAACTTAGGATGGCTACTTGATGAACTCACTCTTTGTGGAACTATTACTTTAATCTAAGATTATCACATCATAGTGGGAGAGATTACGGGAGAGAATAAAATAAAAATAAGGGAATGATACAACAAAATGTGTTAGTGTGTTACTTTGGAGAGTTGGTGGGCATGGTGGGATCTATGGAGACCAGTGCACCCTCTGGGTCCACCATCACGATGGCAGTGTTCCTGCAACAAGAGTACAAGAAAACAAAACTATCATGAAAGAATAATTAAAAAAAACATGGTTGCTAGTGCTCATAGACTGTAAAAAGAATTGGACAAAATCATGAGACACCAGCTGTCTGATTATCAAAGAAGCCTCTGGAACGTTGAGGATGTGTCATAATGGATGCTGTACTGTTCATGTCATCTCAACTGAGCTTTAGCTCAACCTGCTTTTAGATATAGAGGCTGTTTTAAGGTGGGACTTAAGGCTGTCTGACCGATAGCCATTCAGCAACCACTTCAATCATGTCCCTATTTCCAAAACCAGAAAACTTGAATTGCGGAGACTCCCAACTCAGTGGTTACCATGGTTGATAATGATCATCTGAAAAGAAAGATACTGCAAGATCACAGCTGTGTACCCTCTTGGGGCTTCTGAAGAAATGGACAACAGTAACATCAGTTTACATGAATTAAGCTATTTTTGTGTCATAAGTTGTTTCCTGAATTTGGGTTAACATGTTTGGCTGTTTTCACATTACATACGAGTCCTCATGCTTGTTAGTGGCAATTAGTTGAATCTCAGCTGATGCAATTTCTGTTTAAATGCCAACAGGTGAAAATAAACAACCAAATGACAAAAACATGACCTACCTGGGTATATTGGATGAGGAACACAGGAGCTCCTTGATGTCGCATGGGCTGCAGTGCCGACTGAACACCACCTGAGGGGAAAAATGGTCCTTTTTGACTTTCTTTATTAAAATAATTCTTACTTGGCACCATTGGAGGTAATAGCAGAAGATTGCAGATTTTGAATGGAAGGATTTTTAAAGTCAAAAGTCAGTGACGTCATTTTTTAATGACAACAAAACGTCTTCTATGGCGCTCAGATTGGACCCAGAGTGATGTGTGGTCATGATTTCCAGCAGCACACCTGCACACAAACAGCTGCTGTGCTTTTGACATAAGGCCTCTGTGTCCTGACAGGGTGGGAGGGGTATTGAATTTCACGTGTCTTTTAGTGGACCTCGTCACATGGGAATGTAAAGTAAGGGTCGGTCCCTTGTTATGGTTGAATAAGGTCAAGTCTGCAGGAGTGAAACCAACGAGAGGAAGAAAAAGGGACAGCTGGAGACTGAGCAAAGTATCCACGCCTGTGACACAAAGGATCCCAGTCTAAAATCCTTATTACTGTTTATCTACAGCAGTTACGGTTTTTGAACATTTTCAGCTCAAGGCACACCACTTTTAATACCCATGAAAAAAATCCTCTTAAATTTGTGTCACAGTATTTTATCAATGTTCATTTCCATCAAGTAACAGCTTATAAAATTTGACAGTCAACTTTCACACACCAGAAATATTTTGTAATAGAACATTCATTCAAAACGTTGCTAAATTTCATAAATTCAGTGACCGACAATGAAGCCTGGCAGATCACACGTGAAACTAGAAAGCAAACCTCTGCCAAGGTAGCTCACATATTGCTGTTTCATCTATAAACAATAGTTGCATAATAAAGTTACCATCATAATATGGTTCCTTGACCCTGAAAACCCACACCTAGCACTCAGACTCATGTTGATATCATTATTAGTTATACAGTTATTGAGAAAAAAAAAAAAAAAAAACATGCTAATGGTGGTTATCTGGATCACCACCAAATCTAATCATCTTTAAGTTGGGCCGTTACCAACATTCCCTGAAAATTTCAGCAAAATCTGTCCAGTAGTTTTGCGTAATCTTGCTAAAAAACAAACAAGCAAACAGACAAACAAACAAATATACGACAGCAAAAACACAACCTCCTTGGCAGAAGTAACTAATAACTGGAGTTACACAAAAGCAACAAGAAGTGCCCCAAGAATACAAACCTCTGCCAAGGCATCTCCAACATTGTTGAGCAAGTTACTGTCACAACCGTGGAAAAGTGCCTGATCTCACATAATTAACAAAACCTATTGAAGAATCCCTGAATCCGAAGTTGGATTTTGGTGGAAATTCATATATCACATTCATAATTAGGTTGGTTCACCACAAAATTTGACATACTTCTTATTTGTGCATGTTAAGTTATTGAGTGATTAGGCAGAACATGAAAAACTGCCCTATCTTGCAATACAAAGACATACTGTATGTTCAAAAAATTCCTGAATCCACATCCACATTCAGATCACCACCAAAAGTGTATTGCTTCATCTTTGGGCCATGACCAACATTCCCTGAAAAGGTCCAAAAAACGTCACTCAATAGTTGCTATGTTATTGGCGAAAATGTGGAAAACTGCCCTGTCTATTCCTTGATTGGAATGCCTTCTTCAGATCAACATCAAAATCTAAACATTTCTTTCTTGTACCATGACCAACATTCCCTAGAAATGTCCTCCATAGCCACAGAGAAATTATTGAGTTATTAGCAAAAATGTGGAAAACTGCCCCTTCTTGCAATGTTAACAAATCTTTTAGAAAATCCTGGATCCACATCAGGAGGCAGATCACCACCAAAATTGTATCACCTCTTTCTTGTGTCATGATCAACATTCCCGAAAATGTCATCAATATACATTCATAATTTTTCCAGTTATCTTGCTTAAAGAAAAACAGACCAATGCCGACAAAATCATTATCTTTTCATCGGAGGCAATGATTCCCTACACTCACAATAATTCTGCTTTGGACAGAATCGTTGAAGTTTTATTTTTTCAATAGAATTTCCAGCTGTTTAATGTGCACATAACTAATGGAGTACATCCCTAACTAATGCATAAGTTGTCATTATAGTCAGTTGTAGGCACACCTGGACATGCCTCAGGAACACCAGTGAGCCTAGCTACACCATTTAAGAATCACTGCTTTATCGGAAGAGGATCATCTCTCCATAGCCGGTCTAATAGCAAAGCGTAGGCACAGTTTGATCTTGAGGCGAGCAGGTGTAGCAGACAAACATTCAGCCTCAGACCTCGAGCTCGGGGCTCTTGAAAAGACATGTGTCATCTCCAGCTCTGTACTTGAACCACTCTACATCAACCAGATCTGCAAGTGCTGCGTTTATCTGAATGTCACAATGTTAGGAACGCTTAAACACGACACTGAGGCCGTAACCATCAGAGACGACTGCCTCAGTGTTCCCGGAACTGTTACTCAGCTTTTATGATCAGAAACCTCATGTGAGTTTTGTTTGATTTTCTGTCTCCGCTTCTGTTCTCTGAGATGTAAAGAAAAACATCAGCATTAATAAAGACATCCACAGATATACTCCAGAGCTCTGACACAGCTGTTGACAACAGGTGTTTGATTCTGTCAGTAACACCTGTAACACAACCTGCTCTGCATCACCGTCTAAATATAACACCTCCACAGGTGAGGTAAGTCCATGGGGGATTAACCTGCAGTGTAAGTCAGAAGGTGAGTCAGAAAGAGACCATTGTTGCTCCACTTCAAACTGTACAGCAGTGGTCTTAATATTTAAGTCATGGGGAAAGATTTTTACCTCCATCAAGGAGGAAGTTTTTGATGACATTTGTCAGTAAGATAATCAAAAAGCTATGAACGGGTTAGAGTGACAGTTTCAGGGAATGTTGGTCATGACATAAAGACGAACAGATAGGATTTTATTTATTATTTTAGTGTTGATCTGGATGCAGATCCAGGAATGTTTAAACATATTTCTTTACACTACAAGGTAGGGCAGTTATACACATTTTTGCTAATAACACAAGAAGTCCTCAACAGACATTCATGGCATTTTCAGGGAATGTTGGTGGTGGCACATGGGAGGAGTGATTACATCTTACTGGAGATCAAAATCTGGATATGGATCCAGTAGGATTTGTTAACAGTGAAAGACAGGACAGTTTTAACACTCACTTGCCAAACGATGTTGGAAATGCACTTCTATTTAAACCTGTTTGCCTCATTCACGATGACATTTAATTACAAAAATCTACAATAATAAAAAACCACGATAGGATTATTTTCAGAAAGAAATATCACACGGTGCAATGGCTTGCAAACGCTGTCTAAAAAGAAACAAAAGCATCATTTTCAGGACTTTGTAATAAATGATTTGACATTTTTAAAACAGTAAAGCCAAAAAGAGCTTTTCAAAGCTCAGGGTAAATTTGCAACAAGGGTCAAAGCATCAAACAATCATTTATAGTTTCATACACTTGAAAAAAATTAAATAAATATGGCATATCGTATTTGTGGTGATATTTTCTTTACTTATTTTTGGCTGTTTTGGCTATATTCTTCCGTGACACAGAAATAATATTTAGAGAACATAAGTAATTAAAAATGAATCATGCCTAAGGGAAAACTGAAAATACAGTTTTTAAAATTCCTTAACTTTTGTTTATGCTCATTAATTTTCTGCTGTCTTCTTTTGTGGACATAACATATTCTTTTTTTATATTTTTTGTATCTGTTTCTACATCAGACCAAAATCTCTTCTGCAAAATCAGCACCAACAAAAAACAACCGAGAATACTGATTTGAATAGAAACTGAGTTGACCTCAGAATCTTAGGGAAATTTTACACTTTCTCGGCAGGTTTGCTTGACATCTACATATTTTTATTTTTTCTTCTCAAGAATGGGTACAACTAAAATGAAGCAGCAATGGGAGAAAACATTTAATGTCAGATTTGTACCAAAATACAGGTTTCCTTTTCAGAATTTTTGTTTCAAACATTAAACCACTCAAATTGAGTCCTCACCAGCTTTACCTATGCTTTTTAAACAAAAGTAAAAATATAAATGGAGGCTATTTCAGTGTTTCCTCATAACCTGAAAGCCCAGAGTATAAACCCAGAATTCTTTGCAAAATGTCACATGTAAATTCCTGCCAGCTGAGATCCTCCTCTCCGAAGAATTAGATTAATTTAACATCTTGAAAACATCTTGAAGACATTCTTCTATTTGAAACATGGCAACTTTTCGCTTCACAATGACAAAAAAAAAAAAAAAAAGATCATTTTCAACCACTAATCACCCTGGCTGTCATTAATATGGCGAAGTTTGCTATGATAAATCTTTACATGTGATAAATGTGATAGCTCATTCAACAGCCAGGACGTCTTTTACACGATAAAACAGGTTTAGTTTGTTAACTTAAAAGATTTTAGAAGTAAAGTTTGGAGGTTCATGTCCAGTGTTGAGAATAAAAATGACTTGTTTAGTCCCAGTAATGCAGTGCTTTATGAAGATTTTTTGCTTGAGGCACACTGTATCAATACCCATGAAAACTGCTCCTCTTACTTGTGTTGCAATGTTGTATCAGTGTTCATTTCTATTTCCTACCAACAAATTAAATGCAACCACAAACTGAAATATTCTTGAAATATTTACTTCACAAATACTTAATTTGAAACTTTGAGAAATTCCATCAATCAACATTTAAGCCTGACCAGTAACAAATGTAAAATTTAACTGATAAAGGTAAAACCACAAAAGTAACAGTTCCCTACACCTGCTATAATTTTGCACAATCCAAAGTCTTGAAAGATGTAGGTAAATTAATTTGCACAGATAACTGATGGCGTAAATCAAAAACTCATGCAGTAGGTGTCGTGAAGTTGTGAAGTATGGTTGCACCTGGACTTGCCTCAACACATACTTGAGTCTTGCCACACCATTTGAGAAACACTGCAGTAGAATAATTGCAATGATTGTGCCTATGATTTGACACCTTTAATTACGTCCGCCAAGGAAATTATGTTTTTGCTGGCATTTGTTAGACTGTGAGCAGGACAACTCGAGAAGTTCTCAACAGATTTTGATGACATTTTCAGGGAATATTGGTCATAGCAGAAGGAAGAATTTATCATATTTTGCTTGTGATCCGAATCCGGATGCGGATTCAGGAAATTTTTGTAAACAGTTGTTAACAGTGGGAGATTGGGCAGCTTTCCAAATTTTCCATTAACTCCCTCAACAATTTTGGAAATGCCTTGGCAGAGGTTTGTGCTGCATTTTCAGCATTTGCCGCAAGAGATTTTTTTGGATAATTTAAATATCAAAACTGTACCAAAAGCATCTGCTCCTTTGTAGAAACTGTCACCCTCATTAGTTCAATGGCAAAGGTCTTATTTTGCAGGAAAACAAAACTATTAAAGCAAAAAGGCCGACTGCACAAAGTAAAATTACATAATCAAACATATAATCACACTGACTCTTGTGGCAGGATTTTACCTTAAAAAACAACAACATGAACAATTATTTAAAATAAAAAGACCAACAGAATAAAGAATTTCTTTAAGAACTGCTCCCACCTTCTGCACTTTGCCATCCACATCCAGGTAAATGGTTTTGGGGGCATAGGAAGAGGAGCTGGAGCCCATGTTGACCTCCCTCTCCTCTCTTACGCACCAGCAGGGATTCTGGATTTAAGCCTCGATCAGCACACCAGGGTCTTTATCAGCAGAAGTCCCTGAGTTTGAAATAAGATGTTGCATTTGTGGAGAGAGTGCACAAACTCCTGGTAAATAGTGACAGAAATAAAGAATAAAACATCATAAACTGTTAATTATTTGCAATTAAATTTAACTTGACCTGAAAAGAAACATAACAGAGGATTTAATACGACATTTTAGCAAGCTTCAAAAATGGTAATGGCCTTCTTCTTGAAAAAAACAAACCAACAACTCAAACAAATGCAGATCAAAATGATCCTTGTCAGGAATCTACAGCCACAGCTTTGTAAAACTCACCGAGTCAGCCACGCACCTTCCCCGCTGGTACCTGGAGGTGCAGTCCCAGGTGCTGAGGATGAGGCTGACTCACATGCAGACGCACGCTCACATGCAAACACAGAGAAGAGGAGCTACGGGGGAAGAGAGAGGGAGCGAGGATGTGAGTGATGCAGGAGGTGAGGAAGGGTATGTATGAGGGGACTGAGGGGGCATGGACTACTATGAATACAACTGGCACTCTTAATGGTTGCCAGGGGATTGTTGCTGTGGTGAGGAACAAAATGCTTGTGTCTTCAGTGGAGCAGAGCTTTACCTGCTTTGGCCCTTATCTGCATAGTCTAATTCATCCTGATTTAAAGGAGAACAACACACAAATATTGGATCTAAAGTGTTTACTGCACTGTTGACTGACTGATACCTGGCTTTAAAGTTGGATTACACCACAGATCTGATGGAAAGAATGATCATTATTTACCTTAAAGGCAGGCGACCCACCTTCAAAACACTGATTGGAGCACTCAACCATACATGGCAATAATATGTTATCAGGGGTCCTCTACCTCTGACCAGAGTGGACTCTGATTAAAAGAGTGGAGCAGCCACCTAGTATACTTTCTACATTACATATACCTTTATCGTCTAATTGTAATATTTGTTTACGTGTTTTTGTTTATTTGCACGTGTAAGCATCAGCCCCAGTCCCCCAGTCCAGCCCTCCTCTCCAGGGTCAAGAGCCGGCCCAGCAGATGGTTTGGTCAGACGAGTTCAGGCGAGTACTTGAAGAGATTTTCAAAGTGCACTTTTATTTTTAGCAGCAATTTATTCAATAGAAATAGATCAAAACACATGCTCTTATAACATTTTAGAGGTTATTCATTGTTCTGTCAGGTCAATTTTTAGAGCCTAGAATGTGCTGTAGGTCTGTCAGTGAGTTTCCACCAAGTAGTCCGGGTCAGTTCTTCAGAACAGAACTAAATTATCTGTATTTCCACAGTCAAAAATTGGAAGAGGTACCAAAGTCTGGTCTTTGTTACCTCCACCAAGGAGGTTTGTTATTTGATTTGTTTTTGATCAGGATAACTCAAAAAGTAATGAACGGATTATGATGACATTTTGGGAATGTTGTTCAAGGCATAAGTAAGAAGTGGTTTCATGTTGGTGGTCATCCGAATCTGGATACACATGTAGGAATTTTTAAAGGATTTGTTAACATTGGGACACAGGGCACTATTCCACATTTTCCCTATAACTTTCTAAGTTCTCAACAGATTTGGAAAACATTTTCAGGGAATGTTGGTCACAACACAAGGAAAAGCTGATTAGATTTAGTGGTGATCTGAATCCAGTTGTGGATCCAGGAGTTTTATCAAAGACACGTTAACAGTGTGAGGAACATTGTTAAGCAGGACTAAAGGCTGTGTGTCCAATTGAGACACCGCATGGATGTGCAGTCATGTCCCTATTTCCTAAACCAGAAATTCTCAATTAAATAAGTATGTGCACATTTTGCAATCTCAAAATCCTGACTTAAGTCTCAGAATCCTGACTTTCCTCTCTGAATCCTGACTTTAATCATCGGAATTAGTCTCAGAATCCTGAATTTAGTCTCAAAATCCTGACTTTAATCTTAGAATTCTGACTTTAATCTCATAATCCTGACATTAGTCTGAAAAACCTGATTTAGGCCTCAGAATGCTCATTTTAATCCCAGGATATTTAGAATTGTGTTTTTTTTCTTTGACTGTAATCGACTGTTATCTCAGACTGATTTTTTAAGTGGCCTTAATCTTCTTTAGCATCTAGCATTCATTAATTCATTAAATGAATGTGTGATCTTGATTCAAGTCAAAATATGACCTCTTGAAGATGATTTTACCTTAACGGCAGCTGCTTTGTCTTATACTGTAAGGTACCAGATTTAAACATGTGTAGTATGATTATGCGCAGTGTGGTTTATTTAGAAACTGCACATTAGTTTCATAAAACAGGAACATGTACACTGTAGTCAAAGTGATTAAATCCATGAATGGTGCCACTGGTTGGGCTCTATTGATTACTGTGGTCCATTAACATGAGTACAGACCAGGGTGAGAGCTCTGCCAGCCACCTGCCTGTTGTGGACCCCTGCAGGTCCTGCCTGGATGTGCTGAATTAGGCTTCATAAGAGCTTTCTAACAATGTGGACACCTCCTTCTACTGGGAATATCACCTCAACAGGCTGGTGTGAGCAAGGACATTAGTGTGAATGCCCGACCAGGCAGCAGAGAGGAGGTAATTAATTAAAGCTGGAGAGCGTCATACATCATCTCTGTTCAGCTCACAGGACACCCATTCCCCACACAGACAAAAACACATGTACTGTATGCACACAGATGTGAACTTGATCCCAGGGGTTTAATTAGAGCCTCGGCTTCCAGGCTACTGTGCCATGCTGTTAGAGAGGAATAACGCAGCGGACAGGCTGTGTGACTGAAAGACACCCTCAGATCCAAATAGATTAAAAGCTGTTTCAAAGCCTGATAAGAACAGCCGACTTTCATTATCACAGGACATTCAATTTTTCCATTTACTGTATACCTCAAGTGATTATACACACCACAGTCTGCCTGCATTTCTGTGTCTGTGATGCTGCTTGTGTATTCATGATTCATGAATAAATTTGGTTCCCAATAGAACAAAGACAGCGAAGCCCAGATCAAAAAAACGACATCTGATATGCTTGTCTGACAACAAGACTCATCACACCTTCAACTGTGGAAGGGAGATTTTAGGATAAAAGCAAATAAATGAAATTCTGCAGATTTTCATGACAAAAGGTGTCCAGCTGGAAATCTGAAGGGAACATATTATTCTGGTAATAGTGATGGACAAGGCCGGTGTGTGCATCTGCAGCTGAGCAGCCATTATGCTTACACCACACACCAAAATATAAGTCATTAAATACTTTTTCAACTCTTTTTGTCATTTTTATTTCATGTTTCCCCTGGTTACAATACGAAACACACTAAATAAAGCCCAGATCTAGTAATTAGCCTATGTCAGTCATTCACAAAAACTATTTCCCTGTAAAGCCACTTGTTTCTCCTCAATCAAAATGAGATTAGATGGAAAATCACTTGAGGGTCACATCACTGCATGGCCTTTATTTACCTAAGACTGATTGTGAGAACATACTGTGCATCTTATGCGAATGGCTTGATCCTTAATTACTTGCCAATGTCATTTGAAGAACAACATGTACTTTGTCTCTACTGTTGTTAGTTTAGGCTGTCTTTGGAGAAAGCAAAATGGAAAGACAAATGCAAATGAAACATATTATTGATAATAATAATAATGATGATGATGATAATGATGATGATATTAATAACAATTATATTAATAATACCACTAATAATAATTATAATAATAATCACATTTATTTGCAATGTGCTTTTTAAAAACAAGTTACAAAGCACTTTAAAAGCAAATATGCCAAATAGGTGACAGTTTACAATATATATATTGTATTTTACAAATAACAAAATGTTGTTATAAACAAAGGCAATAAAATTTAGAATCAGTCAAGTCTAAAACTATAAGTACTCCACCAAGGCATTTCCACCATTGTTAAACAAGTTCTTGTGGAAAACTGTCCAATCCTGCACTTTTTTTTCTTCTTCTTCTTCTTTTTTTTTTTTTAACAAAACCCTTAAAAAAGTCACCATGATAATCATTTTAAAAATAATTTGATGAGAGCATAAAAAACACACTAAAATATTGGAAATGACTGACAGGTTTACTCATGGGTGAGTTGTAAATGTGATGAAATATTACCATGTTAGCCTTGTTATTACCAAGCTAATTTGTCAGCAAAGTTGCTCACGTGGCTAAGCCATATTGCAAGGTTAGCTCAGATACATTAGTTAATTTGTTGCTCAAACCTTTAATTCAGTTTATGCAGAAACTACAGAAAGTTGTTGTGAAAGTGAACTGATGTCATGTACTTGATAAAAGTCACATAATGATGTGATGGTAGTAAGAAGTTAGCAACAACTTCAACCAAAAAGTGCTGAAACTTTAGTAGTCTGTTATAAAGCCAACTATACATTGTTTTGTTAAAGAGTAATGTGCACTAAAGTACCTACTTTGCTACAGTTAAGAGTAAAAGTAATGTTGATATAATTGTGTTTTGTTTTCTTGTCTCAAAAGTAATAAAATAAGAAAAACATTTTATTTGTATAACACTTCTCAAAGTCAAATTCTTCCTTTGCCATGACCAACATTCCCTAAAAAAATTAATCAGATCTGCTCATTACTTTTTAAGTTATCTTGTTCACAAACAAACAAAGAAACTAGAAGTGCTCAAACACAAGCACAGACCTCTACCCAAGGCATTTCCAACATGGTCGTGTGAGTTATTGTAAATGTGGAAAGCTTAAATCACCTCCAAAATCCAGCCAACACCTCCTCGTACCATGACCAAAATTCCCTATTTTTTAATTTATTATAGTCAATGTTTAAAACTATCCTATCTTCAAATGCGAACAAATCTTTAGTGATACTCCTGGATCTGCATCTGGATTCATATCAGCACCAACATCTTGTATCATCTTCCATGTGCCATGACCAACATTCCCTTAAATTGTCATAAAAAATCCATTGAGAACTTACTGAGTTATTAGCAAAAATGTTAAAAACTCAACTATGAAATGAGTCTGGGCCTATCACAATAATTTTACCAAAGTATCTTAAATTATCAAGTAAACTTTATATATTTTAAAAAGTAGGTGGGGATAAGAGAAGGATAAAATCATTTTACAGGTAAACGTAGTCCTTACTCTCTGATCGTGTGCACTGAAAAAGAAATGTGTTGGCTCCACCTAGTGGATGAGCATGGCATTACATCAGTTCTCCTGGATGGCAGAGTGCATTCAACCTCCCTGGCAGAGGTAAATAATCACCAGGGAGGGCGGGGGGCTCCCAATCTTTGTCAGTCCCCCCAAAAAACATGTTTTGGGACTGAGGACCCTGACTTTGTGAGTCTTTAAAGAACAGCAGACCCCTACATTATTGCAGTCATGTGCATTCTTACATTTTAAGGATCAATCTGTATGTTTACCTCATTTATAAAGCTGATGTGATTATTTTCAGGAAAGCAAATGTTTCTTTAAAATAATAAATTTCATTGTGACAGAACTTAACGTCTGTTGCACCTCTTGCAACTGCAACCCCACATACCCAAACAACAAAGGGGTCCCAGAAATGAGTGTATTAATTTATAACTAATAAATATATCTAAAAATGATTTAACCATTAATACCAAAATATCACACTGTGGAACAACATTTTCTTTAATTGGAAAACTATTCTTTTGCATCTTTTTATACATCCTTGTCTTTTCTTAAAACAAAAGGGAAAAGTAATATTTTCAAGTACCTATGTAAATTACATCTTTTTCTGGTCTTAAATATTTTAAATATTTTTTGACATTTTTGTCTGCATGAAATCTAACAAGGAAACAAAACAGCAGCCTCAAAAAATACCATTCTTAAATCAAGCATGGACATTTAATTTAGTATTCTTAAAAAGACTAATTGCTAATATAGCTAGCAACTCTTAACTTTTGCAAATTAGTAATTTTAAAGACTAATTCACAAAAAGCCCAACCTTTAAATAACCAAGGTTGTAGCTTTACTTCCTCTTTTCCCACATTTACTACAGAAACTGTTTCCTCAAATTAGATTCAATTTGCTCCACTAATAGCCTGAGCAGAACCTTTTTTAATGTTTTGCTTTCTCGCTCTCTGCCTCCCCTGAAGTCCTCCTGCACCCTCCACTCTTTAAAAACCACTGTTCTGAATGGTTGTTGTCACCAATGATTCAAACTAGTGAAAACACAAACTATTTCAACATTTTTTATTACCTTAGGTTTTACAATGACCTAACATATTTTGCTGTAAAACCAATAAAAAAGAACAAAAGGAGGAAGGCATCAGTCCCAGAACTATTAACTTACATATGTACAGCTTCTTATCAAAAGTTCCTGCTTATATGACAAAATACAAACCAGGTTTAACATCTGTATACATGGCAAACTACATACTGCTGAAGGGAATATCACATCTCATTTTGTAGACTACCATGATGAAATTGTGCATAGCTGTGAAGAAATAGCTGATAAATAATCAAATAAAAGACAAAGAGTTAGCTGAAAGTGAACTCATCTTTAATTCTAGTGCATCATCATTATCCCTGTGACAGATGTTCAACAGATACCATCAAACTATACATGTGCTTCACATTTGACAGAATAAAAACAAACATCTGTGCAGCTGTCACTGCGGTGACGGACACTGAGTCTGATCACTGGGGTCCGGACTCTCCGCCTCCACAGGCAGATGGCTCGTCGGGATGCCTACAGGGGGGCGGACTTTCCTTATCGGGCTGAAACTGCGGGGAGATGAACAGGGAGACTGGCTGGGTGAACGGATCGGGCGCTGGGGAGGACCTGGAATGGGCTGAGGAAGGGGCTGTGCCAGAGGAGAGGGGCTGCGGGGGTATCTGCGTGGGGCGGACCAGACAGGCCGGTCAGTCCTGTTGGAGGGAAGAGGAAGGACTGGAGCGTAGGTGGCAGGGATGCCCATTTCTGATTGGCTGACAGCATTGCCAGAACATTCTTCCAAACGCTCCAAAGTCTCCTGAAACAAGAAGGCATATTATACATTTATCCAACTTTGACTCTTATACAAACCCCAGTTCCAATGAAGTTGGGACACTGTCTAAAACATAAATAAAAACAATATACAAATATTTGCTTATATTTTTCAACCTATATTTAATTGAATACACTACAAAGATGAGATATTTAACTTTCAAATTGATGCTCAACAGTAGGGCTGAAAGATTTATCATTTTTGGATCAAAATCACAATTTTAGACAACGCAATCATGTGATCGCCAAAGCTGCAATTTTTTGCAGCGCTCCTGACTGACCTAGGATCTGTTGTATCAACTATTTCACCCATACTATTTGACAAATTTGCAGGCAATTCGCATTTAAAAATGGCTCGCAAATGAACGGTTTAATGTTGGAAAGACTGATTTGTCGCCTTTACAATGAGGTACAAATTGTAATGATCGTGCTCTCGTGAAATGAGCAACACAGCTAAACGTGAGGATAGTGCCCAAAAAAAAATACATGCCAAATCTCCTCTTCCCTGAGGAAAGCCTATTCTTCCTTCGTAAAGCAAGCATGAGGGGCTGGTTTACTTTGGGTGTTGTCTTCCTGGGACGCTTACTTTGACTTCACCAGTCACATGAAGGAGGGTGGGCTACCAAAACATTTACCTGTATTGCTATTTCTATAATGCATGATCTTTACAAGTTGTACCGTGCTGTAAAGGTGACTAATCAGACTTTCAAACTACATAAAATACAGTACCAACTGGTGTTATTTAAGGGGTGAAATAATCAACCAAAATAAAGTTTCCAAACATTTTTGAGGACTATACGCTGCTGATTAAATTGTAAGACTAGTTGAAAAATTGCAAGAATTTGCATTTTGCACTGTTGGATCTGTAGAAGGTTTAAAGTAGAGCTTCAAAATGCAAAAAGAAGAAATGGGACAGTGGAGCTGCTCATTACCAAGTCCTTTTTTTGACATTTTTATTTCTGTTTTGAGTGGGTTTTGTTTTTTAGTTTTTTTTAAGCTGTGGTCTTAAACTTTTGATAAGATGATGAACAGCCTGTTTTAGTTTCATGGTTGTGTTTAATAAATTGCTCACTCAAAATGTTCCTTCTTTATGCGTTTTGAAACTCTACTTTGAACCTTCTTTAGATCCAACACACAATTTTTCAGCTGGTCTTGAGATTTTTATCAGGGGTGTATTTAAAGGAAAAAGAACAAAACAGCAACCTGAAAAGTTTCAGCAAATTAAAGTGATGCTGCATTATGTATGAAAACCCCAAATGTAAAAGATATAACAGTCAGTGTGATCATTATGGAATTTTAGAGCAATATTTGATTCCACTTGTTTATTATCTCCAAGTCATGTTGACATCTATTGTCGATGCACTATTAGCTGGTTGACCTAAAATTCCTATTAAAAATGATGCTAACCTTAATTGACACTTTAAATCATGCATGTATTCTGTTAATCTAGCCTTACTGCCAAACGTCATAACCATTTTTTTTACCAGTAGAAGATGAACTTAACACACTTTATGAGTACTTGTTAAATTCTCAGCTCCCTTTCTCATTAGCCTTGTAGCATGCTCAGCCAAGATGTAAATCCAGCCACCTGGATGTCATCATGTTAGCACAGGTGTTTAAGGAAAATAAGAAGCAGATTCTTACATCTTCAGTGAGGACATACAGGGGCATGGGGCTCCTTCTGCCAAGTGTGGATGGTTTAGGGACGACATCAACTGAAAAAGAGACACGTAGGTTTTTTCACTTTAGTTTAAAACTGCTGAGTGCACTTTCTATTCATCACGCATTGTTCTTACCATCATGGCCATTTTCACTCTGCTCAATATAGACAGGTGCTCTTTGGGGGACAGGTCGATGCTTCTTTCTGAAAACAAACAAAAAAGTAGCTGCTTTCTGGATCTTAAATGCAACAAGTCACTGTATTGTTTCCTAGGTACAATATTTAGTGTGGTGGCACTGTTGAGCTACTTAAGATTCTAACCACATCCTTTAGTGCATTATCAAAGCCAACGGGAGAGAGAGAGGGAAGAAGAAAGAAAAACAGAAAGAGTGAGTCTCACTTGGATGGTTTCCAACAGGCACACACCGTCACCAGGGTGATCAGGAGGAAAATGCCGCCAGTGGACAGGATGATGTATAGCGAACTCCGTCCTAAACCAGGGTGATACAGAGAGGTAGAAAAGAGCACAAAGAAAGAGAGAAAGAGAGATTTCTCTCAATAACAGCATGGCACTGGCATTCCCCTTCACTTAAACACCGATATACACACATCCTCTGAAGTGTTAAAGGGATATTTCCATATTTTCTAAGTTGGGTTCTATTAGGCACTTGACAAAAGTCATTGAAGCGGCTGAAAGAGCTTCGAGTAGCGCTGTACCTTTAAGGAGAGTGAGCTCAGACTTTTGATAAAGTACACTGCTGTTGTTGGGTATTATGTGAGTTTTATGCAATAACAAGCCATGAAACTATGTTTTGTAAAATAAGTGGTTGTCATTTACATTTTGACATGCTCCCTCCTTCAATAATAATATTTTGTCATGCCTTCCAACCCTGCTCTCCACCCATGGAGTCACGTACAATTTTTCTAAATACATCCAAGCATGTGAATACTTCTTTCTCCATTCTGTTTAAGAATGTAAACACAAAACTCAATAGATTTTATGTGCCATTTTTAATTCCAGAAATGTTTATAATTTAAAATCTAACCCATCCTATCTTAAAAAGGTTAAATCAACATAGAAGCAGCTTGTGTACCTAACTCAGCTAACTGAAGAAAAATAAGTCCAGTCCCAATTTAATAACCTTGCGCAGCAGCTGGATCTGCCTGATTCAGATGTCTGCAATCAGGCAGATCCATCTTGCCAAGCTCCAGGCCACAATGACTGTGAGCAGCCCAAGGCAGTCCGGCCAAAGCAATGACCTATAGAGCAGGAAGAAGTGGGATCTACAAGCATGACAACAGCAGGATTTTAGTATGGATGCTAATATCTCCAGAGGCAATTTTGTCAGATCTGGTCTGTGATTTTATATCAAATGAAAAACAAACATCACTGAAAGCATTTCTTCATAGAGAGGATATTTTCGTTCCACTTCTGACATGTTTTCGTAATAATTTGGTCTACGATGAGGCTGACATTTTATTTTTACACCACAGCAATAGCAACCACCCATTACATTAAAGGATAAGTTCGTTTTTTTGACACCTGGACCTTATTTTTAGGATTAAATACACTCGTAGACTCACCCAGACAATTTTGGCGGAGCTCGGAGCCGTTTTCGAGCAATTTAGATCCATCCGACTGCGTTTTTCTCTCATGCCATAGTAGCAGACGGGGCCAGAAATCGAAGCCCCTAAATCAGACATTATCTGCTGCGAAACTCACTCCTCCTCTGTTGCCATTGCCGTGCAATGTCCACAACAACACCACCAGTTAGCCCCCATTCGTGGACGTGCAGTGGTTGCTTGTTCTCTGGCCAGCTGTTCGGCTCTTTCCCTCTGCATCCTCCTTTCAAATAGCTCCTCGTCGGTATATTCTGGCTCAAAACGATACGGGCATCCATTATACTTAAAGTCGTCGTCAGACACTTCTACATCGGATAAATATTCCGCCATGTTGCACAAAAATAGCCGTGTAGCCGTGTAGCCTAGCAACAACAGTGGCTCTACTCAGCTGCGCTCTTGCGGTGCATGTCTGTGACGTCACAAAAAGTTACCCGTCCTTGTAAAGCCCCGGATGACCATAACAACGAAGTTGAGCTGACATGGTGATAACACTGGCCATTCATTTATAAAATGTAGCTGAAATGAGCGAGTTTCGCAGCAGATAATGTCTAATTTAGGGGCTTCGATTTCTGGCCCCGTCTGCTACTATGGCATGAGAGAAAAACGTCGTCGGATGGATTTAAATTGCTCGAAAACGACTCTGAGCTCCGCCAAAATTGTCTGGGTGAGTCTACGAGCGTATTTAATCCTAAAAATAAGGTCCAGGTGTCAAAAAACCGAACTTATCCTTTAACTAATTGGCCCTTAATGAATGTGATTGGCCGAAGAATCATCTTGGGGTTCAGCCTATTCCCAAACACTTTCTATCGGCTGTTGGCAGGATGGACCGGTGAAATATTTTGATCGGTCCATCTGGTTTGTCAGGTTAACAATTTAAATTCTCACAAAATATTTCTAGATCAAAAAACAAGGCTATGGTAACAACGGCAAGAAAGACAAAATAATGCTGGAACGAGACTGGAGGTACCACGAACTGGCAACAAGACAGGGGAAGACATGAGGTTTAATACATGAGATGATGAGGGGTAGTGAGACACAGCTGGGGAAGCACACTCAGGGATCAGGTGTGACAAGATCAGACAGGAAGCAAAACTTACACAGACAGGCAAAAACAGGTGAATTTTCAAAATAAAAGAGGATGTACAAGACAAACATGAAACATGGAAACATAAAAGGGAACTTAACTAAACCAGGATCATGACACTGGCTCCAGTTTGGTCGCACCCCCCTTTGCATGTGACCATGCCCTGTAAGGATTTGCACCGCTCTATTTGGAAAACACTGGGTAAATGTACCATTTGGCAAAATTTTTTTTTACTGTACTTTATTTTTTCTCAGTAAGTCTCAACACAGCAAATGACTGTTTCTCCGTCTGTGTGCATTGACTCCACTGATCTGCTGTTTCAGGCGGAAGAACACATTTGTTAATTGTAAAATAGTCCCGACCCACAGAGACGTCCTGGAGGAAAAATAGAGCACTCTGAAATGTTTTCACCCACTCATACATTCGACCCAGAATAGTTTTGTGGCTCACTTTTACATTAAATGCACAGTTGTATGAAATAATTGTACCTTGCTCTTGCTCTCCTTCAAGGTGCAGCACTGCCCTCTCAGCCACTTCACTGACATTTGTTAAGTACCTCATACAAGCCAAATAGAAAAATACTTCAATATCCCTTTAAAGCCTGACTTGCCTTTTACACATGCATATTTATATACTGTTTAAGTGCACACAATTATTTACAGCTTCTCCTTTTTGTGTTGTACTGTAAACTGTCATAGAAACATGGCCACAGTTCAGAGCATACCCATCATGTGATTGTGCTGTTTCTCCATTGCCTGCCAAGTCTTTTGAGCGTGCTTGTACGAATACGGTGCAGTGAAGTAGCACATTAGTGCAGTCACTTTGGGACTATGTGCATGCAAAGGGGAACAGAGAGCACCCCCAGGACCCAGTGGCTGTCCCGTCATGCAGCACATCACCGTGCAGCAGTAATGAAGTGAGGATTACTGAGGTCCGCTGAGGCACAGCATACTCCCCACCTGACTCCTTTTTCTCCTGCCCCCTCCTCATAAATAAACTTCCATTCATTGGATCAGACAGCCTCTCCTACTTTCTCTCTCCCAACCTGACATGTGGCGCTTTACTGGCGCCCAGTGACAGCCACTGTGGGCCAGCTCCGCTGCACTCAGCCTGGATTTGCTCTTGTTGTAAACAACATAGTTAGAGAGGCAGGCACGCTGGTGTATGAGTTGGCATGAGATGATAATTACTTGTTAGCTACTGAGAGAAGATGGCAGCAGGACAATGAGCTGAAATATGAAGTTTTCATAATTAGATTCTCAGGGTGTTCATGCATCTCAGTGTTGTTTGGTTTCAGTTTGTCAAAGAAACAAGAATAATGAAATTTTATTTACTGAAATTGTAGTTACTTGTATTTAACTTGAGTATTATATAACTAGTAGTATAGTGTATTAACTCCAATGAAGTTGGGATGTTTTCAAAGTATACAATACAATACAACTTTATTTGTATGGTGCTTTTAAAACAACTTCAGTGAGCCAAACTGCTGTACAGGTAAATAAGTAAGGGAACGGAAAGTAAATTAAGATACATAAAAGCATTAAAAACATAAAAACATTACAAATTATTTTTTTAAAGAATTGAAAGAAAATAAAAATAAGATATATCAGTCTTACTCAATCCAGATGTCACCAGTTCCGCATTGACGAGAAGTTTAACTGATGAAGACATGCTGCTTGAAAGACTTGTATATTAAATTGGGTATGCTAAAGACAAAATATTATTTAATGTTCAAACTGATAAACTGAATTGACTTTTGTTTTTGGAAATATTCCCTCATTTTGGACTTGAACCTGCAACATATTCTCATCCTGTGCTTTTGAGCAACTAACCCGAATCCAGGAATTAAACCACTTCTTCATCATATTTGGCACAGGTGTGCATTTTTTTTTTTTACTAACTTTCACATTTCAGACACAAATCCTACATCACACCTTTTGTCACTGTAGCAAATAATTGTTACACAGAGTATTAAAGGGGACATTTTTGTCCCCTTCTAAAACCTCCTAAAAATATCATGCTAATATTTTTTCCCCTTTTTTGTAAGTCTTTTGATCATAAGTATCAAGATTTCGATTATTTTTACAACTTTTAAAAAGGTGGGAAGCCAAAGATATATGGACAATTCACCATCATAATTGTTCAAGCACACAATTAAGCTTGATGGCACGACTAAATGATTCTCTTCATAGTTTTTCTTTCTCAAAAATATACTTTTCAGTACCAAAAATAATGAAGTATCTTCCTGCTTGTAGTCTTGGCATGTATTATGATATATTGTATGGTCACCCTTGTATTACAATACAAATCATATCACCAGACTCTTGACACTTCACACCCCAATTATAACAGTAGCCTGAGTCACCTGTGTGTATAAATATATTGAGATTTAATGGGAGCTTTTCTAAATGTTTTGTTGTGCCATTTATAGGTGTGTGATTCTGTATAAGCAACGTTTAAACTGTTTGTGTGATTTTAACTTTTAACAGCTGCTCTACAAAAGGAGCTTGTCAGTGCTGGCTCTTTCTAAAACAGCTTTTCTTCCCCTTAACCCTCATACCTGATAACAGAAAAGCCTTAATTTCTGATAAACAGACAATTTTGTCACTGTCTGTTCCACTTTCCATACATTGAAAATAATTCAACTCTATTCCGTTTTTTAAACAGATACTGTGGATGTCATCACATATACCGACATATAAAGGGTTAAGATCTGAGTATCTTCTTCAGTGATTCCAGGCTCAGACTTAAATAGGTTGGCTTTTTCTAACTGCATGTAAACACACAGCCTGATGCTGTGTTAATTAGTCAGCAAAAAAGTCCTGGAATCAGGGTGCACAAGCTTCAAACATTTGATACTAATGAGGCTGATCAGTCTCTCACACACACACCTGACGCTGCACCGAGATGATTCCCTGCCTCACCAATGTGATCCGTGCAAGAATTCATGCTTGCTTTGATGCTGTGCTTTTCCCGTTGTTGACAAGTAACATACATTTTCTAACAAAAACCCTGAAAGGAAATACATCCATGGATTCACTTGACTGTGTTTTCTGTAATAATGGAATATTGTTCAGCCCTGGATCAGGGCTCTCATGCTTCTGCAGGAAGTCCTTCATACAGGACTAACTGCAGGAGCTGAATCCAACTTTGAATCCAGTCAAAACAAAACTAATGATGTTCATAAACTCAAAAAAAAGGTCACAAAACCTGCCATATAATGTCACATCTCAGGGCAATATGTTTGGGTCTGTATCTTTTTATAAATACTTTGGGTTTTTCATTGATGATATGCTGGCTGAGCTTTTATTTCAGAAACAAGTTTTGTTTCCTGTGCTGCAAAAAAACACCCTGTTGAAGGCACTTTTTACCCCATATTTAAGTAACTGCATTCATGGTGGAAGCTACAGTCTTCGTTCTGTGACTCAGTCACAAAACTTACTTTTTCTCTCTGTCCCCAGAGTTCATTTTTAAATGGGCAAAAGAAGTTTCAGATATGCTGCAGGTAAGTTGTGTCTTAGAGCGCAGGTCTCTCTAAAATTTTCTTAAAGCAGATTAAAAGCATTGGTGGAAGATGCTTCAAGTTGCTGGTGCTTTAAATGACTTTTTTTGCTCTGTGACGCTGTATTGACTGCTTGTTTCTGTTGTACTACAGTTACAGTTATTTCTGTTGTTCTACTGTTGTTCTGTTGTAATTGTTCAGTGTCTGTAACTTGACAAATGTTCAGCTGCTTGTCTTGGCCAGGACACTCTCGAAAATGAGGGTCATAATCTCAATGAGATTATGACCTATTATCTCAAGATTTTACGAAGAAATCCATTGTGGGCCAACTTTCAGTCGAGCAAATTGCTACGGGCTTCTTCAGTCTTTAATAACAAAAATCTAATGTTGGTACACCATCATATCTTCATCCTTAATGTTTACATGTTTAGCTTGTCATATGAGTGTAACATGTCACCTACTGTAGACAGTGAGCTTGACAGGTATGCTCTTCATGCTGCTGATGGGATTCTCCACGGTGCACGTGTAAACATCATCGTCCGACATCAGGACACGAGCAATGGTCAGCACCTTTTGGTCGTGTGAGAGCAGCAGACGTGTGTCATTGGTCAGCAGCTTGCCCCCTTTGAGCCAGCCGTAGACGGGCTTTGTGCCGTTATCATGGGAACAGTGGAGGTTAAAGTACTCGCTGTACTCCAGGACAGAAGAAGCCATCATCTGGATGTAAGGTTTGGACACAGGAACTGAGGAAAAGAGAATAAAGTGAAACCAAAGGCTCAGTATGGGAGAGTCATTGACCTCTGATTTTAAGAAAAAGAAGGATAAAAGACTCTTGGCTAGAATCTTCAGAAGAACAGCTGCAACACTATGAATCATTGCTTTTCATATTACAATTACTCTCTCTAGGGCGAGATGATGCTCTTTCAACTTGTATTGATTTTCTTTTAGCTCACCACTCCTCTTCAGAGGCAAGCTCAGACTGCTCAGATGTTTGAAGATCTCAAGAAGCTGGCATTTGAAAGCTTTTTTATTTTTGAGCCTGGTAACCTTTGTTAAAAACAATTCATATTGTTTTCAGCTGCCCCTGTCTTGTGCAGGCATATGAGGTGATTTAGAATGAAAAATCCTGTCCTGTCTTCTTTAAAGGCCCGTTCATGAATCAACGTGTCATAGCTGATGATGACCAATGTGAGAAATCATTAAAATATCAGTGAAAGCATGTTACTGGGGTCAACAATGCAGGTCAACATATCTAAAGCAGAGAGAAACATGCTAGTGGAGTATGTTGTTTCCACAACGACCCCCTTATTAACCTCTGACAGATTTTAAATGTTCAGCAATGTCGATGAAGCGCATGGGTTTTGCGCTCAGCTTAGGTGAACTGTGGCCTTGGTGCAGCTGAACCTTTTACAAAAGTATTGCAACGTCACTCAACAAACACCATCAAAGGCAGATGTGTATGCCATTTCACCACATGCAGCTGCAGCTGGCCTCAATATTCCAACACCACGCAAAGAAGACGAAAGGTGGATGTTCCCAAAAGGGCATCTCAAGTTGTACAACAGGAGTCCAGGCCTGAGGAGGACACAGCTGGACCCCACAGAGATAAACTTAGCTGTAACAAAGGTAAGTGGAGGTCAACTCTTGCTGGTCTTTACAAGTGTGTTGGATCAAACAAATGAAATTTTTAAGCATGTGTCGAATTTTTTCACATAGCCCAAACATCAACATGCCCAACTGACATTGACTAAGTTCTATGTGGCCTGACTTTAGCAGATAAACATAAACTGTGAAAGTATTTTCAGCAAAGATTGATAGTGCAGGGTTCTGACCTTATGATAGTGGTTATGGAATCAAAAAGCACTAAAATGTAGTGTTAATTTTTTTGATAAAAATGATTTAAATGGTTTAAAAGTGTTTGTCCACCCACAAGCAATTTTGAAAACACTGGTTTTGCAACCAGGAGAATTTTAGAAAACGCTGTGTCATACATGCACCTTGGCTATTCTGGAAATCACCACCGCACACAGTATTTGTAAGTAGTATGTAGTATGAATGCCAAATGGCTGTTGGCTTTTTATGCTACACAGGATCAAGCTGATTCTTCTTCTTCTTGTTTTCTGGCGGTTGGCATCTATGATATAATGTGCATTACTGCAACCAATTTTGCTAGAGGTTAGATCAGAGCAAGTATTTCTACAATACTAAAATTATATGAAAAACATACAAATAATCAAGTTTATTTTAATTGTGCACCAAACTAACATCTGTTAATGGACTAAACAATTGCAACAAGTAATTTATTTGGATATTTTGTGACTTTCACCCCTGAACACACATGACGAATGTGTAAAATTCATGTTTCGACTTGAAAAAGTAAATTCAAGTCAAGTTTGATTCACTTTATTGTTATTTAAATGCAACAGAATCAGTGCTAGTATTGTCAAAGCTGTTGGCATTTTGAATTGTGGGAAATAGTACACAAGTTTGACTGGTCTGATGCATGCTTCAGTTTTCTCCTGAAGTAGTGTGACATTGTTTTTTTTTTTTTTTGTTTGTTTTTTTTTGGCATACTGTAGATTTCGGCAACTGTTTGCACACTGCAAACTACATTTTGGGAAAATCAGTACATACCACTAGGATAGTATACAGTTTCAAAGTCTGCCCCTGTGTATAAGAGACCACATTGTGAAGATCTTGGAGTGATGACGGGAACCCAGAAGAAGCATACATCAAAATTCTGACCTGTCCAAGACCAAGGTTAACCAACAGACTTTTGGTTTCTGGTTGGACATGAAATATTGTGGCAAAATCAGAGCTGAGGAAATACTTGTTATTTGCTGTTCTCTTCTTCTGTTGTTCTACAGGATGTTGATACAACAGATCTTTTTTTGCCTTAACAAGTCTTGCCACAATGATGGACACAATGACAACCAGAGCTGGGCTGGAACCTGCATCCTTTTGATTACTGGTAGGGTCCACAACCAGACTGAGCCAGTGATCTTATTTCCTCAGATTTCGAGACTTCAGTGGTTTGTGTTACTAAAACAGAAACAGTCTTTGAATATCTATTTTGTGGGAGTCGTTGTAAAAAAAATGTTTTTCTTGCATTTAGACAGTGTGCAGAGTTTACCTGGAATATTAGAATATTATTTAGTAAAATAATTAACATCACCGACGCTTGAATAAAACACAGTTACCTTAAACCAGGAAACTAGTATCTTTCACTAACACAGGAACACACATTTTTTATATGCATGTAAAAACGAATCCTGAATATGATTGAAACCAGGATTTTAAGAACCTGGACACTCGAGCCCAGGTTCACACAGTCGACACAAGCTCTAAAAACGGATTAATCCATGTGTACCATCCACAGTGAGCTCAATGTAGTGCTCTCCAGTGAAGGTGTCATCTGTGATGGAGATCTCCACCTCGTACGCCCCTTCGTCCGACAGCTGCAGGTTGTGAAGCAGCAGAGAGCCGTTCTCGTACACCAGGATCCGGTTGCGGTACTCCGGCCTCAGGTTTCCTATGATGTCTGTTCCTATGGACTGCACCACAGTGATGGGCTTCTCCCTGTCCCTCTTGATCTGCCACTTGATCACAGGCTTGTCTGAGCTGCTGCTGGAGTAGCTGACCGACAAGAGGGCCTCTCTGCCCACGGTGCCCCGCACCAGCTGGGTTTGGCTGGTCACGTTCACCCCTGACACCTCACCTGAAAACACAGAGACAGTAAAGGAGGCTTTGAAATGAGGAGTAAAAACAGAGAAAGACATGGATGGAAGAAGAAATAAACAAAGGACAGGCCCTCTGCAGCCTCTGATGCCCCGCCAGGAGGCACACATTAACTATTCACACACACAGACAGTGACAATAGAGGCCTTATGCAATGACACACTAATTACTGCCACACTAATTACTAGTTTTACTACAAGAGCAAGCATAAACGAAAACTCAGAGCGAGGCATGAGGTCCTGCAAACTAACAAGCACTTTTACTAGTATGCATGAACAATGTTTTTGCAATATTAAACTTTAGACTTTCAGTTAAGAGGTTTGTAGAGATTTTTTCAAAGTTCATGCAAAAACACAACCAATTGAGGAGGTATTTTTTTTTGTAATATTTCTGCGAACTCTTGCAAACATGCATCCAATATAGCTAATAGTACTTTCATTTGATGTTTTATTTCTTTATTTCTTTTCCAGAATCTTCAGCAAAAATCTTGTTTATTTGCATATTTGGAAAACAATATATGTTAGCAATATGAGCTGTGATTTTTTTAGCTTATACTCAACATTACAAGGTTGGTATATTTGCTCAAACTTAAACAGTTGAACACATTTTGCTCCTGATGCATTAAATATATTTCACAACAATGGGGCCAAATTGTAAGTAAGATAAGACCACCTATTTCAGGGTTTGAACTAAAACAGGGATCGATCACTGTTCATATAATCAAACAAACCATGCAAACCGAGAATGGAACCCAAATCATCTAATTGTGAAAATGACAGAGCCAGCAAGAACTTTCAAACACTACACAGAAGGGCACTGAATGGCTAGAACTTTAACCAGGAACCCTCTTCCTGTTAAGAAACAGCCCTAATCACCACATTTCCATTAAACCATAAAAACTCAACTTTTAAGAATTTAAGCTAACAATGATGTGCCTGAAACTACAGTTCCTTGAACGCCCACTAGGGGCTGGTTGAAAAAGCCCTGAAGGTAATTGTAACTCATGTTAGGATGATGTTTGTGGCTGCAGAAATAAACATGGTCTCAGAATGCAAAATTTTTGCCAGTAGTTTAATTTTGCCAGTATTCAGCCCAAGACTGATTTCAGTAGTTAATTGCACGGAGCTACGTAACTTGGGATAAATTAAGTTGTCTTTAAGTGTTCAGTGTAAGTCTAACTGTGATTTTCACAGGGTTTATGTCTGCAGCACTTTGTCTGTGTGCCCTCGCTTTAGTCTCCCTTCCCACACTGTTGTCCATCTCTGGTGTAACACAGAGATGCTCACTGGGTCTACTTTCACTGAGCTGCCTCTGACATGTCTGGTTGACCAGAACAGATTGATTGATTGATTGATTGATTGATTGAATCTATATTTTGAGCATAAATACAAATACATATATCAATAAAAGCAAAGGAATAAATAAAAACAAAACAAAAGCAAACACACAAAGCAAAATCCTCAAAGATGCCTAATGAGACAAAAGTCCAGAAAGTTAAGTATGCTCAAAAAGGAGTAGAAAGAAGTTAAAAACGTATTCAGTCCTACCCCTTTAGTCTCATTCATCAATTCATCTATTATCACTTGAAATATATGAACTAACAAATATTATATACAACTATTAAATATTATATTATATAACTTAATCATATTATCACAATATTCTACAGCAGTATATTACCGCACTTTGCATATTATACAGTCACTATAAATATTTCATACACGCTTATTAAATTATTGCAAATATCTTAGTACTATATATAACCTTGTAGTACAATATTACAGTATTTTAAAGACTCTAAATATACACTTTTACTAAATTGTTGCAAATATACTAATGTTATGTATAGCTTATAATTATGTACCCTATAAGCACACTATCGCAAATATATTGAATATTATATATAATAGTGCATACAACTCCGTATCATAATACTGTAGATACCATTTATATTAACATATGTTATGTTTAATAATATACATCATACACCATATATTATTACATTATAAAAGAATACCCACGTCCAACAACAACATCTGAGTCTTTTTCTCCTTTCCTGTGACGGATTCAATCACCATCTCAAAGGTGTTCCCTCTCTTTTTACCACATTTCACCCCTCCATGTCCTAAATGATGGGCTTAACCATGAATATTTAGGGGCGTTTTATTTAAAGGAAGATTCTTTTCAGCTGCTGCATTAATCAACACACAGTATTGTACCCCGATTGACCACATAAGTATGTTTAAATCACACTTGGGAGCTGTCATAAGAGGATTTCTGCGCCAAAATCTGTGCAAGCTTTGACGCCAGATTGATAAGCGAAGTCCATGCCTTTTACAGAGTATTTTTAAATGCTGTTGTTAAGGCCTGTTTTATGGAAACCTTGTTATTTTAACTTTATCATTAACAAGTTTTTGCAGATTCGTTCCTAGCCTAATAGCCCTCATATGCCATAAACAAACTCTAAGCAAAGACGCTGCATTATTACAGCCCACAAGCTTCCTCCCTTGATCACTAATCTGTTTCTGGACCCCACCCTCAGAAATTCCTCCCGACCCCGTGAAGTGAACAAGCGATAGACTAATTTTGATTTGTGTTCCCCAATTATGCTGCACCTCCCAGAGGGTAAAGGTATGACAACGTGGGCCACATTTCACCCTTTCTAGAAAAGCCCTGTCTGGGAAACCGAACACAGCAAAAGCTATTATGTTCACAGCGGAGGTTCCTATAACTCTGCTGTACTCGGACACATGGAGGTTCGAACACTGGCTGCGTGCCTGAGAGGGGGACATCCTACTGTTAGGGGCCTCCCTGATGGAAAGATCAACCCAGAGGAGAGGGAGTGGGAGAGCGAGAGCCGGCACTGTTCACTATTCTCTGCAGCGAGGCAGTTAGCAGGGCATCGCCTCATCGCCTTGGTAACCATTTGGTCCGCCTGACAAGGGTTGCCAAGGCGATAAGACAAAGGGCACGATTGTTGGAACTAGTTTCCTCTCCCTCGAAAAGAGAGAGAGAGGGTGAGAGAGAGAGAAAGTCTTTGTCAGTGGTGAAGTTGGAGATTGACACAGACCACGGTGACTCCACCAAAACCAGCCTGGTGGGTAAACTGGGCCTGTGGTACGCTTGTAGAATTAAATAAGACTTTTATCAACCAAAAAACACCATCTTCTAAACGTTAAACCTGAAATCAATGCATTTAGAGTTTTAAAGAAAAGAAGAAACTCTTAGAACTTGTCAGAAAAGCAAATACCTTCCTTTTTCTCTATACACGGCCACAGTAACCACTCCAAGCAGGAGGGCAGTAAAGGGAGGAAGTGAAGAAGATTATAAGGGCAGATGATGGTCAGGGGCTCCAAAAAATAATATATTATCAGTATTTTCTTTTACATATAAATGTATTAACTTGTTGCCATTGGCTCTCAATCATCTATTTTTTCTTCACATATAAAAAAAACAGGCTTTTCTTCCTTTTAACTGCAAAAATATAATATTTAGGCAGCCTTTTACATGGATTCACTCCTATAAAATAACATTTAAATTAAAAAAAGAAGCGAACATTTATGTAAGGAAATTAGTTTCATGTAATGCATTTTGCTGTACCAAATAGCATGTTAAAATGTTTTTTTAATAGCTTTTAGAAAAAAAAAACAGGATATAGAGCAAGACAAATATGTAATCAGTGCATGTTTTGAATCTTTTACAGATTAAAGACCAGGGATCATAATAAATACAACTATACAACTCATAACAAACATTTTATAAAATGGTCTAAATAGCAGGATAATCTGTACAGTATAAAGTTTAATTTACCTTCATTCCAGAGTTTGGACTGAAAAGTGTTTTTTTTTCCACCATTTGGAGCTTATTTGTCTTTTAACAGGATAACTTGACTGCAATAATCAGAAGTGGCCCATTAAAATATCACATTTTTATCAATTGACCTTACAGATGCCTGGTTTAAGAAAGTGCACCTGATTTGGGATGGGGCCCAATCTGATATGTTTTCACAGGGCCCAAAATATCTGGCAGCGCCCCTGTTCATCATACAGCCAGTTTGTTGCTCGCTAGTTTGATAGCTAAGTCAGCAAGAAGGTCGAGAGTGACGAGATGGAAGAGGTGTTTTGACTTCTTCTGTGTTGCAGACACATACTGTACATTTGTTCACTGAGTACTCGAACAAGAACAGTAGTCCAGTTAACAGGAGTGTAATAAATGTAGTTACACCAACAGGGGTGTAATATTGTAATTGTATTTTATAGCATAGAATTGTGTTGTCATTAGTTAATGATTTGTAAAAATTTAAGGTGTTGTTTTGTATTTCTGCACATCCTGCAGCCTCTGGTTGGTAAAAGACATTCAGCCATTTGACTCTGTTACATTTATTGTTTTTGTTCTGTAACTGGGACGGACCATGAGGCTTTCCAAGTTGCAGAGACCATGCTTTAGTAAAGTAATACTGATTAGAAATAGGGATGCATGATATTATCAGTACAACAACAGTATCATCTGATATCAACTGAAAAAGATAAGTATCATTATTGATGAAAATTGGTTCAGAGGTATCATCATATTAAAAATTAGCGAACATCCAATATTGTGCATCTCTAATTGGAAACTGTTTAATGCACATATATTGTGGGCTCTTAATCCTTTTTTCCTGAAGTAATTTTTAATGCAAAAAATGTTATTGTATCACTCTGTTGTTGTATTGGGATATTAGCATTGGCACTTTAGCACTATGGCACTTTAGTTAGCACTTTATAATTCATTGTGTATAATTCCCATGGTCCCCCAACTCTCAGCCTGTTTTTTATTGTTGGACTGTATGTCATATTGTTGCTTGTCTTTTAATACGCTCTGTTTGTTTATTCCTATTATTGACACCAACCTGCTAATGGAACTGGGGATGGAAATTAACCGCTTGGGTATAATCCCATGCATTTACATGTAAATGTTCATTAATGCATACTATCCTAAATCTCATATCATCAGTAGGGCCTTTAAGTGGGGGGATTTTGGGACAATGCTCAGGGCCCATAATTGACAGGACCCCTAAAATATATATATAAAAAAAAGTATTTTTGGTAATAAATTATAAATTCGTCTTCAGAGGCGATTTTTTTCTTGCACCTTAATGGTAAAAGCTCCAGATTCTTCATATCTCTTTTGTTTTATTGCAAAAAAAAAGCCATCATCAGGTTGCCTTTATATTACTGAAAGATGTTTTTTTTATATGTTTAAGGTTTATGTTCGAAAAGCCTGAAACATCCCCACATTACTGTTAGAAAAGATATAGTATTATATTTATTTATAATTTGCTCTACAGATGTTTAGTTTGAGAAACTACACAGAGCTGTTTTTTGGGGGGGATAGGGCCCAATCTGATATGATTCCATGGGGCCCAAAAGTTTCTGGCAGCACCCTTGACTCCAAATCTTTCTAACTTGTGTGTCTAATACAGAGCACCACCCACGGACAAATCCATTGTGTTCTAACCAGTGGATCAAGGAATTACATCACAGGCTAACTTTAATCTGCATCAACTTTACTGCCAAACAGGAGGAGTCTGAGTTTGTTTTTACTTTTGAGTAACAAAATGAGGTTAAAGACTTTTAAATAAAGCAAATTTTGGTTAATTAACATTCTAATACCCTACAATAAGCTTCCTTAGCTTGACATAACTTCCCCCAAAGTTCCCACTTGTCTCAGTGCAGATGTGGACTTACCTGTGAACAGAGGGAGGAGGAGGCCGAAGAGCACCAGCAGAGGAGGAATGTCAGCAAAACTGTCGCCTTTAGAGGAGGTCTTCCTCTCCGCCTTCATCTTGTGTCCTGGGCAGAGTCTTTCTCCCACTTAGTGAGCATGGTTTATCCACCCCGGGCACGTTTCTGCCTGCAAACACCCTCTCCCTCTGCCTGCCTGCCTGTTGCACTGGCCTCTGCCTGGCCACACTGAGCCCCACTCTCCTCACAGCACCCCAGTCACTGCCAACAACAGCCAACTGTGTGTGTGCATGTGTGTGATTGTGTGGGACAGAGACACAGTGTAGATGAGCTCCACTCTTCCAGCCCACATGAAAGGAGCTCAAAGAAAATAGTGTTGGTTTTTGGCGGATTATTTAGCACAAATCCTGGCCAAAGAATAAGAAAAAAGTCATTCCAAGTCAGCTGGAAAACACTTTGGTCCAATGTGAAGATGAGCTGCTGAGCAAGAATTCCTGCTGTACTCCAGTGAAAGCAGGGTTTTCAAAGACGAGCCCACTTAGAGCTCTGACATGTCTGAGTTTGAACAACAACTCACTTCCCCCCCTCTCTTTGGCCCACTTTTCTCACATTGTGTGGACTCCTCTCTGGACTGGGGCCTCACAATAAAACTCAACAATTTGTCACTTGGCAGCCAGCCCTGCTGTTGACCCACATGAAATCACACAGACCGAAAACATTTTGGAGCACAGTCCACAGCACTGTACCTGTCTGGGAGCTAAATGCTGATACAAAAGGAGCAAAAACAGGACACTGAGATGTAAGGAAAGTGTATGTACCCTCTCTGTCCTCAAGGTGGGGTGAAAGCTGCATTTAGACGGAGGAAGAAATCAGAAAAGAAATCAGAAGATAATGTTTAAGAGAGAAATGATGTGACATTAAAGTTGTGGCTCTTTGGCTCAACTTCGTTTCTTTGTTGGCTGTTTTATGTTAAATATCTGATATTGTTCAGCTTCTCTTTTTTAAATATGGCAGAGAGTGTTTGTTCAAAAGTCTCTTTTGATAACAAAAACAAGAACTGAGCAGAAATGTAATCTTTGATAGAACAAATCCCAATTCCAATAAAGTTGTGTCAAAAAGCTTGAGGTTTTACTTGGTTTTCACTACAGAAACAAGTCCTGTTTTTCTTTTATGGTCAAAAAGAGACGTGTTGAGTCGACATTTTGACCTGTTCTGGATTATGGTGATGTATTGTACATGAGTGCTTCTGCTCAGAGTCTACAGATGTTGGACAGTATCTATCATGGAGCTTTGAGATTTATCACAAACTGTGGATTTCTTACGCACCATTGTACCTTATACTCTAAGGTCAACTGGACTTCTTTAAGCACACGTCACCTTGGACATTGGTATGTCTTTATCTATAAAGCTGTTCTAGACAACGTTCTGGACTACCTTTCCTCTCTGCTCGTCGTAAAGGATGGATAACATAAATTGCATTAATTTGACTTTATGCAGTTTGTTGTTCCCAAAGTCCGAACTGAGCTGGGAAAGAAGGCCTTTAGGTTTTCTGCTCCTTTTGCGTGGAATAATCTGCACTCTTGAAACCAAACTGTCTGTATGCCACTGCTTTACCTGATGTTTTATTATTACTGTACCTGTTGCGTATGTTAAGCTGTGTGTGTTTGACTTTGAAACTGCCATTCTTGGCCAGGTCCCTCTTGAAAAAGAGATCTTTGATCTCAATGGGACTAGCCTGGTTAAAACAAGGATAAATAAAATAAAATAAATAAAAATATAGTTGGGATGTTTTGTAAAACACAAACAGAAACTGAATACAGTGATTTGCTAATCTTTTTTTCCACCTATATCCAATTGAATACTCTATAAAGACAAGATTTTGATTGTGCAAAGTGATAAACTTTATTGTTTTTTGCAAATATTCACTCATTTTGAATTTGATGCCTGCAACACATTCTAAAAAAGCTGGGTCAGGGGCATGTTTACCACTGTGTTATATCACCTTTCCTTTTAGTGACACACAAGCACTGAGTGGAGGAACTGATGGCACTAAATTGTTGAAGCTTTGTAGGTGGAATTCTTTCTCATTCTTGTTTGAAAAACAACATCAGTTGCTCAAAGTCTGGTTTCTCTGTTGTTGAAAGGTCCTGACTACAGGCAGGCTGGTCTAGTACCTGCACTCTTTTACTATGAAGCCACGCTGTTGTAACACGAGCAGGATGCTGCTCAGTATTGTCTTGCTGAAATAAGCTGGGACGACCCTGAAAAAGACGTTGCTTGAATGGCAACTTTTGTTCCTCATAAATCTGGATTTACCTTTCAGCATTAATGGCAAGTACTCATGCCATGGGCACTAACCCCCTTGACTTTTGCAGTGATAACAGTCTGGATGGTCCTTTTCGTCTTTAGCCCGGACACAACGTCCATGATGTCCAAAAACAATTTAAAATGTTGACTCGTCAGTCCGCAGCACACTTTTCCACTTTGCATCAGTCCATCTCAGATGAGCTCATGTCCAAAGAAACTGACAGTGTTTCTGCATTTTGTGACACATTATGCGTTTTGCTTTGTGTGGTAGAGTTTTAACTTACACTTGTAGTTGTAGCGATAATCTGTGTTAACTGACGATGGTTTTCCAAAGTGTTCCTCAGCCCACATGGTAATATTCTTTACAGAAAAATATGGATTTTTAATGCAGTGCTGCCTTAAGGATCAAAGTTCATGGCCATTCAATTCATTCAAAAGGATTTTGAAATCATTGTATTGCGTTTATTTACGTTTCACAGAATTTCCTAACTTTACTGGAATTGGGGCTTGCACATTTCAGCAGTATTTCTTGGGAAATTCGCATTCTTATCCTTAGATAATGATACAAATTGCTCAAAGTCTGGAGAAATAAACTAAAATTTACTTTTCAGAACATGTTTTATGGATGCCATGTTTAAAAGTCAAATTATAACAGCTTAAGTTGTTGTCAGCCTGCCAGTCTATTTTTGTGTATTTACAGCTGGACTGTCACTCTGTATTATATCAGACTTGCTGCCATGTTTAAAACCCCCATATGTTGCGTCAGTTGTCCTCACTGTGTCTCAGACGTGAAGGCATTAGCTTGTATGCACTGATGACTCAATCCTTTATAAGTAGTTCGCCCACTTTGGAAAAGCTGCCTTTTGTCCAGATATTTTTTCAGATTATGTTGTTTGACAACAAAGGCAGGTCTTATGCAGAGGAGGAAGCACGGTGGATTGAGGGAGGAAAAAAAAGAAAAAAGCTGCAAGAATGTGGGAACAGCTGCTCTTCAGCAGCGCTCTCCCAGGGCCCCGGACCCTCATTGGAGTGGGCCATCAAAGCCGAACCTCTCCCCTCCACCTCTGCCCTCGGTAAAAGCTTCACCTCCCTCTCTCTCATCTTCTGGTGCACTCCAAATCAAGGGGGGGCTCTTTCCACTCGAGTCCATAACAGGAGAGGAGAGAGGAAACACAGACGAGTGTTGTGCTCGTGGAGTGACAAAAACCTTTACCTCAGCAACATGCCTGTCATGTTTTGACATAAAAATGTGACAAAATAGATGTGAAATCACATATTTTGTCTATATTCTCATACAGCCCAGTTCCAATGAAGTTGAGACATTGTATAAAACCAAAATAAAAATGTATTACAATGATTTGCGAATCCTTTTCAACCTATAGTCAATTGAATACACTACAAAGACAAGATATTGTTCAAACTGATTGGCTTCATTGTTTTTTGCAATTATTCACTCATTTTGAATTTGATGCCTGAAACATGTTCCAAAAAAAGCTGGGTCAGGGGCATGTTTACCGCTCTGTTACATCATCAATAACAGCACTCAGTACGTGTTTAGGAACTGAGGACACTAACTGTTTAAGCTTTATGGGTGGAATTCTTCAAATGTGCCAAACATTTTTGATGGGAGACAGGTCTAGACTACAAGTGGGTCAGTCCATTACCCGCACAGTTGTAACACATGACAAATGTGTCTTGGCATTTTTTTTGCTGAAATAAGCTGAGACGTCCCTGCAAAAGACGACACTTGGATGGCAACTTTTGTTCCTCCAAAACCTGGACGAACCTTTCAGCATTGATTTTGCCTTCACAGATGGGAAAGTTACCCATGCCACGGGCACAACAGACCACCATATGATCACAGATGCTGTCTGTTGGACTTTTCTCTGATAACAGTCTGGATGGTCTTTTTCCTCTTTAGTCCGGAGGACACAACATGCTGTATTTCCAAAAAAAAACAACTTAAAATGTGAACTCATCAGACCACATTTCCACTTTGCATCAGTCCATCTCAGACGAGCTTGGGTCCAGAGAAGTCGACGGTGTTTCTGGGTGTTGTTGATATTTGGCTTTTGCTTTGCATGGTAGAGTTTTATCTTGGACTTGTAGATGTAGAAACAACCTGTGTTAATTAACAATGGTTTTACAAGTGTTCCTACACCCATATGGTAACGGCCTTAACAGAATGATGTTGGTTTTTAATGCAGTGTCGCCTGAGGGATCAAAGGTGACAGTTAAGTAACAGTCAATGTTAGTTTTTGGTCCCTTAAAAATTCTCTGGCTCTTTTAATAATACCAAGGACTGCAGATGATGATATTGTACAAAGAGAAACATTGTTCACAAACTGTTGAATCTCTTTTTCAAAAAGAAGTGAACCTCATCCCATCCTCTTAGTGAACGGATGAGCTTTTAAGGGATTCTTCTTTTATACCCAATCATGACACTCACCTGTTTTCAATTAACCTGTTCACCTGTTAAAAGTTCCAAAAGGGTGTTTTTGAGCATTCCTCAACTTTCCCAGTCTTTTGCTGCCCGTCCCAGCTTTTTTGAACATGTTGCAGGCATCAAATTCAAAATGTGTGAATATTCGCATAAAAACAATGAATTTAATCAATCTGAAACTCAAGTATCTCATCTTTGTAGTGTATTGAATTGAATATATGTTGAAAAGCATTTGCAAATCATTGAATTCTTTTTTTAATTTAGGTTTAACACAATGTCCCAACTTCATTGGCACTAAGATTTGTATTTCAGTGAAACAGATGGCTGTTTATGCAGCTGTGGCATTAAAGTGCACTTACTGTATCCCCTTAGCAAGGCTAAGTTGTGTAATCCACTTAGCATTAAAGACACATTATCTCCTAAGATGGCAGCCCAGCAGTAGAACCACTGGAAAGTGTTTAATTGCGCCCCCTGCTGTTCAGTCTGGCTTCTCTCGTCTCTAATTATCACCCAGGAGACCACACTTTTATTCCTCGCTGACAAGCTGTCTGAGAAAGTGAACAAACCAACCAAGCAGATCTTTCATACAATCAGCACCTAAAATAGTCCACTTTCAGCCTCATGAGTTTTAAAGGGAGAGGACAGAGCAAATATTCTCTTTCAGCGCGGTTTGTTTAAGGTTTATCATGAGCAAACAAATCTGTGTGCTATAGACCCCATCCAGCAGGCTTCTTTGAAAAAAAAAAACACACAAAAATCAAAAAACCTGTCCATTCCCTCACTCTCAGAATTCAATCTACAGGCGCAGTGGGTGTTGTGCTATGTTTGGAGGTGTGCAAGATATTGATTGCTCACCCACAGTCATTAAAGAGACAGGAGAACGTGGCCATGGCACCTTTGGGACTGAGTAGGAGAAAAGAGAGAATAGGTGCGTACAAAACCCGTAGAGGATATTTATGAGCGTGCGGTGGAGGAGGAACACCAGCCTGAGAAGGAAATGCTCTGCACTCTGGCTCTGCTAAAACCACTCAGAGGGAAGATTCATATTCTCTCTCCAGCTGGTGACACACAGCCTGACAAAACAACGTGTGTTAGTGAGAATGAGTGACTTGAGTGGGATCTGCATATTAAAGTACGAGTTGTGTTGTTCCTGTGTGCAAATGCATGTGCAGTTGGAGCGTGTTGCAGAGTGCAGTATGGCTCAGATGTGTGTAGGTGGGCTGAGTGGGAGCACCAGGAGACTGAAGATGCTCTAGTCTGTTTCTCATAAAGTGCACAAGACTGCCCGGGCAAATGAGGCAAAAATTGTGTGTTATTCTTTTGTGATTGAAGCAGCATTATTGCAATAAAGGTCAGTCGCTGTTCTTAAAATATATTCACAAGTCACAAGCGTGGGAGTTTTTGACAAAGCGGCTGCAGATGGAAATATCATATGGCTTTGTGTGTCCATGCTCTGCATACAGTGTTATATATTTAAAAAAAAGGTTTAATTTATTGGTTATATTCGATAGATCTTTTGTCTTGTGCAATTTCTTGTGGTAGTTATGTGAAAGGCAGCTCTATGTGATGACTTATTCATGAGCTTTCTTGTGTAAGAGAGCCACACTTGAGACAAAACATCGCTTCAGTCTCATGGAAACTGCTCCCTCTGATTAGCAGCTCTGCTTCTGTTTCTGTGACAAAAGAAAATGAGCAGCTCCGATGGCTGTAATGTACAAAGATCCCGTATTACAGGGACAAATGATGCAAACACAGAAAAGAGTTGGGACCTTGTGTAAAATGTGAATGAAAACACAATACAGTAATTTAAAAATCCTTTCTAAACTATACTCCATGAAAAATAGATACTTTATTTCAGTGAATTGTTCCTCCTCCTTAATAATACGAGCTGGTATTGTCTTTTATATTGTTGGAAAGCCTGATTAGTCACCTTTACAATGAGGTACAACTTGTAAAGCGGGGTCCACACATAAGGATTTTCTAAATGTGAAGAGATTTTTTTTTTCTGTTAGAGACCTCACACATGAAGATAAAAAATCAGGCATTGAACAGTTTTGATTGTCCAATAATCCCAACACAGCACACCAAACACATAACCATTCTGTCCCACCACTGGTCTAGAATCTAGTACTCCAAGCCAGAAATCTTGCGTGATCAAACAAGATCAAAAACAAAGACAAAGAAGAAGAAACATAACAACAATTGGAAAACACAACACGCAACATGGAAGAGGACATACAAGAAGAGGGAATGACAGTGTCTTGGGACTATTTTAGATGGAAAAATCCAGAACTAAAAAATAAGAAGACTGTGGAAAAAATCCTGGAGACAGCGTGAACTTGTGAGCTGGTCCTCCATTTCTGAGGTCCACCAAACTTTATGTTTCAGGTCGGCCATGCTTGTTTTTATTCACGCCTGCTTCCTTGTTCCTCAGTCAGCTCACTTCTTGATTGGCTACATTCCGATCCACGTCACAATTCACGGAGACTCGGGAGTCGTCGGCTTTCCCGACACAATTTTTCGTCGTATATATTGAACAAGTTCAATATTTCCGATTATCGGCCCTGACCTGTTTCAGAGCCGATTATTGGGACAAATTCACTCTTAACACATCTCAGACCACAGGATAATCTTATAGGATAATCTTATAAAACATAAAATAATCTGGCGTTTGGCGTCCTTGGTCAGGAGGAGGAAAGTTCGGACAAAAACAGCCCAATAATCTTTATGTGTGTACCCAACTTAGGCAATGAAGCTAAGTGTGTTGGTAGCCCCCCTTCAAAAAATGTGCCAGAATCCCCTGGTGTTCTGGTATGCAGATTTGCAGCTGTGACAGTGGGGTGTGGTTCAGCTCAGCTGCAGGGGAGATGTGTGGGGGTGGCTTGTGGGAACAGGACCAGAGTTGATTGACACAGGTGAGATCTGGTGGCTGATTACTCTCCTTGTGTAACACGAGATCTTGCTCTGGGTTCACTTCAACACACCATGAGCACCGGAGACCTTTCAGCGTCGAAAATGACAATTTTTATTCCCATAAACACACCCCTACACAGCATAAACTTGTTCCCAAAATACTGCAGCCTGTATCTTACAAGACAAACCCAACTTACTCTTGTTCTACAAAACCTAAAGCTGCTCCTTCCTCCACACCCAGCATGCTACTGCAGAGACAAAGAACCATTTCCAAACTTAAGACCAAGTTCTGTGAGACCAGTGAAATCAAAGTCAAATCCTGACGTTGGCGCCTCAGGAAGACACCCAGAGAAGACCGGTTCCTTGTTTTACTAAGGAGACTAGGTTTTCTTCCAGGGATTTTGGCACATTTTTGGGGGGGACCTCCCACATTAAGCTGTGTTGCTACAAATGTAAAATCTTTATAAGTTGTTCCTCGTTGTAAGTGTGACTAGGCAGGCATTCCAACGATATATGATACAAACCAATTGGTATTATTAAAGAGGAGAAATGATCCAACAAAATAACATTGCCAAACTTGTTTTTAGGAGTACACACAGTCAGTTAAATACAACACACAGAATATTTGATGTTACAACTATAAATTACACAGTAGTTCAGTTTGGTCAGAATTTTGGCTGGATTATTTGATTCTTCTCCTTTTATTGTGCAACAACAGCAAAAGAAAGCACACAGGGCACCTTGTGAAATACTCAGATTCTAGTGTTTTTTTTCATTAAGGCATCCTGGAGCATAAGAAACAATCCAAAAGACGATCAGGCATAAAAGTAAAACTTCATTCATTATTTAAATTTCATGTTAAAACGGCAGGATCAGACTTCCATATGTTAGACTTGCTAACTGTAAATCAAATAATTGGATTTAAACTATTCATTTTCTCATTTTCCTCTCCTTTGGCTTTTACTTTTGTGTGTAAAACACACTGGACGGCCTACTGTATTATCTTTTAACACAAGTATCAATGAGACTTATATGCATGTATTTAGATTTTACGAATGAAGCTCCATGTTGTGTGAAAGCCTTTTAATCTGGGTGTTTTTCTTGTTTCAGGGATTATTATGAGCACTGGACTGCACCGGAATAGCGCACAAAAGAGCACTCCAAAAAAGGCAAGCTTTCTCTAAGCTCTCCATCGCGCTATGAACTTTTAACTCAAATTTTCAACAAATGTTCTGATATTTAACAGTAGAGGTGCACTGCTTTGCTTCCATGTAAGTGAAACAAGATCAGTTAAGAGTGATTTGAAGTGTGTCTATCTCTCTAATGCATCCTTAAAGTAGCAGGAGAAGGTTTAAAGTGCAGTCTATTTCTACATTTCTAATGGGCCATTCACACAACGAAAATGGCCAAAAACAGAGCTGTCATTGCGTTTTTGCCTTCTGTTTACATGAGAACAGTGCTCGGAGTGCCTGTATCTGCAAACCTCTGAAACCAGGGTCCAGAGTGAAAAGTTCTGAAAAACATTTTCGTATCCATCTCCGTGTAAACAGGAATCAGCAGTTCCAGGGAAAACGATGAAGCGCGGCGCAGTACTCTTTCAGGTAAAGGTTGCATCCAGTCCAGTTTATGGCGGTAATGTGCCTCTAAGTTGGTTTGCCAACTGCCATTATACAACAATGAAGAAAAAGATGGCTCCCAGTCAACATTCTCCTTACATTTGGTGTTTTTTATGGTTGAGCACCACGTCCAGTAGCCACCCAACTTCATCGTCTGTCCAGACAAAAAACTCCTGCGTCTTCGTGCGTCCACTCGCCATTGTTTTTTGTGAGAAGTTTGTCTTCATCAGGAAGCGTTAGTGCACAGACGAGTGTTGAAACACAGTTGTTTCACTACAAACCTACAGTGCCAACTACTGGCCTGGCATGCAGGCTACAGCGTTTTCAGTCGTTGTTGCGGATCCGTGTGAACACGGATCGTTTTCACATCGTCTTTGTTCAAACGCGGAGTGCTTTTGAAGACGCAAAAGAAAAACCTTTCCGTTTCTGGTGACAACGTTGTCATGTAAACGGGGCCTAAGTTAGGAACACACCTGCACTTCACGCTTAAATACTTTTGCCGAGGATACGATAGTGCCCACTGGCTTCAATCGTTGGTGTAAATTCTCATATCTGCCAATTCCAGTGATTAACTGCATGAGCATGTATGCTGATTCCCATATCATGCCAATAATGTTGTTCATCCCTCCTTCATATTGCTTCTTTTGGGACAACTCTGCGTATTTCAGCAAGATAGTGCCAAACAACATTTTACACAAGTTACAACAGCATAGTTTCACAGTAAAAAAGTGATGGTGTGAGCAGCATGCATATGACAATGTGACACGACTATGTTAGTCTATAATATCATCAATGAACCACACACTGATGAGCAACTCAAGATGTGCATGAAGCACATACTTTCAGTACTCAACAATAATCTTATTATAGTCTTACTTCCCTAACAGATTTGTCAGAAAAGGTGATGTTGCACGGTGTAAACACACTTCTGTCCCAACATTTTTGGAATGGGTCGAAGGCATCAAATATAAAAACCAAACAAATAAGGTATATATGTTTAAGCATTAAAAATATTGTTTTTATATGCTGTACAAAAATGAATATAGGCTAAAACTGATTTGCAAATCACTGTATTCTGTTTTTATTCACATTTACACAACATCCCTACTCCTTTGCAACTGTATTTTGAACAAAATGTACTGTTTGACACAAACTAGTATTATCTTGAGTTAATAAACTTTAAAACAGACATTGTGGCGTATATGTAAGGTGGATTTATTAATTTAATGCCACGATTCTACAGCAGAAATGTACTATTTCATCAGTTTCAAAAGCATGACAGCTCTGCAAACTCTAACAATGGATTTTCACACACCTGCTTTAACAAGTCAAACCCACCAACACAACAACAGAGCATATTGAACCAACGCCTTATAAGGTAAAGCTTTACCAAATGCATCTGGGGAGAAAAAGAAATGCAATAACTGCATGCTTACTGTTGTGGAAGATCAGATTTATAGAAAATGCTTGAAAATGTGAAACTGATCACGTGATCTAAAAGATATTCAAGGCAGTTCTAATCTGAATGAATGAAAAAAGAATAAACAGAACATACATAGCTACGTCTCTTTTAAAGTTTTAATCACTTTTGTAAGCAGATCAAATAGGTTAAATAATGGAGGGGGTACAAGCACATTATCTTGCAAAATAACAAATAAATTAAGCCACTAAATAGGCAAAGTGTAACACAGATGCATACAAGGTTTATACACAGATGGTACGAACAGTTCAATCCAAAATAAGCCCTGTTTAGCATTATGAGGACATTCATTTTCACATTCACAGATCATCATCTAAAAACTAGCACACTACCAGAAGTTTCACAAGAACATGCAGTGAGTTGCAAATTCTGGGTCAAAGACATCCGTACTGATGAGACTGCTGGAGAAGCAGAGACGCAGAGAGTGTTAAAGTTCACAAAATTTCACACTAAACACACACCCTCAAAACTGTTGCTTCATTTTCTACTGCTAGATTGTGTTGGAAAAAAAAAGAGGGAGGAAAATGACTCCTGGGGTTAAAAAGGTGTGCCTGAAAAGCCAGCCCAGCCAGCTTATGCCGGCCATCTCTCGCTACCTTGCTTCCAAATCTTTCTCTTCTTTCTTCCAGGTCAGGACGGGGGACGTCACTGCTCTGGCACAGATGTGTCGTCCCTCTCTACTGCCCCCGATCCTCCTGTCTCTAAAAACAGAAATAGGCAAGGCGGAGTTAAGAACTGCAAAGCCTGGAACAAACACTGCTTTAGACCAGCCTTCGGGCTTTAATACTGTGATCTTCAGCTGGTAGGGATGCACGATATAGGATTCTTTCAGATATCTGATATACCAATATTTCTGAACTTTATCACCAATACCGATATCAATAATTTCATCAAGAGCACGAAGTCTTTACTTCACAAAAATTGACTTGTTGCTTTCAAGAAAAAAATTTTGAAATACAAAAAATTTGATTTCTAAATGATTTCAGTGAATGTTGTTCCTGCCAGTGTGGAAGGGGTGAATGGATTTTGGTCGTTATCCAAATTCAGATGCAGATTCAGGAATCTTTTAAAGGAATTTTTACAACTAAAAAATAGGTCAGCTTTCCACATTATCGATTAACAACTAAATAAGTTCTTAACAGATATTGATGACATGTTTGGGAAATGTTGTTAATGGAACAAGGGAGCAGTGATTAGATTTAGTGGTGATCTGAGCCTGAATGTGGATCCAGGAATTTTTCAAAAAAGCTTATTGGTGCAAGATAAATGGATCTATGCAGTGATGATAAGTTGCAGCAATGTGGTACATTTGTGTATTTTATTGATATTACAGCTGATAATATGGCCAATATGTATGGCCAATATATTGGCTGTAAATATCAGCAAAACTTTCAATATTGACCAATACTGATATCGTACTGATAATATCGTGCATCCTTATCAAACGGCAGCCCAGGCCCCCCAAAGCTTTCCCTCTAGCCCCCAGATTATTATCAAATTCTATAAATGTCAGGGGGAACATTTTGTCGTGGTTTTTAAGGGTGTCATTGTGCTATTTTGCTTCTACAAATATTTACAAAACCCCCACAGAAATTGCAGTTTAATCAGTTTTATCAGGAACTATTCACATATGAACTGTTTTCCACCTGTCAGCCATTTTAAGCAAATATTTACCAATGAGTATCAGTATTTTACGGTCAAATCCAGTGATTGGAAACACAGCAGTCCCGAAATAAAGAGGCCAGGTTATCTCAGCTGATCTCACAAAGCTGGCTGCTGTATGGGTGATAGGGACTGATCTCACTTTAGAAGGCTAAGATATATTCAATCAGAAAAGAACTCACAATTTTATTCTAAAATTCCACCCCGGTAAATATGTCAACAAAAACCTGGCCTTTGTACGGATGTAGTTGATGATGCCTGCTCTAATACATTAGCGTGAGACAAAGACACACGTTATATAAACTTTTTCCCGCATGCGTTAAGTTTGACGTAAAGGAGAAGAGAAAACATCAAAACCTGAACACTGCTGAAAAAAGGGGGTCTCCCCCGGTGGGAGGTGCCCATACAGCTTGTTTCAGACCGACAGGTTCATTAATTCTGCCTGGCCCTCTAAAGCATACGGTATGTTGTACCTCCTGCACCTGGAGCTATAAATACACCTCCTGGATGGGGACGCAAGGAGCAGGCAACTGGGTTAGGAAGAGTGGGTAACAAGGGTCCCTTGTGCCTGCCACATCCACGAAGTGAATCCAGAGGAAGGTGATGCTTAGGGCTTTGTTAAAGGAAGACTTGCCTTCATAGAGAATTAAATTACAGATGTCTGATGTAATACTTCCTAGTTTGCAGGAGATTCTACAGTATTTTCTTTTTTTCTTGGGGTTATGTTTTTGCCAAGGTTTCTTAGTTTGCTTGTTAGTTTGTGAACAGGATACACTTTAAAAAAAATAGATTTTAACAACATTTTCAGGGAATGTTTGTCAAAGCAAAAGAGAGATGTGATGAGATGTTGGTGATGATTTGAATTCTCTGCGGATCTGTGAATATTTTAAGGATTTATTACTACTGCAAGATAGAGCAGTTTTTTCCATACTTTCGATAATAACTCAGTAAGTTCTCAATGGGTTTTGATCACATTTTCCAGGGAATGTTGGTCTAGGCAACACTAATCCGGATGTGGATCCAGGAATTTTTTCATAATTATTACCATTGCAAGATCAAGCATTTTTCTACATTTGCAATAGTAATCCTATAAGTTCCCAGTAGATTTTGGTGAAGTTTTCAGGGAATAATAGTGATTGCACAAGGAAGAAGTGATAAGATTTTGGTTTGGTAGTGATCCAAATCCAGATGCAGAGTCAGGTTTGTTTTTCAATGATTTCTTAACATTCCAAGATCGGCCAGTTTATTCCATAATTCTGCTAAAAACTCAAAAACTGTTCCACAGATGGTGATCTGGCTCCAGATGTGTATCCAGGAATTTTTAAAGAAATCATTCCTATTGCAAGAAAGTGCGGTTTTACATATTTTAAAAATAATTAAAAGGTTTAAAACGGATTTGGACATAATTTTCAGGGCCTGTTGGTCATGGCCCGAGAAAAAATTGAGTCAAATTTGGTGGTGATCCAAATCCAGATGCAGATCCGGGAATTTTTTTCAAGGACTTCTTAACATTGCAAGACAGGCCAGTTTTCCATAACTTTGCTAATACCTCAAAAATGTTTCAACAGATTGTGATTATTTTTTAGTTAAAGCTGGTCCAGCCAGGAGGAATAGGTGATTGGACTTTGGTTGTGATCCAAATCTGGATGCAGATTTATGAATCTTTTTAAGGATTCATTACCACTCCAGGATAGGTCAGCTTTCCACGTTACTGAGAACAACTAAATAAGTTCATAACAGATTTTGATGACATTTTCAGGGAATATTGGTCATGAAACAAGGGGGCAGTAATTAGATTTGGCAGTGATCTGAGTCTGAATGTGGACCCAGGACTTTTTTTAAAAACTTATTGTTGCAAGATAGGGCAGTTTCCACATTTTTGACAATAACTCACTGACAGTTTTGGAAATGCCTTGGTGGAGGTTTATGCTCTCTGGGCACTCCTTGTTTTGAGCTATGATGCCTTAAGTGGATTGAAATCTATCTACAGAGATGTAAAGCCAAACATTTAATCTTTGAACAATGTTTCCTTGTACTGACAAATCTGAACCATTGGGAAAAATGTTTTTTTATATCAATAACCCAGCCCTGAAACTTTGCTCACCGCCTGCTGTACTACATTAAACAGAACACGTTCACAATCATAAGCAAATGACTTGACATTTTCCCAGTAAACTGAACTCCGGCAAACATCCATTTCTCCTGAACGACTGCACATCACATCTTCTCCGAGAATCATTTATAACTCCTTTAAACAGTGGAGGTAATTGAAGACTCAATCATCTCTAGCATGAGACCCTATGGGGTAATTAAATGAGTCACTCGGTTATGTGATGCATTAATCACACTTGGGATAACCCATAAAGGGCTCTAATAGGTTTATTTAATTATGTATAGCTTTTTAAATGGTTTCTTTTCCCGGTGTGTGAGATGGTAAATCCATTTGTGCTGTACTCTTATATGTTTGTCCTGGAGAACAAACTTTCTAATGACTGGAAAAGGAAAACTGCAGCCAGAGGAGACTTACTCATCACAAAGGATGCTGCACAACTGGCTGAAAACATTAAACTTATAACACCTAACATTAAATCACTTAAATCACTTACCTTCTGGAGTCCCAGCCCCTGTTAATATCCTTACTCTCACTATCCATAATGCCCTCTGTCACGGCATTATGCGGCCTACTCTTACCCCTGTGGCTCTACACCACTGACCTGTGTCCCCCTGGCTGCCGTTGAGCACATCCCCAGTGCTGCTCACCTCCTCCCTCTCTGTTTTGTCCTCCGGCTTCATCTTCTTACGGGTCATGTGGCCACGGAAGCCAGCCTGGATCTTTGCAGCAGCTCTGTTGGCCTCAGGGTCATCCAAGGGGATGTCCATGATGTCCTCCTCCTCCTGGGGCCGGGTGCACTCCTCCTGCAGGGATCAACATGAAGATGATAGTGTTTATAACAGAGAGGACATTTTGATTTATCAAAAGCTTTAATTCTGCCAAGGAAGTCCGACCACTTTGACAAACTGTAGCAGCACATTTCATGCATTTCAGCTCCGTCCTTTCAGACAGCGAGGGATGTGTGTGCTTGTTGCAGAGTGGCTCACCCTTATTATAAGACTTCAATGGGGCTCTCAGGAGGTCAATAACCCACACTGCCACCTCTTTTTCTCTCCACTTCTCCTCTTGTCATTGGCTGTATAATACATGCTGATGAAAACATGTCTGAGTCAGTCTTTTTTAGAGCTGGGAAATCAATCGAGTTCTAATCTCAGTTACAATTACTGCCTTCCACAGTTATGAAAACTGAGTAATCAGGATTAAATGATTACTGTGCCATTTGACATGTTGAACTTTTTTCTTTTTTCCATTATAATTATTATTAGCATTATTTTGAGGTATTTCTATTCTCACAAGTATATTTCTTTGTTTTGCCTGTTCTGTTATGTTCAAAATCAAGCATGTTCAATGAAAGCATGTGGTGTGTGTTTAAAATAAGTGTAATTATCAGCTCAATATCTATTAACCCTTTAACGCCTGAAAACACAAATTATACCCAGAAAATTCTAATTTTTTGGAGCTGAAATGTTTATTTCACTTTCTACTGAAATCCCCCCCAAAAAATCAAAATTTCCATAAAATTTAACATATATTTTTTTATCTCTCATTCGATACATTAGGTGTTTCTACCCACTGATAATCCACTTAAGGACATTTTTGTTATTTATCTGATTGTATTCAGATGTTTTTTTTAAGTGATTTGTTGATCATATTGATTAGGTAGATGTATCATAAAAGTATGTATCAAATATAATACAACAGGCTTTAAGGGGTCAAACTAATCATTATTATGATTTTTGCCATAATCAATCAGCCCTAATCTCTTTTGTAATATATGATCACAGTCTGCTGTGATTTAAACCATGAAAAATGTTTTAAATCCTTGTCTTCAAACTCTAATGATGATCAATTCAATGATTACTGACAGATCAAATTTTGGACAGACACGAGCTTAGCATCAAAAGGCTAGATCTACTCATATTACTGGATATTTCAATAAAATTGGGACATGATTACAAACTCCTACATTAAATCTTTAAAGCAACAGAACTTCCTGCCCTGCAGCCTGCTGCCAAAAAAAGATGACCCAGCGAAAAATGCTGCTGTGGTCAACACCATCAGCTCATTCAGTGGCTGAGAGAACAGCATCCGCTGTCCCGGAGGAAACGTCGGGTGGGTGGAAGAGAAATTCTGGCTTGTCATAAAGTGTCAGTGGAAAAGCGCCAAGGCTGTCGACAAGTTATGTAAACAGCGTTTCCAATTCGGAGGCAAACACATATCGACTACTCCCTGCTCTTTGCTTATAGGAGAACAGATTGACATTTCACACAAAAGCAGCCCACAGAACGGGCCCACTGTCGTCCTACCACCCTGATGAAGCGGTGCATCATGTCTCCAGTGAAACCCCTCCAGTGTAGGAGTGTGACCACCCACCTGTTCAGCCAGCATTCATTAGCCTCTCTGTCTGACTGCTCTGAGCAGCCAAAACCTGCTTTTTTACAGCAACAATCATTCCTGACCGCTGCTCTTAGTCACACACCTTTTACAATATTTTACCGTCTGCATTACTCCATACTCCTTACACCTCATCTGTCACAAATTTATTCAATATATCCTGAAGCAAAACTCAGTTATCACCCTTTCAGTATCAGAAAAGCTTGAAAACTGTGTCGGAAAATCTTTAAAAAGCCTCAGAGCTCTGTTAATTTTGCGTTTTATCTCCTCTCAAAACAGTTAAAACATAAAATGGGACACTAATCACCCATTAATCTAAGAAGTGAGTAAAAAACAGTTTGTGAATCCTCCCTCTGAGCTGAAGTGAAAAACAAGAATCTTCTAGAAAAGTTGACATGAAGCTTCTACTTACATTGTGACAGTCCATGATCTCTCTCTCAGATGACTTCAGTCTCCAGGTGAGCTGACCTAGTGTGACTTGTGCGCCTCAGTTTCTATGCAGGACGAGGCAAAGCCCTCTCAAAGTGAGTCTCCAGTAAAATACAAATGCCTCACTGGCTCTTACTAACAATCACTGTATGTTCAGTAACACCCGCTCACGCAGAGTGAGAGAGAGAGACATACAGTCAGAGAAAGAGAGAGAGAGAAAGAGAGGGAGGGAGGGAAAGAGAGACCTCCTACAAACATGACAGCATGTGTTCCATCTTTTCAGGCTCATTAAGGCTGCTGACCTACTGTGATCACATTACTGCTCCGGACCTTGAACGCACCCTAACAGTGGTGTAAAGTAACTGAAAAAGGCTGAATATTAAGACTATTTCTGCTCATGATGGAGACTTTTAACGACATGATGGATAACACAGCCCTTATGTAACTTCTTGAAACACAACCACCCAAACAGAGCATCATGCAAACTCACAAACAAGTTGCAGTGTTACTAATCAGTGGAACAATAAACTCGAAGATAACAGATGACCAATATAGAAATACTATGCAAAAGCCAGATGGTCAAAGAAAGAACAATAATTGCTGACTTTCAGCTTCCACTAATAGCACAAAAACAAAACAGTGTAAGCATCTTGGACTGCCTTACACCAGGAGGTGTTATAAATTTATTAGAGGCAGAGTGAGCTAACAGCCCTCTCCATCCCTCTGATCCCAGCTGGTATGGCCGCCCACACTCCTCTGCCAGCCTCAGAGACAAGACGGAGAGGGAGAGCAACACAGAGCGTCAGTTTAACTGAGTTATATTTCTGACATTAACGCTCTTCTGCTCCGTTGCTAAACAGAACAAATGGCAACTAATTTCTCTGGACAGATGTGCTTCATCAGGGGGCTCGCTTTATTGATTTATGAGGATCACAATCGCTGGGTACAGTAATTAAATAGAGTGTGATCACTTATGCATGTTTCAGCTTAAATATGATTGTATTTATAACACTATAAATGAAACTTTATCACTTTATTTTCATCATCTTGGAGGAAAGACGGCCCTGGTGCTCATAGTAAAACACCTGTTGGCTGTTAAAGAATATTAAAAAGATTAAAAAAAAGGCTTCTTAGTCACCGCAGCTGGGTCACTGTCCATTTTATTTTGCAGTTGTTGTCGTATCTCTGTCCCAGCTGTAATAATTTCTGCCAATAAGCTGGAGCACAAACACAGAGGTGCTGTTTTTCTGTCTAATCAGTCAGTTAGAACTGTTATTAAAGGTAGATGACTGATACAGATGGTGCATAGCAACTCTCAGCATCACCATCTCCCATTAATTCCATGACGACACTAAGAGAGAGCTGGATGGTGAGGGGTTACCATGGTAACATTCTTGGTACCCCCTTCCTACACTTTCCCCCTCCCTGCGCGTTTCCGAGCCCTGGCGGTCCAGACGAATCAGACGAGGGAGAACTGTGACAGCAGTAAAAATGTTAAAGGCCTAATTCGCAAGACAAATTGTTCCGTCTGTCTTTGACGATGATGGATCACTGAGTCTGCCTTCAATCTGTGGAGGCTGCTGCGGCTCCCGGGAGGAGTGTGGATCTAGCCCTAACGAAGCCAAAGTGGTACAGTTTCATGAGTGTGCAGCGAGAGCACGCGTCTTTGTTCGGCTGCGTGGATTAACAAAGAAACAGCCTGTGGTGAAGTGCAGGAATGAGACTGCTGTGATCATGACCCTTTCGTTGACATTCAAAGTTTACCAGAGCAACGTCACGCAGAAAATGAACTATTTTGGAGATGCTCTCAATCACCTTCCCCTAGAGAATCCAGGGCAGGAGGAAGAAGGGGCCCCTGTTGATCTGAGCCGCCCTTGAAAGGTTTATTTATATAGGCTACCTGAGGCAGGAATGGGAGCAGAGCAGACTATAGCCCTGCTAGAGACACCTTTGTCTGAAAGTGAACATTTCTCCTCAGCAGGCTGATGAAAATGGAGGAAATGTGGTCTTTTAAAAAGTAATTCAAAAGGATTAAAGCTACAGCACAGGAATATATCTTGGAAGTGAGTTGTTAAAAAAAGGAAAAAGGATGACATTGTTGGACGTGATCAGCAATTAGGGATGCACCAATTTTGTTTTTCTTTTATACATACCATTTAAAAGTACTTAAATGCGAAAACTTACAAATGTTAAGTACAAATGCAGGGTTGGAAATTAACTTTTTTGCCTGCCTCCTACTGTGGCAGGTAGATTTAAAACCTACCACACATTATTTTATTTTATCTGGACTGTCAGCATGAGTGTGTAATGTATAACATGACAGATAAGGGATTAGGGATTTGAACACATATGCTATTTTATGAGGGAAACCTTGACTTTTTTTTTCATTTATTTAACCTTTATTTAACCAGGAAAACCTCATTGAGATTAAAAATCTCTTTTGCAAGAGTGTCCTGGCCAAGACAGCAGCACATTCAACAGTTTTACACAAACACATGCAGTCATCAAACACATAAAACAAGAATTCAATACATTAAGACAGAAAAAAGTCACAATTTCAGACAGCCAACTTTGCTCAGGTTGTCCAGATGAGAAAGATAAAGTGCATTAGTCAAAACATCTGCAGCCAGATGTTTCCGACTCTAAGTTGCTCAATATTGTCTTAAAAGTGTCCAGTGACACCAGATCTTTTAGTTTTAGGTCTTTTTGTAGATCATTCCAAGCATGTGGAGCCGCAAACCTGAACGCCTTTTTTCCCAGTTCAGTTCTTACTTTTGGAACAGACAATAAGAAAAGATCCAGGGACCGAAGACTATAAGATGCTGTGCTCTGAGAGCCAGGGTGCTACATTTTTAGTTTTGAAAGAACAAACCCCAATCCCAATGAAGTTGGTGTGTTGCATAAAACATAAAAACATAATACAATAATTTGCAAATCCTTTTTGAACTATATTCAATTGAATGGACTGCAAAGACAATATATTTAATGTTTAAACTGATAAACTTTATTGTTTTTTAGCCGATATTCCCTAATTTTGAGTTTGATACCTGCAACACATTCCAAACAAGCTGGGACAGGAGCAACACAAGACTGGGAAAGTTGAGAAATGTTGAAAAATCTTTACATGTTAAGGGCTGTCAGGGAATGTAAAGGCTGAAAACTAACAGTAAATGCTGTGACCTTTGATCCCTCAAGTGGCCCTGCATTAAAGAATAACGCAATCTGGACCCAAGAACACTTTAGAGAACCATTGTCAGTTAACACGTCTTTGCTACATTTACAAGCGCAAGATAAAACTCTACCGTGCAAACTGATAGCTTATATGAAAAACACCAATAAATCTCTGGACCCGAGCTCATCTGAGATGGACCAACACAAAGTGGAAAAGTCTGCTGTGGTCTGACGAGCCCACAATTCAAATAGTTTTTATATATCATGGTCCCCCGGGCTAAAGAGGAAAAAAGACCATCCAGATTGTAATCACAGTTCAAAAGCCAGCATCTGTGATGGTATGGGGTTGTGTCAGGGCCCATGGCATGGGTAACTGGCACATCTTTGAATGCACCATTTATGTTGAAACTTTCCTTCTTATTTCAGCAGGAAAATACCAAGACACATTCTGCACTTGTCACAACAGCGTGGCTTAATATTAAAAAAGTCCAACAACATACAACAATAGAGACCCCAGACTTTTAAGCATCTGAAGTTGTACATCAAGCAAGAATTCCACCTACTAAGCTCAAATAATTAGTGTCCTTATTGTCCAAATGTGTATTAATTGTTATTATAAAGTAAGGTGATGTAACAGTGGTAAACAAGCTGCTGTCCCAGCTTTTTAGGAACATTTTGCAGACATTAAATTCCAAATAAGTCAATATTTGAAGAGAAAAAAAAATTATCAAAAGACAAAGGAAATTAGTTCTTTCTAGACTCCAAAAAAGTTTGTTGAGGCGCTCTTTGGCACCTGATTCACATAACCATGAATTTAATTCCCTGACTTACTGATGAAGGCTTGATGCCAAAATGGGTCCAAGTTTCTTTTTTAGGGCATTTTAACAGCTTAAACGCCGTGCCTTGGAGTTTTTTTATTGATACATTCATGAAAAAAGTTTAGCAGTTTGTCTTTTAAGTGTATTCAATTGGATGTAGGGTGAAAAGGATACAAAAACTGTTGTTTTTTATTTTTATTTACATTTTACTTCACAACTTCATTGGAATTCAGGATTTTATTATCTGTTTTCTTCATCTTCAATCTTCATTTTCAACCTTTATTATCATAATACTACTATTTTCAGAATTATAATCAACTATTTTCCTTTAATTTTATTTTTTTTCATTTTTTAATTGTTTAATGTTTGAATTCTTTGGCAATAATGTCCTATATTTTGCCAATAAAGCTCCAGGCATAAGTTATACAAAGTGTGGCTCATCAAAGGACATACCTGGACTATCTTCTCTATGAATATAAAAATATGTTGGACACAGAGGGAGTATCACTGTACCTTGTTGATCCCGCTGACTTCTGGCTCTGCTGTGTCCTTTTCAGACCCAGGCGGCCTTTCCTCTCCTCGGTGCTCATCAGTCAGCTTCTTGACACTGTTGCTCGAGCTGACGCCTCCTTCCTCACACATTGCATCACTCTTCTCTGAAGCACAAGAATCCATCTTCCCTTCCTCTATAAGCTCCTCAGTTGGTAATGTTTCCTCCTTTAATGTGACCTTCTCTGCCGCTGTACCCTCTTGCTGCTCCACGAATGCTCTCTGACCTTCCTCGAGGAGAAGCTGCAAACTTTTACTCTCTGCCTGGAGAGCTGGAGTTGATATATTTGACTGTGTTTCTTGTGATGATGAATCTTCTTCACCTCTGTTGTCACTTTTCTCTGCCATGTTACTGTTACCCTTTGTTTCTGTGTCTCCTTTCTCCTCTACTGGAATGGCTTCTTCATCATCTTCAACTTCAGGGTCATTTGAGGTCTCCAGGATGTTCTGCTGGTTTTCTCCTTCATCTATAAGTTCATTATCTTCACCTCTTGGCTCTGTTTCATCCTCCAGGTTCTCCTCGACTGCCTCTGGTGTGAGCTGAAGTGGCAAGATGATGTTTTTACCACCTCCTCCTTCCTCATCACCATCACTTTCATTTAAATTGGGGTCTTTTGCAACTTTTCCCTCCTCCTCTATTATATCAGAGGCCTCATGCTGACTCTCTAATTCCTGTTCTTGAGAGTTAACTTCATTTTCAGTTCCCACTATCTCAGGCTCACCATCAGTCTGTATGCCAGCTTTATTTTGATCTGTTTCCGCTGCAGTAACCTCACATTCTTCCTCCTGTTGAATTTCTGATAATGTAGTATCTGAGACCTCTGCTGAATCTTCTTCCCGCGGCGGTTTCTCCCCTTCCTCTTTAGTCTGCCGAGCTTCTGGAACATCTTCAAAGCTTATCTCTACCAAGGACTCCTCCTTTGCTGTAGCATTACTGTCTAAACCCCCCTCTACACCAGCTAAACTTTCATGTATTTCCCCAGAAGAATCCCCACCATCTCCTCCTTCCTCTTTAGTTATTTCTGCCTGATCTTCTGCTCCTTCTTGATTGGCCTCAGGGGTTTTAGATTCTGACAGTGATTGTTCAACACTTCTCCCAGGTTTGGATCTGGAGCTTTCATCTCCTTCAACAAAATGTGTATCATCCTCAGCAGTGTCTCCATCTATCACTCTACCTGTTTCTTCAAGCTCCGCAGCACAAACATTCACATCAGCTAACCCTGAATAAGGTCCGGCTTCTACTGGATTTCCAACCTCAGATCTATCCTCATCTTCAGCCTCCTGTTCTACAACTTCCACCTCACTTTTAACACCTACCTCATCTTCTGCTAACTCCTGAGCACATATATCAGCGGTTGAAATCTCCCTGGCTGCTAACAAATCAGAGGGATCTAACTCAGACTGCTCCAGAAGAGAGCTTTCATCTTTTTCTTCGTTTCTGTCATCTTCTTCAAATGTTGTCATTCTTTGGGCGTCCTTCTCCTCAGGCCCACTCAATTCATCTGAATGTTTGTCCTCAGCTGGGACAATGTGGACTGATTCCTCCACAAAAAGTTCTTCTTCTGTTGAAATAATGTTCTTCTCTGTATTATCATGTTCTTCCTCTTCTTTGTTTTCAGTTGAATCAGTCTCTTTTGAGATATCTGCTTGTGTGGTGGAAAGATTTGAGACATCCACTGAATGACTGGATTCATCTTCAGTCTGCGACTCGTCGGATGTTTCTCTATAAAGTACATCAAATGACAGATTAGAGGTGAGAACTGCGCAGGATATCAAGGAGAGACTTGAAGTGAAAACAGTGATATTAAAGAGGAATCTGCGGTGAACCTTCTCTGTCAGATTGTTTTTCAGTCCTTCTCTCTCTTTCTCCTCTTCAAATCTCTCAGCAGTTTCCTGAAGGTTATGACTTCCTATTCAATGTTTACATATTCTTGAAGAAGTTAAACTCTTTTTTTTTTAAGTGAAACATAACTGCACTCTTAATCACTCATTTTCTACAGTTAACTTAAGGGGTGCACAATATTGAATTTTCGCTGATATCTGACGTTCCAAACTCACCGATACCAATACTGATATTTTTCAACAAGAACAAGAACTCCTCACTTCAATAAATTTACTTGTTGCTTTCAACGTGACGGCCTATTTCTGTTAGAAACTGATGTGAAACTATTATTTTTAAATGGGCAGTGATGATATGGTGAAGCATTATGGTCCAATTGTGTATTTTGCCAATATTGCAGCTGATGTTTCATTTTTTAATTTAACCTTCATTTGACCAGATAAAAACCCACTGAGATCAAGATCTTCTTCACAAGGGCGACCTGGCCAAGAAGTCATGAAAAAACATACCTGTAAAGTGAAAATATTCAGTAAGTGAAAACACACATTTTTTGTGAGTGCAAGATGTCTTGCTATTAAGTGCAGCGACTTTAACATAAACAGCAGTGTACCTAAGGGATACATGCATATGGCCGATATGTTTGGCTGATATATTGGCTGTAAATATTGGCAAAAATTATTTTAGGGCCGATAACGATATTCAGCTTTTTAGGCCAATATCTGCTAAAACTGATATTGTACAAAAAATATCACGCATCTCTAGTGAACGCGTTGGAATATGACACTTTCAACAAAGCAACAGTTTTATCAAAATTCTAAATCCTTTAAAAAAAAGCATCCAAGGTTTGGATAAATCAGACACTCAGTTATATCAGAAGCATTAGATCACAACTGTTGAAGCGTTAAATTGTTCGGACTGTGTCTAGATTTTTCTTCCACGAGAATCTTGTAGGGGTTTCTGGGGCTGTTCCTGACACAAAGTCCTCAGGAGGATATTCTGGGATTTATTGTTGAACAAAATCTATTTCAATTTGGGAAGAGCAAGAGACAAAATGTCTGTCTTTATAGTAAGACACTGTAATCAAGGACTTTTAAAATTCCAAGGGGCAAATACCCAATTTGTGGAATATTTATAAAGTCTGAATTGAAGTTGAAATCAGTTTTATGTAAGCATACTGTATATAAAAAAATAAATACAGACATCTAAATATGAATCTAAATTAACATTTTGCTCTGATATACATGAATTTATTAAAACTTAATTTGAATTAATTTTTCACTGTTAATGTAAAAGAAAAATCAGAATTGTGAATAACCCTTATGGATATCGTGTTTCTGATCCATTTAGTATCAAGAACTGAACATGTGTCATCTCAGTTTTATGAGTTTTGTGATGTTATGGGATCAGAAGTGAAGTTTAAGTTTTGGTTTGGTGACAACATAGGTGAAGGAGCATTTAGCTTTTTGTTGTAGTATTTGACTCAGTGTCCAGGTGCTGTGACAAATGCTACAAAGAAAAATACATTACAAAAATGTTTCCCAGTAGAAGTAGAGGAACTGACTTTAAAACCAACACAAAGAAGTAAAAGTGTATGTATAGTTATAAGCTTTGACTTCTGTGGTCAGCGCAAACACTCATACGGATAAAGATGAAACTATTTGTAAAGCCCTGTGACCTTACTAACTGCTGAGGGTAAATACTGTTCATCTCAAACAATGACTCAGATGTTGTGCTTTTGCCATAAAACAATAACAATTGTTTTATTCTTGTTCTTTTTTTCTGTACTTTTCACATGTTCCTTTTCTCTCCCTTGTGTTAATCCTCTCCCTCTCCTGTTGATCCTCCTGGCTGTTGATAGCACATAAGAAGAAACTCACTTGGAAAGGGTCACCTCAGGTTCTTTTTCTTGAATGGCCTGTGGGAAGAAAAAAAAAGATGTCATGGTTAAACATACTGACAACAGAGGAACATGCAGGTTTTCTGAGAAAAGTAGTTTTTACAATACAGATAAATTCATTCCCCCAACAGAATTTTACTTAGTTAACCAAATTTTCTCTATGACATATTTTTAATATCTTTTTTTTTAATGACTTCGCGTATGTATCTATTTTGTATTATATATAACTGATTGAAAAGTGTTGTTAACATTTTTTAGCCTTCTAACACTTGTTTTTGTGTTTTGTTTTTTATTTTGTTTAACCCTTCTTCCCCCCTAATCGAAAACACATCAGTGTAATTTGATGTTTTCGACCACACTCATTCTTATCAAAATAAAATGTGACATATTATTATAATATGTCATATTTTATTGATGGTATTGTCTGCATATTTTATATTCAAACAGTATTTGAACTTTTACATTTCTATTATTATACATTAAAATTGACTGAAATTAATTTGTTGTCTAAAATTTAAAGGAGCAGCAGGCAGCCAGTAGTATACTTTTACATTTATTTTTATTCAATTATTATTTCGATTATTATTATTGTTATTATTATATTTCTTATTTATTTATTTTATATGTAAGTTGTTTTTACTTTTTTTTATTTTGATATCCTGTTTTTTTGTTTCTTTTTTTACCTGTTTCCTACTATTCAATGTTACTGGAATCTTAATTTCATTGAAGGAGTCTTCCCAATGAACTAATAAAGTTCTATCTAATCTAATCCTATAATATTTTATTTTAGATTAACTGAAGGAGAAGAAATGTGTTGACTTAAAGTAGTGACAAAAATATGACCTACAGAGGGAAATTTGACTTAAATGGTTTGAATATTTGTTGACTAAAGCCAGTATTAAATGCTTAATACATGTGGGGAGAAAATATTAAATATTAAATCTATTATCAAAGACTGTACCCCTGCAGCCTCGGAGGCCTGGTTATTGTAGAATCTATCTTCCAGACTTGCAGCCCACTCAGCAGGGTCCACTCCACTCTCTACAACAGAAACAAACAGTTACTCAGCTGCCCTCAGTCATGATAAAGACTTACACTACAGTCAAGTTACCTTCTCTTTTCCTGAGCAGGACGTCGAAGTACTCCGCAGCATATTTAGGGATGTCCTCGGGCTGGTCTCGCAGGATTTCCCTCGCCAGTCCCTCCAGGATGGTGGCGAAACCTCGCGGGAGCCGCAGGTGAGTGTTGGAGAAAGGCACTGACATGTCTTTCCTCTCGGGCAGGTAGTTTCTGTGACAGCGGGGTCAGTCTGTGTCCCCTCAGCTTTACTTCCTAATTCGTTTTTTTCACAGCAGCTGGACGAGCCTCTGAAGCTAACTCTGAGTTCTGAAGCTAACTGTTAGCCTACATTTGTAGCTACTTTGACGTTAAACAGATGAGTTTTCCAGCATTAGCTGCACTCAGTTGGATTATTGTAACATGAAACTCAATATTTTTATCCAGAGTTTAGTTGACATCACCTGCAATTCGTCTCCTCCTCTCTGTTTTGAATCCAACAGGTCAGCCCTGTGGGTTTGTTGACCACCGTTTCCAGGCAACGCTTGTAACTACGGACACTGACAAGGCCCAAACGTCCCCCAACTTTGTTTTGTTTTCTATCTCTAAACTTCTGTAAGTCAATGCTAAATAACCCTGTTTTCAGTTGAATTAAAAGGAACTATATAAAGAAAATAACAAGACATAGGAAAGGAAAAACAAGTCGAGAGAGAATCTTTACATCATTGTATTTTTCACAGATAATATTTGTTTCATTTTTAAGTTTGTTGCAGCTTTCTTGTTTTATTTTAGAGAGATAGTCAAATAAATATTAACAGTAACTCCAATAAGGAACAAATTAATAATGGGAATTCTGAGGAGCACTCTGGCCTTGTTAATATATTTTAATTTAACCTTAATATAGCCATGTCAGAGATCTCTTCTTGAAGGGAGACCTGACGAAGAATGGCAGCAACACACAGTTTCAACAAACACACAAAGTTATACATAACATATTAAACAGTAAAATCAATAATGAATCCTCAGTTAAAACAGTTGTTCACTGAAAGTGGGGATTCCAGTGATTTCAAGGCAATTAAGATTATTGAGCCTTGCATTTTAATATCAGACTAGATTAGATTAGATATTAATCCCTTGGAAAAAAAAAACTTCCTCAGGGAAATTGGGAAGAAGATTATCTGAAGATGAGACTTCTAAGATCTGAAGATTATTCCAAGCAAAATTACCTGAAAGCTTTCCCATATCAGTCTGGACTTTAGGAACAAGAAATTACAAGATGTCCAAGGAACAAGCCCAGAATGGCTTAATAATATTTGTCCATAATAGCCTACAGGAATTCCAAGAGCATTGCCTGCACCAGTGGTTTTCAAAGTGTTTCTGCTCAAGGCACACAGAGGATTATGTCAGTAAGCTCAAGGCACACCATGTCTATATAAGGGATGGGAATTGATAAGACTTTATTTGTACTAGTGCCTTTAGCAATTCAGCTTGTCGATCCAGTTTCTTAAGGATTCCTTTATCAATTCCTGATTTTTGTGTGGGTAGACATTGGCTTCATAGGTTTTCAGTGGCAACAAACACATATCACTCCTTATATTCAATGCCACGCTGCCCAAGTAAAACCCTCTGAGGTTGCTGGTGTTTACACTCACTGAACCTTGCGCAGTAAGCACTTATTTCTAAAAGTTTTTAAAAAAGGAATTGATAAGGGAATAGATAAACAAGATGAGTAATGATATTGATTCCTTCAGGGAGTTATTATCAATTCTTTACTGGAATTGGTTTTCGACTTCCAGATTCAGACTGTACTGTAAAAAAATGCCTTTTAGCACTCGTTACTGTACATTTTCAGTCTGTCTATTAATCAATCAATCAATCAATCAACTGATCAATCTTTATTTGTATGGCACCAAATCATATATCTCAAGACACCTTATAAAATAGTAGGTCAATGCCATACTCTTCTTTTTGATTTTGTATTGAACTTTATTTTATTTCTTTATCAATATTTTATAGGGATAGACAATATTGGATTTTTGCTGATATCAGTTGTGCCAAAATCTCTGAACTCATTTATAAAACTGATACTGATACTGATGGTACCGTGGTTCATGGACAGAAGTATGCAGTCTCCACCTTACTAAAATGGACCTTTTTCTTATTCTGTGACATTTTATTTGTGTTGAAAACAGAATAAGGAACAAGAAAAACAACTTAAAAAAAAAAATAAAAAAAATAATGTTGGTATCCTAATGTAGCCATTAAGTGAAATTAGGGTGAGGCCCCGCCCTTTACAGGAAACGATTCCCCACAATCTCCTCCGTCATTTGCAACTGTTACCAGGTTAGAATAAAATCTACTGCTGCTGATTACTTTCCCATTTGAAACATTTAAAAAGTAGCTCACTATTTGACTAACTCTCATTCATATCCAAACAATTAGATTCTATGTAAAACTTGGCCTCTGAAAGAATTAATACAGGCCTACAACAAGATGTTTGTTCATTGTATGTGCTTTAATGCCTTTGTATGTGATTCCACATTTTTCTTTTTTATATTCATTGCTGCTGCAAAACATATTCCCTTTTGGGTATAATAAAGCTTATCTTAAGCTTGTTACACACACACAAATAAACAGTCAAGTCCCTTTTCTGAACAATCTTCAAAAGTATATAGACTTGTTTCATTAATAAGTATGTCAAAAACAGAGATTAACCATTATCAACTCACTCTTTTATGTACAATAACTTCTTTCTTGATAAAACATGCTTATTTTTCTATACCTATATAACAACAGGGTAAAAAATATGTTTGTGCGCAATGCATTCATTCAGGTTTCTAGAGTTTGCCTGTGAAAACTGGAAAGCTTGACAGGGAGTTTGTCACATTTATAGCTACAAGAAAGTAGAACATTTAGTCAAACATCCCCAAAATCTTGAATATCTGGCTTTCTTGCATTTAACAAACAAAACAACCAAAAATAAAGATCATCCACTGGCATTACTTAAAGATGAAAGACAGTAAAACCACAAAACATGCAATTAGACCTATTTCAAAGGACTAAAACAATGGTGTTTTTTTCCTTTTTTCCCCTCATCCCACAGAAATCACCCACGTCAGGCGTATGTGATGACAGCATACTCCGAGTTGGTGCTCATCTTGCGGCTGACCTCTCTGGGCTGTGGGACATGCAGTCTGTCAGCTGACCGTGAGGCCTGCAGGTGAGACCTCTCCTCTCCCCACCACTGCAGGAGAAGTATAAGACAAATAAACAAATATGTAAACTAAGTTTTAATGACTGTATGAGTTCATTTGCATTAACATAGGATTGCTTCCTTATTAGGGTGGAGCTAGACAAAGGGTCAATTGCCTGGAGCCTTCTGCTCCAAGGGGCCTCAATATAGATTGAAAGAGGTGCACATTAAATTTGAGAAATGAGTCTAAAATGAATTTGAATTATTATAATGAGTATTGGGAACTGAAATAAAAGGCAAAGAGTGAATTAAACCTCAAAATCAATGAGCCCTTGACCCTAACTGCAAAGCTGAAGCCCTAAAAAAAGCCCCTGAACATATCAATAAAATTATTTTTAGGTAGATTTCTATAGGCATACAGAGACAACAAATGGGTGGATTGCTGCATGGCAAATGTCATGCAATTATGAAAAATATATGATATGTGACAGAAGAAATAATGTCACACCACTGCTGAGCATTAATCAATAATATTTTTTATTTTTAGAAGTCACACAAGGCCTTGGGGGATGCTGAAATTGTATTGAAAGACGTGATGAGCTGCAGTTATGATAGATGTTTATGTTATTTATTTAATGTATTACTGAAAACAATAACAATGCATTTAATTTATAAGGCACGACACATTTGACACAAATCTAAAAGTGCTGCAGTCATAAAAAAATAGAGCGTATCTAAAAAAGTAATAACCTTCCAATAATAAGAAGAATAAAAATAAAGACATCAATTTCAAATCACACTGTTGATAATTTTTTAAAAGCAAGTTAAAATAATCATAAAACAAATTGTTCAAAACATTGTTTGTTCCCTACATTGCCTGTAACCTAAACAAGGAAGAGCCTTTTATTAGTCATTGACTGGAGCCTCCAAACTACAACAGCCACCCCCGCATACATATCAAATTGGCCCCTGCGTACCTATCAACTACGCCCTGCATACGTATTTTGACAAGTTTGACTTATGCTGCAAAACATGCAGACAAACAAAGAGAAGCACAAGTTAAAAATGACTCTGTTAAATTCTGATTTTTTTTTTTTGCATGTTTTGAAACCTACCAGTCACCATTGCTCAGAATATGGAGCAAATTAACACACACAGCAGCAAACGAAGAGGTCATAACAGAGCCACTTTTTCTGATTAAGATCTGCTGTTCATGAATTATAATAATGTAAAATATTCCCTAAATTTGGCATCCAGTAATTTAACAAAAAGTATGTTGTGTCCAAGGTTTACCTCATTTTGATCTCCAGGTATCAGGTAGCCGACCTGCGTGAGCTCCGGAGTACTGACGCCTCGCACAGTGATCATTATGTCAGCATACGGCACCTCTGTGTCACTCTCATCATCTGGATTAAAAATAATCATATGCATTACAAAATTTCGGTCTCTATGTGCCTGATTTGCTCAGGTGGACAGGATATCTGACCTGGTGATGGGATCCTCAGAGTCACTCTCTCACTTTGTGTGGACTTTGGTCCTGTGGGGGAATATGACCGGTGTGAATGATGGGACTGCAATCAGCTTTGGTCTTAATTAACTTCATTTTTGGTATTAGCATTTTTTTTTTTTTTTACCATTCACTGGTGGGCAGACAGCATAAGGAGGCAATGGGGATCTAAAAAAGGAAATAAGGATAATGATCACAATGATAATAATTAGGATAATAATAATAACATACAAAACTCAACTCATGTTTCTTAAAAAAGAAACACGCACACACACAAAATCTATCATCTAAATGACGAAATCTTGTTTATCCGTGATATGTCTGTCATTTGACTTTGCAGAGACAAATTCAGGTGTATCCACACAAGTTTTTAATCGTATGGGCACTTTGTCCACATGGAAAAGGAGTTTTGGGTGCCCAAAGAGGCACATTTATGAAACTGAGTCCCAGATAAATCTGAAAATGGCAGCCTTGCTTTTCAATGTTTACAACGACTATGGACATATTCAGAAAACAATGACGTCATAGCCCCGCCTCTCCCTTAAACTGCAAGCGCAAACCCCGACAACAACAGAAACAATGGCTGCAGAAGCTACTAAGCTTGTTTTGGCTTTAACAGTAAAATTTTATACTCCTCTATGACCACCGTGAGCAACAAGAGGACATGAAGAACAGCATATGCCAGTCTTTGTTTACATTCACTTGATGCGCATGCTCCATGTCTTCTTCTCTGGTTTTAGTGTATGTCTGCAGCGGCGTTACAGCGCCCCTTACAGGCCTGGAATATATACTATAGAGATTTCAATGTTTTCATGTGGGCAGACACATTTCTGAAATGACACCGGCTTTACAGAGAATGCTTTTAAAACCAAAATATTTTCATCTCTGAGTGGACAGGGCCTTAATGTTAAGGTCCCATGTCTTGCAAAATCATTTTCTTCTCTTTTAATGTTGTTAGAAGAGTCTTAGGGAGCAGAAGAACTAAACTCTCAGTTCACAGTGAAATGTGATATGCATATTTACAGAAAACGCCCCTAAAATGCTTTGGTTTTTTTTTTCCCTAAGTTTATGATGTAATAGCTATACAGCCTCCACCTTCATGTGTGTTTTCTGCTTGTCACAGGCGGACACCATGACTATTTTTAAAGTCTGCTTCAGACTGATTGGAATCGGGCAAATCTAGCAGCTTTGCAAGGTTATTAATTGACATCCTTGATCAAAATCATAGATTTTTCTGAGTGGGATGTACAAAAATGTATTAAAATAATTCACAGTTAGTGCGTTAGACTTGAGAAAATTGGATTGCCCCTAAAAGTTCCCTCCAGGCCTACAAAACCTGGTCGCCTTTTAGACTGCGCATAGACACATTACATATTGATGCTGAAAATGATTGAATTGCTGTTATTTTTAATTTTGATTTAAATTAGTTTAATTTAGTTTAGTTTACTATTGTAGTTTTGTTATTACTATTACTTTATTTTCCATTTACTTCCTATTATTCGTAACTATTTCAAATTTATTGCCCTTTTTTCTGTTGTTAATTTGGTCACATGTGGGGACTGATTATGTGTGAGTAAGCTTTGTCAAGTCCAGAAAAGGACCTCCTGCCCTCTGATGCATTTTACTCTCTGCATTTTTTATTCTTAAAAAGGAACCCCTTTTCAATGTGGCAAGAGGGTGGGTGTTTTTAAATTATGTGTTACCTAATGTTCTGTTTGTGTGCATCCTATGACAAAGATCAATAAAAACACTTGACAGAAAATAATTCACATACAGCACTCACCCTGACTGAGACCCAACGTGCCATCCTGGTGAATATATGGAGAAAGAAATAATTGATATAGATATAAGTATGTCAATTTAATATAGTGATTTAGAGATATCTAATATTTACCTTTACAATTCAAGCTCTGTCTGTTCCGGTTCAGGCACAGGTACGCAGCCAGTGCTGCAAGCACCATCGCAACAGCAACAGTTATTGATGCCACCACTTTAATTCCCGTAAACTCAGCAGCTAAAATCCAAGCAACAGGGAAAAACTGGTTGCAAAGGTGACTTTTGCTTTTCAGGTCCATATGTAGATGTGGATTGAATCTTTATATTATTTCATTTAATGCACACTTACTTCCATCTGAATCTTTTGGCTTTGCAGGAGGAGATGCTGAAATATTTAGAGCAGTAAATCATGTTGAATGAAAAGCTACAACAGTGAAATATTTTTTAGAAATTCATGACTCAAAAAAGGTTCTCACCATTTTTAGTTCCAGTCTTTGGGGAAACTGTTCTGTTTGGGACACTTGTTGCACCTAAATCAACCAACCAAGCAAAAGCTAAGCATTGAACAAACACCTATTTAAGGCTTTTTAACATTTCTCTACTTTTTATATTAGTCATGTAAATCTCTGCTTTATCTGCTGTGTTAATGTACCTTGAAGCTGCAGATGAACAAACCGCTCTCTCTTTTGTGAAAGCTGGATGTTGTCTGTATCTACTGTGTAGCATGTGAAGTTGGTCTTTAGGTCTTCAATGGACACATTCAACAACTGGAGAGACACGTTGCACGGCATGCGATTTCCGTCACAGACGGAGTAGTCCCATGATTTACTCCAGCAGCCCCGAACAAATCCAGAGGAACAGTTGAAGGCACAGTCTAATGTAAGAGAGTCTCCTAATGCTACTGTTCGAAACTCTACATGCATCCTTGTATTGACACAGGCCACAAATTCTGCAACAGAGAACAGAGAGCACTTTTGTTGAATAGAAGGATGTGTTCTTTAAATTTTATTTACTGGGATGATCAAGTGTCGTTACAACCAATGTGCCCACACAACAACCAGATACAGTTTAATCGTCCTAATTCATAGATTCATTTTTCCTTTGACTCTTTCAGTGTCTGTTTGACCTGACTTTTGATTTTATTGTGCTCAGAGTTCTGCCTTTTCTGCTTTTGTTTGGTTTGTTAAAGCACTTTGTAAATGTCTGTTTCTAAAGGTGCTATATAAATAAAGTTATTATTATTATTATTAATATTATACAGTAAACACTTTTGGCTTTGGTCATTGAAAATCATTACACAGGCATGTAAAAACAAATCATGGATATTTTGTCCCTTGCCCACTCAGCCATGTACAAAGCTCAGTTCCAATGAAGTTTGGATGTTGTGTAAAACATGAAATAAAACAAAATACAATGATTTGCAAATCCTTTTCAGCCTATATTAAATTGAATACACTACAAAGGCAAGACAGAATTTTCCATTCAGTTGGATATCTTGTTTTTCCAAAGTCCTGAAAGAGACACATTTCTGGAAAAAAATCGACTTTAATTTTATACATTTTTGCAAGACATTCTTCAATATTTCCCCCAAATTTTCCCAATCTTGCCACAACACCAAAATGACGTTAGAGAGAATCACTTTGAGGGTTACATTTCAGACATCTATCTGAAGAACTGGAGTCAAATCAATGAATTTTAACTCTACTATAAACAGTTGTTGTCTTGAAATTGTACTGGACAAGGCACATATTTTAATTTGTGGTGATGTACAAGTTTTTAACAGTCTTTCCAGTTTGATTTTACATCAACAAAATCAAGATCTTCATTCCAGAAGAAAGCATTCTTAAGCTTTACATACACATTCAATCCAATGACAAAGAGTTCATGTACTTTACCTTTTGTCATCCAAAAAAAGAGCAAAGTGACAGGAGCTGAGATCATCTTGCTTGTTCCTTGTTTGTCTGATTCTTCTTGCAAAAAGTGCAATCAAATGTGTTGTGCCCTTGTTGTAGGTTGATGTTTGCACCTGCAGAAAGAAGTGCTTTGCTACCCCACACATACCCCAACCCTTGGTTCAGGGAACAGGATGTGGCATGCAACAGTTCTCAGAGATGTGGAAAAATAACTCAGAGTTTTCCGTTTACACATGTGACCCCCTGCCAAATATGCCAGCTTTCACATAACAGAGGACCGAAACCCAATTTTAGGTATTGTGATACCAATGAAGCACATCCGCTCATAAATTAATGATATTTCACCTTTGCACGGATTTGGCACCTTGTCTTAAGAAAGAAATGTGGTTGGCACTTATCTGCAAACGCAACTCTGCAGCTCAGTCCCTGCTCAAACAAAGGATGTGTTTGTCTTTCTTATTCAACTGAAATTTAATATTTTACTCCTAAATCCTCATTTTTGAAGCAGAGGTCTTTTGAAATGAAAAATTCAACTTTAGCCTCTGGACTGACTCACATGAATCCACAAATCCCTCTGATTTCTCACATCTTTTCCATATTTTATTCTCTGTGTAACACTCTAAGTGAATTATACCAGTAACATGAATAATGGAAGTGCTCCACTCACTGAGACAATATCTAGGTTAGCTTTAGCACACAGCCATGCATTATGAAAGTAGAAGATAAAGTTACAGAACATCACAGCACACCATTATCGGCGAGGACGCTCACAAGGGAATCGCATTTCGTGCTCATGTTTCACTCTCACTGCCTGAGGGCCTTTTACTCTGCTGCCTTAAACTATCAGTCATGAAGGCTTAGACTAAAGAGTATTAATGGAAATACAACAACAACATCGACAGAGAGATAAGATTCAATTAAGATTTACTCACCAACATAATGCTTCTGTTTTATGTTTCAGCTTTAGGGGGTTTGCTGCTCCTGGCAAATTTTGGACTCTCCTCAGGTAAGAGTGATGACCATTAAATGTTGTATAATTCTTTAAGTATATTTATCTGTGGAATCCCTGGAGGCCATAAATCTATACCTGCTTTACTTCACTCCATTTCACAGTGATAAGGAGTAAACTTTGGTAATTTTCTCGAGATCTCAATATTATTATACTATCTTGGGATAACTACACTATTTTTCCAAATGATGACAGTTTAAGTTCTCATGATGTTGAGAAATGATTATAATTAACTAACAAGATAAATGGTGCAGGGATGATGTAGTTTTCTAGGCCAGTGTGGCAATTAGCATCACTCTGGTTCTCTCGACTAAAAGCCTATGGGATTTTTCTCTGTGTTTTTGGATCACAGCTGATAAAAAGGTTTTAAAGCAAACAAAAAAAATGTGACATTTACACATTCTGACAAATTAATCTAATTTTGTAGTTTCTAGTTTTAAAGCTCAAATGCAATTGTCAGAGTAGAAAGCTATTATTAAGCTACTATAGCAGTTACAATATTTTCAATGTACAATGTCTCGCCATAACCTCTTGTTTAATTTCAAGATATTTTTGTTTAATTTAACATCCAAAAGCAGGTGCTGAACAGAACATATTGCCACACATGGTAAGGGAAGAACTGAACTTTTTGTATTAGTTGCAGCAATGGTAACAACATTAATGAAGAAAAAAAGACAACCCATGTATTAAAAACATATATAAATTACTATATTTTTTATTTAGTATAAAAATATTTTATATAAAAAATAAAGGCAAAGTTATACTTTTGATAGTGTCATTATAAATGACTCAACAATGATAATAATAACAACAACAATAATAAATACATTACAATAATAAAGGCATCAAAGGGGACAATTGAGGAAGCCAAAATTGCACAGAAACAATAATAACGACAATAAATAAGTTAATAAATACATACTAATAACAAGCACTCAGGGACCGCAGACCTCTGCCAAGGCAGCCTTTGTGTAGCCTTGCAGAGCAGACGGATCTGCCTGATTCTGAAATCATGAAATATTTCCAATATGAAACTGTCCATCTGGCGTGTCAGGTTAGCCTTTGTGTAGAACAACCTTCCAAAGCATTTAACAGAGTTTTCAGTATTAATGTGTGTAAATAACATTTCTATAGATTTATTTGTTATCTCACAGCAGCCAATTTCCTATGAGCCCTTTAGATCGAAGCTTTGTGGATCAGCAGATCTGGAAAATTTCAAGTATCTGATCAGTCTTTGTTGTGTGGTAGACTCCTCGGCCATTTTTGTCATCCTTTTTAACAGTTTGTTAGCATGTGCTAAATGCTAACTCACATCTGTGTTTTGACTCATTCCTGCACCACACAATAAAAGCCAAATCTTGAGAAAACAACTTAGTTTACTCATTACCTCAGGAAAAAGGCTTATGTCCTCAAAGAGTTTTCATATTTAACAGTTAAAGATGAAATAAAATGTGTAGGTAGTTAGACATGTTAACTGACAACAAATTTGACATCTGTCCTGACATTAAATTTGTATTTCAGATTCATTTGAGGGGAGTGCTGACGTTCCTCTTGGTAAAGAGAGTGACATCGGTCTTTGTCCGGCAGGAACATATTTCTCCCACCAGCTCTGCTTTGAGTGTCCTTCAGGTCATTTGTAAGTCATCGACAAACTTTAATATTACATCCCTCCATATTTTTACTGTTCACACATTAAGACCCCTCCCATCTTGATTTTCTAATATTTGTCTTCTTTTATTGGCACTTTAAGGTTTTTCGAACAGCTTAAAAACCTCTTAACATTATTTTCAGTCAAACTTTATGAACATTTTATTGTTTTTGTTTGTATTTAAGGTCACATATTTTACTCCCTCTTAAGTTTACACTTTAAACCAAAATGGCCCGTAAAATAGTTCCTTGCCAAAAAATCCACTCAGATATTGGTATTTGGATTACTCATAAACCCCTGAGTTTCAGACCTGCTTAGAGCAAGCTGCTTCAGTGAAAGTCTCATGAGCTGTCTCATCATGCCTTGCCAGTTTGGTGCTCTAATGTTTATTGTGGCTATGCAGACATACCTAGACATTTCCTCTCTAGTGGAGCCATATTTGTGCTAAACAAATGCCTTGCTCATGAAGTCTAGCCCTAACGCATCTGGGGGAGGTAGCATTACCCTCTAATGACATCATGAGGGGAAATATTTCAGACGACCTGTTTTAGCACTGAGTAAAATATGAAGAAAAGAAAAAGAGGGCTCATGTTGGGGGGATTATAGACAAGCTATGGTCACATATTTTTGCATTTAAAAACAGTTAAATGTGTATTCCTCCTAATATGTGACCTTTAGTTGATATTTAAAACACTTGGTCTTTCATTTTTATCCGTTCGTCTTTTTATAATAAATCTTGTTGTCTTATTTTGTTGTCAATTTTTTATTCACATCATTGTACTTTTGGTTATTTTTTAACAGTCTACTGTCAAAAAATACTGAAATATTTTTTTATGGAATTGAAGTTATATTTACAGATTAAATGCTGATTCATAACAACTGCTCACATGGATAAAATGTTTTTCAGTTGTCCTGGTGATGTAACAGCACCTCATAGATGTCCAGTAGGAACATTCAACCTCTACACTGGGAGAAGAAATATCAGTGACTGCAAGGTGAGAGACAGATGTGTACAAAAAACTTTTTTTTTTAATTAAAACTGTTGGCGTCTGGGGCCGCTGCCGGTGGATGGCTCCACCTGCATGGCTGGAGGCCCCTGCACTGTGGTGTGGGGCCTCGTGTCTGCACGGGGTGGGGAAGTCTCTGGCTACGCTCCTTGTGGGCCGGGAGCCCTCCTCAGCGTTGATGGTCCCCAAAGGTGGCTTATCCCTTACCTCAGACCTCGGTGCCCAGCCATGTCTCTCTTTTACGATAGCTCGTGTGAATGTGTGTGTGTATGTGTGTGTGGGCGCAGGTGTGTGTGTGTGTGTGTGTGTGTGTATGCTGATGTCTGCGAGTGTGTGTCTCGATATGTCTTTATATTTTTTGGGGTTGGGATGGACGGGTTTGTTGTTTTTATGTTGTTTTTAGCCTCTGTGAGGCACTTTGTGTTGCTTTTAAGTATGAAAAGTGCCTTATAAATAAAGCTTGATAAATATCTAAGTTGCCCTTTTAACTCAGTACAGTTTTGATTTAGATCATCTTCTTTTTCTTTAAGCAACCCTTTGCTGGTCTGATTGGTCTGTTAACCCACCAGTCATAGCAATCACTGCTCGGCTATTTGTAGTCAGACAAACTTTTACTGGAACAAATCTGCTCAGTTACTTGTGTTAAAATTGTGACCATTATTTATGTTGTTTCAACACAAATAATGCTATGTTGCTAGTACTGTTAGCATAATATAATGCTACCATAATGTTTAATATTAGCTAAGTAGCATCAGCTTATAACTTAATGTTTTTTTTTCTTTATATGTCCTGGTCTTTTAAGCAAGATTTCAATATATTTAACATTTCATTAAGCTCACCATGAGGAAAAATACCTTTGTTGATATGCTTTTGAGAGACAGCTAACGTTAGCCCACTTTGCTATCATCAGACATCTGTAACATTATCTTGATCAATTTTAACTTTTTTTTGTTTTGAGTTTTGAAATTATCTTCTACTTTTACTATTTTAATTTCATGTAGGAAAATAATAAAATTAAATCATCCATCCATCATCTTTACAGCTTATTCCTTTCTTGGTCAAATGTGCTGGAGCCTATCCCAGCTGACATTGGGCAAAAGGCGGGATACACCCTGAACTGATCGCCAGCCAATCACCAGATCACATAGAGAGACAGACAACCATTCACGCTTACAGTTGTGGGCAAATTAAGGATCACCAATCACTCTATAAGCATGCTTTTGGTCTGTGGAGGAAACTAGAGTCCCTAGAGGAAACCCACGCAGGCACAGGGAGAACATGCAACTCCACATAGAAAGGACCTGGTCAAGATGTGGAGTTGAACAAGCAATGTTTTTGCTGTTAGGCAAGACTGAGTATTTTTTCAGTTGTTTTGAACAGGGTGGGGCTTAACAAAGGACAAATTTCCTCTGACTTGTTAAAGTGATAAGCCAACTTTTCTTTTTTTGTTTTCGCGTCTTGACTCAATCATGAGTCAATGACAAGCAGATAGATACCATTCTTTCATCTGTGCACTTAAAACAAGAAAGAGATGCCCAAAGTTTGCCCACCGCTTGTTAGCTTAGCTCAAACACTGGGGGTCAATGGGTATAGCTGGCCTGCCTCTGCCTACAGTCATCAGATAAACTCTTCAGCAACTCTAAATGGTCCTGTTTACCTGTTGAAGATATAAATAGTAGAAGATAACGTAACATAATGTGGTAGAAAAAGAGTCACAACAATCACACAGGACCATTTAGAGTTGCTGAAGAGTTTATCTGATTACTGTAGGCGGAGGCAGGCTAGCATACCCATTGACTCCCAGTGCTTGAGCTAAGCTAACTAGCGTAAGGCGAGCTTTTGGCTGTCTGTATTTTGTTACTGCATGCACAGACGAAAGAATGGTGTCTGTCTGCTTGTCACAGACTTGGGAGTGAGGCAAGGCATGAAAAGACAACGAAAGTTGGCGTTTCGCTTTAAAGTAGGAGAGCTCTGCTTTAACAAGTCTAGATTTCTGTTGTAAAAATGGAAACCCTACTCAACTTTTTGACTCTCATGATGTTATATCCCTAAATAACCTTGAACAGTATTTACTGATGTTTAATGTGGCGTCATGTCAGTCAGTTACTCTGTTTTCTTATGGATGTTGCAGCCATGTTTTCCTGGTCTGATCAGTTCAGAGGACAGAGCGGACTGCAGGCTTTGTCCTGCAGGTTTCACATGTGATCCAGCTCTGGGGACCCTCTCCTTATGCCCACCAGGACAACACTCTCCTGAGGGAGTGTTACAGTGTCTTCCATGTCCTGAAGACTCCATCTGCACCTCTGGATTTCCTTTTAAGGTACAATAAATCATGCTAATAAGCAGAGAATAAAAAAAGTGGCCTTGTTTCATCATAGATGCTCGCTGGAGTGGGATCTAGAGTGGGAATTAGTTCACTATGTATACTTTCTCATCTGTTTCTTTTAGTGTGGGCCTGGCAGGGAGCCCAGCGCAGATCAAACTGTGTGTAATGACTGTCCCCAGGGTTTCTATTCCACTATGTGTACTATCCAGTGTCTGCAGTGTCCAGAAGGTAGGCAGTGCAGAATTAAAAGGCCAATTACTCATGCAATCTGCTGCTTTCAATACTATTATTTGTGTATGAGTAGTTTTAAAATAGTTTGAGATTAAATCCCTTCCACACTAATTTAAGTTTTAATTTTTCTGCTGCAGGAAGTTACTGTCCTGAGAGTGGGATGTCTCAGCCGCTCCTCTGTCCCCCTGGTTGGTCCTCCACGTCTGGACAGACTCACTGCATCAGCTGTAATGATACATGTGGGGGAGCTGTGGTGGCCCCCCGCTGGAGCCAGCCAGGTCACAGGTCAAGTCAGACAATCACCTGTCGACCAGGGACATACAAAGACTCAAGAGAAGAGTCGGGATGCTTGGTCTGTCCGATAGGTTGGTGTTTATCACTGCATGCCAAATGATATTACAGTTTTCCTTTCCTCTTGGAAAAAGCTATATGTGTAAGATTCTGAACATGTTTTTTGCCTAAGGTTATTACTGTGTGGGTGGTGCAGCTGTGCCATGCCCTGCAGGGACTTATGGCCCTAAAGAAGGTCTGCAGAGGCTGACAGACTGTGCAATCTGTCATGCAGGTTGGTATAAATAGAAGAAACCTTCAATGACATTACACTCACAGTTTCACATCTTAACACTGAGTATTTGCATTTATATAAGTGAGTACATATAGCTACAAAATACCTATAAACCAGAATAGAATACAAATTATTATTATTATTATTTTTGGGGCATTTTGTGCCTTTATTGATAGGAGAGAGAAACAGTGGATAGGCCTGTGAAAGGGAGCAAGAGAGTTGGGGAAGACACTCTGCAAACTGGCACTGGCATGCAAAAGCATGCACATATTTCATGTCAGCAATGCAAGAGACTTGGAACTGCCACATATATAATATTTAATCTCAATGGGACTAACCTAGTTAAATAAAGGTTAAATAAATAAAATTTAAAAAATATATATAAAAAGTTAGCAATGCTTCACAGTTGGGGGTGGGGCATCGGCTTCCGGGAAAATCCTTTTCCTCAGCCCGGAATACTGGGAAAGCACATATTTTAAAATGTCTGACAAGAAACACCACATAGCATTGGTATAAAGTTAAATATTTTAGTTATTACTGTAAATTAAATAAGAAATATATATTAATACCTTACCTCATTTTAGCATACATTTTGCTCCATAAGTATATCTTTATACTTATTTTGGACTGATCTTCTGATTTTTTTCCTAAAATGACAAATGCACCATCACTATTTTTTTTTTTCAGATAGCTAACTTAATATACCCGGATGATCTTTCCCCCACATTTGTATCTACTGCCCTGTATTTGTTTATACACATGATCATTTTCCAAAACATTTTCTTCTAACAAGCTAATCTATAAGTACATTTCACCAGGTTTTTACTGTCTGGAAGGTAGTTCAAGGAGACCCTCCTCCCAGTTCCTGTGCCCACAAGGCTATTACTGTGAGGAGGGCACCGCCACCCCTCATGGGTCACCTTGCCCTGCTGGTACAGCGGGGGAACAACTGGGTCAGACAAGTAGGGCAGCTTGCAAGAGATGTAAAGAGGGACGCTTCTGTCCTGCAGGTGAGTCTTCATACTCGTAAATGGACTTTACAAAAAATGCTGAAAAAAGAGTCACAGAAAGTTACTGCAGTCATATGTGAATGTGATATGTTAAATGTAGGGTTACATGTTTCTAGAGGATGCAGTGAGCCTGTTATTTTACCGTATGTTTCTGTTTGTGCACATGTGGAAACAGGCTCATCTGGGCCAGGCTTGCCGTGTGCACGAGGGAGATACTGTCCTGCTGGTACTTTGGAAGAAGTTGTATGTCCTAGAGGCACCTTCACCCCTCATCAAGGAGCAATAAGTGAGCTTACAAACCTTGTTATCACTTTTTTACAATCGCTACTTATTAAGTAATAATTCACAATCATGGATGGACTTTATTTTTTACTGCATATAAGGTATAAAGCTTTTCCTTTTATGTTAGGAAATATTGTTCAAGAGCAGGCCCACAGTCCCTCTGCAGCCAATATGGTGGTCCTACAGTCTATCATACACGTCTGTTGTTATATAAAGTGTTGTTTTGTTCCCATGATGAACTGGAATATATAGATGAGAAACTGCAACAGATGGAGGCCAGAAGGGCAAAGAGAGAAAGCATGTAATGTAGCAATAAAAAAACAACAGTGGATGGAGCTGTGAGGCTGATGCAGAAAAATAATAAAACTGTGAACAGAAGCAGAACAATGTGCTACATTAAGATCATTATAGGAGCTTTGTTGCAACTGCTCTCATTGATAATTTTAAATGACTTAAATACATCCAAATGAAGGAGATTCAAATGTCCTTTTTCCTGTAAAAACTTCTTCCCAGGTGTGAAGGACTGTCTAAAATGCCCAGCTGGTTTCTACTGTCCTGAGGGGACCAGTGACCCCGTGCCTTGTCCAGCAGGCACCTTCAACCCCCTAGAGGGTCAAGATGAGTTGGCAGATTGCAGGGAATGTTATGCAGGGAAGGCCTGCACACAAGTAGCTCTAAGAGCCCCTGATGTGGACTGTATGCAAGGGTGAGTAACCTCTTCAGATCCTCTCCAGAAAGCTTCTCTCAAGTACTTTTTTAAATTAATTTTCTCCACTTCCAAAATCTGACTGCTCAGTATCATTTAGCAATAATCCTCTCCTGTCTTAGTATTTTTCTTTCTCCCAAGCAGTGTTAATTTTGTTGACTAATTATTTTGTCATAGTTTTCGTCAACCTTTTTTTCCCCTGATTAAAACTAGACAATAACTAATGAAACATGTGCACATGGACAAGAAGTAAAACAATTTCCTGTAATTTCTTGATTTTAACACGCACTTGATTCTAACACAAATCTCATATTTTCACTATTTTTGTCTGAAAAACACTGTACTCGGATATAACACGCACCCAAATTTTGCCCAAACCTTACTCTCTCAGACATCTCAAAATTACCTTTATTCAAAGTTTTAATCAATGAAATTTCAGTATTTTCACAAAAAATGCACGATTTACTCTCTCAAATGGATGCGGAAACACCATTTGCTTCATGCATGCGCAATTACTGGATTTCTGCCTGAGCATGCTCAGTTGTACCGTACTGACCAATCAAAGAGCAGCTATCAACATGCCAATGTCTTTGACCAATCACGGCGCAGCATTTTTGCGTCCCCTTGCTCACAAGATGGCAGTGCTCTGTGTTTGCCAGCAAGTGGTAACACTTGAGAATTAAACAATGATTACACAAAGTTAAACTAATAAGGACCCAAAATATTTGATTAGAACAGTTTAACAGTTTAATAAGAATTACGCAAGTTTGGCAGGAATGTTTCGCAGAGAAAGAGAATATTTTCAGCTTTTTGTATCAGGTTTGTTGCAATCGCGATGTTGGTGAAACGAAATATTTGAAGTATTTTGCTTGTCCTCGCGTATAATGTGCGCCCGAAAAATTATAGTTCATTTAAAAGCAAAAAAGTGCGTGTTAAAATTGAGAAATTATGGTAACTGACATTTTCATCAACAAATTAAAAATTGACGAAAATGTTTAACAGAAACTTTATCCATTAAGACCTAATTTCATCATGTAGAAAGTAGGGACAAGTTTGGAATAAATCCAATCACAGCTGCTTTGGTTGTGTGGCAAGGTTGGATGAATTAAGAGGGACATCCAATCACAGCTGCCTTCGCTTCATGGTGGTGGGATAAGTTGAGGAGTGATCCAATCAGAGCCCCCCACCCCCTTTATGAATTGATATATTCATGTAGAGCAGGTTCATTGTTTGTTGTCAATTCTGGTATTGTGACTGAGATGCTCTCCCAGGTAGTCTAAATAAAGGTGACTGCATTTCACACAAAAGTTCAATTTGTTTCTGTTAATTTATATATTCAACCTTACTAGCATTCAATAAAGGGTTATTAGATGTTTCATTTTATCCAAGTATGAAACATGACTTAATTTAACATGACTAAAATTTAAACAGTTTAGATGACTAAATCATGACTAAATCTACAAGATATTTTAGGCAAAAGACTATAACTAAACCTTTATTAAAAAGTGCTGTCAAAATTAAAACTGCTCCCAAGTCAAGTGTGATATTACTCAATTAATTGAGACAGTTTTCCTGAATCTTCATAGATTTGTGTGCCCTCCTGGTTCCTCAAAACCCAACGCACCAGCAAACGCCTGCCCACCGGGGACACTAAGCAATCGCACTGACCTCACTGACCGCTCACAATGTCAGCAGTGTCCAGCTCGATACGCCTGTCTTCGAGGTACCATTTCACACCTGTTCATGTCCAGTTGTCTTCTACAGGTGACATGTCGTGACCCTTCCCTACTTTTAACTCAGCCTCCATGGTCTTGATTAAATGTCTGGGCTGTGCTTTGGTCAAAATATTTTATGGATCAGGGATGCATAAAATAAGAAAGAAAGTGAGCCTTCCCAGGAAGACGTAATGTCAGTATCACCTCCCAGTACTACTCCAGAAATCCACAAAAAAACATCCTTCTTTGAATGTTTGTTTCATTTTAGGATTATTTTAAACTTTATTTACATTGCCGTCTTCCACAAGAAAAGAAAAATATTATTATTTTAAAGAATGTAAGGAAATCATAAAATCTTTGTTTTGTCTTAAATGTGTTTCAGCTTTCTTCCAAACATTTTTGTCTGCATCATTTTTTACGAACATGAAAATAAAATAAACACAGTCTCATAAATTACCTATTTTAAATCAAGAATAAGATGTTTTTTTAATATTCTTTTTAAAATAAACTAATTGCCAATATAACCTGCAACTCTTAGGAAAAAAAAGAATTGTTTTATTAAGAAATTTTAACAGTTTGGCCAACAAATATCCTATGCTTACCCATTTTAGCGTCTTCCCTCATACTTTGAAAACCACTAATATGGATCAATCATCAAAGGAGGATTTTAACTCTGAATAAACCAGCTCTGAACACCCCCTCTAAGAATGGCCAGTTTTGGTGCCTCTCTCTTTAAATGCAAATGAGCTCTTTTGACTCTGTGTGCAGGAACAAGGAAGAGACAGGCAGAGCTCTCTCACCGCTAATTTGCTAAGCTCAAACACTGGGAGTCAATGGGAAGTGTTAGCCTGCCTCTGCCTACAGTCATCAGATAAACTCTTCAGCAACTCTAAACAGTCCTGTGTGCTTGCTGTGACTTGATTTTTTTTACCGTGTTATGTTACGCTATCTTTTACGATCATCGTATTATCTTCTACTTGTTAACAGAGGCTTTGTTTTGTTGACCCACTTCCTCAGTGGTTTGCACTACAGATGTGAAGTTCACTAACGTGTTGAGTCTTTTGAACAGCTCTTTTAAGTGAACAATATGAACTGTTTCGCAGTAGTGAGTGAGCCGTTCGTTTGCAAGCCATTCTCAAATTTGCAGGCAACTTGCAAGAATGGTGTCTATGTGTTTGTCATGGACTCGGGAGTGAAGCAAGACACGAAAAGAACAAAAAATAGTTGGCGTATCCCTTTAAGCACGCTGAGGTGTTTCTAAGAAAAAATACAAAATATTTATTTAATAGAAATGAGTAACAGTTTATTAAAAAATCGTCCATTTTTCACTGTGAGTCAGCCTGATAAGCTTCACTGTTGTATGTAACGGGTCATCTAGTTTCACAAAATTTACCTTGACTTTGAAAAGTGAATTCAGTCGACCTTGATGCCTTTACCAATGTGATCAATATATTCATTCATGCAGCTGGTTTGTTTTCACTGTTTATATTTGTAAAAAGTCTAACACAACATTTTGCCAAAGTTTGTTACCAGACAAGTGGTGTGAAGGGATATTTAGCTGCATCAGAGCATAACAAGCTCTACTGTAGGTCAATTAAATTTCTGTTTTACCAGGAACCGGTGGTATCCAGAGGCCACCCCTCTCCTGCTTTGCGGGCCATTACTGTCCCCCTGGAACTATGTTCCCCACTCAGTACAAGTGTCCTGTGGGGACATGGAGCAGCCAAAGTGGACTGGAAGCTGAGAGGGAGTGCCGACTGTGCCCACAGGGCTGGTACTGCTTGGCTGGTGCTGGAGCTCCGTCAGGACGATGCAACTCTGGACACTACTGTCCTGGAGGTACACATGGGTTTTTATGGCCATGGCTCAGGAATCTAAACATAAAATTACACATAAGTGCCGTATATGATTTCTTTGCAAACCTTTAGATAAGATTTGTTCCTCTGTGTACCACAATAATTATGATTTGCTCATGCATATTGTAACAAATTAAATGCTGCATCTCTAGGGACTGCATATGGCACCCAGTTTCCCTGTCCTGTAGGCACTTTCAGCATTCAAATGGGCAACAGACGCAGAGAGGACTGCCTCATTTGTCCTGAGGGGTCATTCTGCCAACAGGGGACCTCCAAACCATCTCCCTGTCCAATGTGAGCAGTGATTGTGTTAAAATATCACAGAGTAATGATGAAGTGGATGAAAATAGAGTCAAATTTGTCCACCTGTTCTGACAGAAGTTCAATACATCCTTTCCTGTCTTTCTGCAGCTCCACATTTCGCCGCCTGAAAGGAGGTCAGAGGCTGGAGGACTGCTCTGCTTGCCCCGCCGGCTATTTCTGTCCCCACTCAGCCACTGTCAACCCCAGAGTGTGTGGAGCTGGCAGTTTCTCTGTAAGGCCGCATCTATAACGCCGTGCACCAAGCCTGGTCAACCGACTGAGCTGGTGTATCAGTCCTGGACTTTCATAAGCCTATACTGATTGTACTATTTTTAGACGAGCATTTTCCGCCCACAGTGGTTTCGTCCTCCATTACTCACCATGTATGTATATCAGTAAATGCCAGCAAGAGAGGTAGTTAAAGTCGTATTTTATTTTAGCTCATCCTCAGCTCTCAGTATTGATGCGGTACTTTTGTTACGCCAGCATCTTCTAACTTCGATCCTCATCTCCCTGGAGTTTTGGAGTCTGTATCTTGCTGCGTCCCTCCCCCATACTGGTTGGTATCTTTAACTTCAGCTCACTGAATCTGTCTTCACATTCTCTTGTGTGTAGGATGAGGGCTCTGCGGAGTGTTCTCCATGCCTGCAGGGCCACTACTGCAGCGATGAGACCACCAGTGAGGAGGCCATGCTGAGTGTCATGGTTTGCCCCCCGGGCTTCCTCTGCTCTCAGGGATTGTCCAGAGACCCTCAGCGCTCGGCCACCCTCTGCCCTCGAGGCTTCTTCTGCCCTGGAGGAGGCATTGTGAGTCAGAGAGGCGTACTTACAGAACATTAGATATATATAATTAAGTTACTTTGTCTCTTATTCTAGCACTTTTTAGTCCACTTAACTGCCTTCTCCCCTCTTAGGATCCAAACCCAGTTCCCTGCCCTAATGGTACCTACGGTGAATCTCCTGGGCTGCGGGATGCCAGTGAATGTTTGCAGTGTCCTCAAGGAAAATACTGTTACTCCCAGCAGCCTCTGGAACAGCCCATTACAGAGCCTGTAAGACCCTCAATTAATTGATATACAACCTCAAGTCCAGTGAAGTTGGGACATGGTGTAAAACAGTATTTCTCAACCTTTTTGGGGTCCTGGACCTCCTGTATATTTTTGATCTTCTCTGATCTTCTACTTCTTCTTTGTGTAACTGTCTTCATCATCTTCTTCTTTGTGTTTGTTACATCAGCTTAGTTTTAAGTGCTAACCTGACGATGCAAGTGAATGAGTTTTAACACAACACATAAAATCATTATTAAGCAATGAATGGTGTATGCCGACTGAAACAGTAGGGGGCTCATATTTTGAAAAAGATTGTGTTAAGTTTGTATTATACAAACTTAAATAAATTACACTTGTGAAACAGATGTGATTAGATAAAGAAAAAGTCCTTCGACCCTCTGTTTTTTAGGTAGATAAAGGTCTCAGTCACATTTGAGTAAAATAATCATGATTTTTTTATAAATGTCATGGGATCTTTTTTTAAAATATATTTTATTTTTAAGGACCCTTTGCAATTACACCACGGACCACAAGGGGTCCGCGGACACCTGGTTGAGAAACACTGTTGTAAAATGTAAATTACAACAGAATACAATGATTTTAATATCTTTTTCAACATATATTCAATTGAAAACAATCCAAAGACAAGATATTTAATATTCAAACTGTTAAAACTGCTTCTTGCAAATATCCATTCATTTTGAGTTCGATGCCTGCAACACCTTCCATAATCGATGGGACAAGGACAAAAAAGACTGAAGAAGTTGAGGAATGCTTAATAAACATCTGATTACACAGATGAACAAGTTAATTCGACACAGGTGAGTGTCATGATTATGTATAAAAGGAGCATTTCCACAAGGCTCAGTCATTCACAAGCAAGGATGGGCGAGGTTCACCACTTTGTGAAACATTGCACGAGCATATAGTCATACAGCTTAAGAATGTTTTTCAGCATACAATTGCAAGGAATTTAAGGATTTCATCTTTTCATATCATGAAAAGATTCAGAGAATCTGGAGAAATATCTGCATGTAAGTGGCAAAGCTGAAAACCATCATTGAATACCTTTATCATTCTGTAAAGATATTACCACGTGGTCTACTTCATTGTCAGTTAACACATTTCATCTCTACATCTACAAGATCAAGTTAAAACTCTATCATGCAAAGCCAAAGACATACATCAACAACACCCAGAAACACTTTCGGCTTTTCTGGGCCCAAACTCATCTGAGATGGACTGATGCAAAGTGGAAAAGTCTGCTGTGATTTGATGGGTCCATATTTCAGATTGTTTTTGGAAATCATCAATATCGTGTCAGGAAAAGGACCATCCAGACTGTTACCAGCACAAAGTTCAAAAGCCAGCATCTGTGATGGTATGGGGGGTGTGCTAGTGCCTATGGCATGGGTTACTTGCACATCTTTGAAGGCAACATTAATGCTGAAAGGCGCATACAGGTTTTTGTGCAGCATATGCTGCCATCCAAGAGACACCTTTTTCAGGGACGTCCCAGCTTATTTCCACAGAGCAATGCCAAGACACATTCTACACGACAGTGCGGCTAGTAGCAGTAAGAGTGTGGTTACTAGACTGACCTGCCTGCAGTCCAGACCTGTCTCCCATTATGAAGCACAAAATACGACACTGGAGACCCAGGGCTGCTAAGCAACTGAAGTCGTACATCAAGCAAGAATTGGACAGAATTCCACCAACAAAGCTTCATCAGCTAGTGTCCTCAGCTCCCAAACACTTATTGAGTGTTGTTAAAAGAAAAGTGATGTAACACACATCTTGTCTTGTATTCAACTGAATACAAGTTGAAAAGGATTTGCAAATCACTGTATTCTGTTTTTATTTACACATACATTAGCATTTGAATAAATCATGCATGATTAACAGTAAAATAACCAGCAGCAAACTTCATGTCACCATTTTTCATGGAATTGAACACTGCACTGTTTGTGTTGTTTATTACAGACAGGGGTGTGTCCTCATGGGCACTATTGCCCCCCAGGAACAGGCTACCCCTTCACCCACCCCTGTAAGGCTGGCCAGTATAGAAACAACACACTTAGTCACAGTGGAGAGGCGTGTGTTTTGTGTCCATCCAGACATTACTGTGACAGGCCAGGAACTCATCTCCCTGTAACCTGCCCACAAGTAGGACTAGTCATCTTATTTTTCACCAGTCAGATGTTTTAACTTGCCACTATGCCTGTCAAACCTCTGTTTACTCTTCACAGGGCTCTTTCTGTCCGGAGGGCACTGCCTCTCCTGATCCATGTCCTGAGGGGACCTACAGCTCTCGATCAGCTCTCAGTGATGTGTCAGAGTGTTCTCCTTGTGGCGCAGGCTGGTACTGCAGTGGTGAAGGACTCACAGAGCCTGCTGGAAAATGCCAAGAGCGCTTCTTCTGCAGAGAGGGAGCCAAGTCTGCAGTAAGAAAACAAATTTGGATGTTCTTTGAAATAGAAGCTGGTGTTATTACTATTTTTTTTATGACATTCCAGATCTTGTTCAGTTCCTTTAAGTTGCTCTGCTCTTTTTGGGCTCCAAATGAAATTCATAAGAACCAAAATTACTGTTCCGCTGCAATGGCTATAACTCTTTATATCAGTGACTCATTGTATTGATCATCAGTTTGGTGATAAGTCATTATGTGGGTACGTATGATGCTTCACTACGTGGATGGGATATTTTAGGTATGTAAACCCTGTGAAGTTAAATTGAAAGTGTAAGTCCATCTGAATTTGAGGCCCAATCCTTTATACTGGCATGGTGCTGCTGTACATTTTGACAAATAAAGGCAGTTCTTAATCAAAGTTCCTTTATCTTTAGTGTAGTCTATGGTTCAAGCACAAGAAAGGAAGCAATAAATCTGTCCCCAGAAAGAATTTGTAATGCTAATGTCTGTACCACAATGAGAGAGATGGTTCAAAATAGATGGAGGTTTATACATGCCTGACTGTAGAGATGGAAATGAATAGCTGAAAAAAAAATATGTTCAGTGATATGTGAAACTTTAACACTGTGGAACAGGAGTGGGCAACTGGCGGCCTGGTGGCTACATGCGGCCACCCTGTTCGTTCAGTGTGATATTCCAGTCAACTTAAATTTTCCAAAAATATTAGACATTAAGATGAAAGAATCTGCCATTAATTGTCAAAGTAAATGTATTTCCCTTGGATCATTTTAATATTTACCTCTCCCGAGGCCACATTGGTGGGCTGTTTTTCCTTGTATTTGAATCTTGTCCGTGATGGCCTTTCTCTGTGCCTCTGGCTTTGGGCCGGCCTAGAAGGGCGCGGTCACACTAAGCTGAGCGCTTGACAAGTTGCACTGGACTGCGACAGGTGGAAGGCCAATAAATGGACCAAATTTGTCAGAGATAAGGAATGGGCCAGCTCCTTTGCACATAATCGACACCCAGTGGAGCCCAAAGTGCTTCAACATGGCGCTCCTCAGATGTTTTGGTGTTGTTATTGTCCACTTGGAGTGGCTTGGCCTGACCTCCTTTTTCTCATGGTGTACTTCTTGTTGTTGAGGTCAAGAGAGGACTGGATGGTCTGCTACCTCTGGGGGCGCCCCCTGTTGGCGATTCACCGCTCCAGGCGCCCTAATATACTGCAGAAGTGTATATTTTTTGTTCAAAGGTACATTTACAGTTAGAGTATGGATTTTTAGCCAAATGCTTGAGCAGATATTTGGATATCGAGCATAAGTTGAAAGCCATAAAAGGAATGAGTAGATATTGTTTTGCTGGTACGGTTTCCATTCCTTACTTCCAGAAGTAAGTCAAATAAACTTAGATAATTCATATGTATTACTTAAAAAAGTACCTGTATGATTTGATTTTTATTACTGTGTCATGCAAATTCAATATGCCCAGCCCAACAGGCTTACAAGACACCATTATTCAATCAAGTTCAGAGATCATTGTATTTGCCTACAAAAGAAATAATTTCAGAAAAATAAACTATCCTGACATTTTTTCCAGGCTCTGGATACAAAAGAGGCCAACTTGTAAATATTAAAACTAAACAACCATTTCAGTCTGTCATCATCAGTACGCCAAAACATATCAGGACTTTTAACGTACATTTCATTCATCAGAGGAGCTCTCAACTTATTGTAAAAGGGACAGTACAAAAAAAAATGTGATTCATTCTCATCTTCACCTAATTCACGTAACTCACAAAGTCTGTGTTCCTCCTGGATGTTTATATAACTGGCTTTAATTCAGTGTGAAGTGTATTAATTTATGCTCCTCTGTTTATTTTTGAGCTAACAAGTGCTAATGTTTACATCATTATTTTGATAAAAATGTTCATTTATTATTTTAATACATGTAGTTTGTCTGTCTTATTAAGTGTGTTCTTTAAATTTGTTTCAATCTGGCCCTTTCATAATGGGAGTAGCATTGATGTACCCCTGCATCAGGTTAATATAGATGTGCTTTCTTTCAGATCAAAATTAAATCATGGATTTATAAATAACTTTCAAATCCAAATCCTAATTTTAGCTTAATAAAATTCTAGTAGCAGTTTAATATTCTTCCTGATACACATTTACAATCTAACAGTTATTTCCATCTTGGCTGTGTGTGAGTTGTGGCTCCCTGTCTTTACATGAATGCCTTCTGACTTTTTCCAGACTCCAGCTGATGGACCAACAGGAGGTTTGTGTCCAGTGGGAAGTTACTGTCCTCTAGCTTCGTCCTCTCCCCTCCCCTGCCCCCCTGGCACCTTCAGCAACAGCACAGGCCTCAGCCAGCCAGAGCAGTGTGCACACTGTCCACCAGGGTAATGTCACTCTTATTCACTTTGACTTACATTAGCATCCAAATGAATTCACAAGGACCACGCAGGAGACAAACATCCACTCTTCTCTCTCTTTTCTTTTTACCAGTTTCTATTGTTCAGGTTTCAACAACACGTCCCCCTCAGGTCTTTGTTTCTCTGGTTTCTATTGTACTGGTGGCTCAGCTTCACCTGTACAGCATGAAGCAGAGGAGGGATATTTTACCTTGGAAGGGGCAGCCAGGGCACAACAGTGTCCTCTGGGCACTTTTCAGCCGGTAGGAACACAAACCCCCACAGAATACCGAGTGCTGTTCTGTTGAAAGTACACTGGTAAAATGACACAATGAAATAAAGCTATGCTCAAGGTTGTCTATAAATACTCCACAGAGTCGTGCTGCACAGTCATGTGTGGAGTGTCAGGGCGGCAGATTGTGTAACCAGACAGGCTTGTCCCAGCCACCGCTGTGTCCCACAGGACACTACTGTCCTCTGGGGTCATCTACTGCTCGACCCTGTCCGCCCGTCAGTATTGTGTGTTAGTGTTGTGCTGTGTGTGGGGATCTTAGAGCCTGTCACTCTTCTTTGTCCGACATTTAGCAGTTTGATCTCACTTTTGACCTGACCAAGTATTTTTCAAAAATTTTAATACCAGCAATATGCATCTTGAAATGAGATGTAGTACCACCTAATTTCATGCATCGCATTCAGGGCTGTTGAGTAGAATTTTCTCAACCCATTTGCAAACTATTCTCACTTCTCTATAAGTGATTAAAGGGATAGTTTGGATTTTTTTTAAGTTGTGTTGCTCGAGGCCCATGGCACCAGTTAATATAACTGCCAAGAAAGCAACTCTCCCCCCTGAAGGAAGATAGCTGAGTACTGATGCTAGTCAACCAGTCAATGGTGCCACTGAAAGCCTGATAATTATGCAACATTTTCAGTGAAACTACACAAAAAACAATGCTGGCTCTATCATATGCTACAGTAAGATTTTTACTTCATTTCACTTTCCCTCAACAAAACCCCTGTGTTTGGAACTATTTTGTAAGGCAGCATATGGGCAATGTATCCTTCCGCCAGCCACTCGCTCTTTTCTCATCAGTTTAAGTCAGAGTGCTACAGCAGAGTCAGTTAGCAGCAACTAGAGCACATACTGATATTAATTTAACTCTTCTGAATATTTATAAGATGGGTCATTCCTGTATTTATCCTACATGTAACAATAGGCAAAACAAATGGTCACAGTACTGAATTCTTCGCTTAACATGGGCCTTCGTCAACTCTGGCTGGTTGTTTTGACTGGACATCAGGATATCCCGGTGTGCAATGACAGAACATTGTTTCTGTAGTGCTCAATGTGCCCATCAGGATCAGAAGGGTCCAGGAGAAGTGTGAAGTCACAACAATAGGCCTCTGGGTTTGTGTGCGTAGGCTTACAGTTCGTGCATCTGCATCACCAGGTAGCTTGTGATCTGTCCTGCTCTTCGATTTCCACAACAGTTTCTCCATCCTTGTTTCGACCTGTGACTCCATCCGCAAAAGTACATAAAGATGTCCTCTCATACCCACGAATAACAGAGTGTCGTTGTCACTCAAGTCGGAATCGCTAATTTTAAGTGCAGTTTTTAAGTTTAGTGTTTTTTGTTTCTTGTGCAGAGCGACGACCTGAATGCATTGCTGGTGGAAGGATATGTTGCCCATATGTCACATAAGAAAATAGTTCCACACAGGGGCTTTGTTGAGGAAAACTGAAATACAGCTATGTATTTTGGCAATTGTATTTAGTCGTGCCATGGGCCAAGGGCAACTGAAATTAAAAAAACAACCCAGACTATCCCTTTAAGGCCTTTTTTTGCCTTTAATATCTTAATTGTGATTTTTTTTTGTTTGTTGAACTTGCTAGGTGAATGTGGCTTCAAATGAGTGAAATAAGATGTTTCTGTTGTTGCTGCAACACACCTAATAAAGGTTGCTTTATAATAGCATGTACACTGTCTGATTAAACAGGGCTCGTACTCTGACCGGACCGGTGGCGATGCTGTGGAACATTGTCGACCGTGTGAGGCCGGGTTTTTCTGCAGCAGACCAGGTCTTTCCAAGCCTCAAGGTCTCTGTGCCCCAGGTCATTACTGCACCTCTGGAGCCACCACTACCTCACCTGTAAGATGCAACAATTTAAAAAAATTAAGTTAATTAATTTCTAGCAGTTTATCTTTTATTTGGTGTTATTTTGTAAAGTCCAGAAGGATGTGGATGAGGGTAAAAACAAGATAAGGATGGTGAAAATGTGCTCTCACTAGGAAAACAGTTTTCAACAAGTTTTAGTTGCGGCAGTAAATTAATTATACACCAAAACAAAAGTAACAAGGAGTCAATAGCTCTTAACAGTGATTTAAAATCAAGCAATCAAATTTGAAGCAAGCAACAAGCAAGCAATAGGTGTTTGAAGTATAGAGAGCTTCAAGTGTTTTCTTTTATATCTGCTACCTCTGTAACATCCCCATGAATGTGAAACCTCTCATTCTTTTCTAACTGCAGAATATGAAAAGGTTAATCCAAAAATTTTTGTGCCTGATTGATAACAACTCTCTCAAAGACAGAGTAAAGCTGTGAGTGATCTTTTTGTATGATCATCTTCAATGCAGATTTCAACAGTTTTTTGTGTCTTAGATTTGCACTGCAGCGAGTAGACTGAACCAGAATGTCATCTCTTTTGATCAGACTCTCCAGGTCAGACTCATAAAAGATGTTTAATATCTTAGTTTTCACGCCAAATAGTCTGAGTCTGTGTCTGCATTTTTGAGGCAATTTACCTCACAAAGAATTAACCTTCAAAGAAATGAACCTGAAAGGACCACGATAATAAGATTTGACCCCTTTTACCGTCATAATGTTTAGCTTTTAAGAATCTATTACAAAGTATCTAGGGAGTTGAACTTCTATAACTATTTAAATGTTTTATGTTGATGTTGCTGTGGTTTACTTTTTTATTCTTTAACCCATAACCAATTTTTATCAGCAGTATAAAGCAACAAGAAACCATGTCTTAGAAACCACACTGAGTTCTGATGGGAACATAGCGAAACTATTTTAATTTTCTAAAGCTCACATTGGCACAGTAGGTATTACTTGTACCTCACAGCAAGAAGGTTGCCAGTTCGATCTCCGGGTCGGCGAGGCCTTTCTGTGTGGAGTTTGCATCTTCCTCCCGTGCTTGCGTGGGTTCTCTCTGGTCACTCCGGCTTCCGCCCACAGACCAAAATATGGTCATTAGGTTGACTGGTGACTCCACATTGCTCCTTGGTGTGAGTGTAAGCTTGAATGGTTGTCCATCTCTCTATGTGGCCCTGAGATTGGCTGGTGACCAGTTCAGGGTGTACCCCGCCTATCGCCCAATGACAGCTGGGATAGGCTCCAGCACCCAAGGGAAAAGCAGTATAGAAAATAGATGGATGGATAAATCTTAGTCTATTATGTTGGGATCTAATAATGAACTTTTGTATGTTGCATTAGCACTGCAGGCCAGAGTGGCCTAAAATCATTTTTTTGTACTCAGATTTGTTTTTTCATTCTGTGACAACTTTAATCGCTGATGTCTAAATAAATCTGATCTCATCAAATCAGAAGGTGTCACTTTCATATGTGGTTTTATGAAGTTAAAATAGGAGGCTGACACAGGCCTTAAGCAATACAAACAAATACTAGTAACCGTGCAAAATAATAAGAAATAATCAAAGGTCCCATATAGTACAAAATGCATTTTTAATTCAAAGATATGTGTCCATTGCCTGTCTACAAATCCCTATCCATTAAAAAATTACCCATTATTCCTTCATATCTTATTCCACCTTAAAGCGAATGTGCTCAAGCAGGCCGTTGCGATGTCATGAGGGAAATGCCAATTCCCCCGGATTGAGGACACTCCCTGAATCAGGGGTTTGATCAGCACCTCGCCGGCCTGAGTCGAAGGAATATGTCTGTGCATCCACAGTCAACATTAGAACAGCATGCAAACAGAAGCTACAAAAACTTCTTGAAAGTGGTGTGGTCAAACTCAGCTCATAAAGATTAATATTGAAAGAGACATTCTAGATAAGACTGTCTCTTTCAGATTGACTGAGTTCAATCCAATCCAATCTAATCTAATCTAATCTAATCTAAGTAGCTCAATTTATTTCATAAGAAAAAATGAATGGATGCAGAGGGAGTTTGATTCATGTTTGGTTCTCTTGTTAAACCTTCAAAGTTAATTTGATGACAGCATTTACTTTACCCGTATTCTTTGACTGCCGAAGTGTTTTCTGTCATTTATTATGAATATGAATTTAAAGGCATTTTTAGCTCAAGTTTGCTCTGAGTATGTCAATAGTTTTGTTTTTAAAGTATTTTTGGATAAGCTGTTTGTTGTGTGTGGGAAGAGAATGACAGCTGCCAACTTAATCTGCCCACAGCTTTAACTTTCAAAGTTTGACTATAACTCAAAAACAAATCTAATACTTTATTTACCATTGAAATCTTCTTGAAATTAACCCTCTCACAGGTAGCTTCAGCCTCTGGAGGGGTGTGTCCGGCAGGATTTTTCTGTCCACAGGGGACCATGTTCCCACAGCAACACTCCTGTCCTGCGGGGACCTGGAGCAGCATTGTGGGAGCCCAGAACCTGTCATCCTGTTGGCCCTGCCCTGCAGGACATCACTGCAACAGCACAGGACTCAGTAAGCCCTCAGGAGCCTGTGATACAGGTAAGAAAATGCATTCTCTGGTATCATTATTATTCATTTTGAAATACTATTGGGCAATATAGATTAAATTCATGGTATGATAAAGTTTAAAGCAGAATTAGACCTTAATTGGGGCTCAGGTTCATTATTTTTACCTCTGCCAAGGATGTTGCATTTTTGCCTGTTTGTCTGTCTTCAAGCAAGATATCTCAAACATTTTTGACTGATTTTAATGGCATTTAGGGAATGTTAGTAATGGAATGAAGAAGAGCTGGTTAGATTTTAGTGGTGATCCAAATCCAGATCTGTTTAAAGAATTTGTTAATATTGCTCTATAAGGAAGCTTTTCACATTTTCCATAATAACTCGGCTATCAATGTCAGAAATGCCTTGGAGGGTGTTATGCCATCCAAACATCTGCACCGTATTTTATTTGTAAAATTAAAGTGCCTGTCTTATTTCCCATCTACTTAATATCCAGTCATGCTTGTCATTTAATCTAAATCTAACCCCTTCAAGAGCTGGGAAATGAATGTATTTTACTCAAGAGTGCATCATTTCATAAGTGTATTAATTCATCAGTTTTATTTCTTTTTGTTGAAGGGTACTACTGTTTAGGAGGATCTGTGTCTTCAAGGCCCACAGATGGTGTGACAGGGAATAGCTGTCCTCTTGGACATTACTGTCCCATGGGCTCATCTTACCCCACTGTTTGCCCTGATGGGACATTCACAAACACAACAGGTATTAAGTTGCCTGGAAAATAAAATATATTTTTTCATTTAATACACAGCTGTTACTCCATTATTTGCATCATTTCTTGCTTGAATGAAGGGGCAGAGGCATGTGATGACTGCCCCTCAGGGACCTACTGTCTGTCTGGAGAAGGGGTCCAGCCGTGTCCTGCTGGACATTACTGTCTTGGTGGAGGGGTTGAAGGTATCCTGCCCTGCCCTCCTGGGACATACAGCCCTCATATTGGCCTCAGCCAAGTGGAGCAGTGCCTCATCTGTCCAGCAGGTGGGAGTGTGGTCTCACTTTTCCCCTTATTGCCCTGTAACACTTGAGAAGTCATAGGAGGTGATGATGATGAATGTTAGTGTTATTGATTTATTTGAGGAAATGCCAATGTTTATAATGGACATATGCAGTATTTGTACATTTTTGTCTTCAGATCCATAGAAGATAATAACAACTACAACAGAGCAACAACAATAATGATATTAATAATTTAACTATAATAATATAAATAACAATAATATCAACTACAACAACAACAATAATAATAATGAAGGGAGGGTCACTGAATAGTTGAGAGAGGTGCAATGCAAAGGTAAAAAAGCAAAAATTAACAAATGTATTTGACCACCTGTCATAAAAGTAAAACAACTTAGATATTTTGGCAATCTTTCAAAAATTTAAAACTGAGAATGTTTTTGTTAGTGGACATACATTGTGAAAAGGACTGGGGAGTTTAAAACTGAATTCACCTTTATACCCAAATATGAGCCAGCTCACTTGGATAATCTGAGAAGACAGAACTTTATCAAGCATAACATTCAAGCACTAAAGCTAATGCAAGTAGAATCTATAAGTTGACATCCTAATCAAAAAAAAATGTGCTTCACTCTTTCTTCTGTTTTTTTGAATAATGGTAACATTAAAAATGATGGAAAACAATAATGATTATATTTAAGCATTAAAATTATCATTTCTGTAAAAGAACCTTACGTACGGCTGTATTAACAATTACACAAACATAAATGATGATTTTTGTGATTACCAATGCTGTTAATTCAGGGCAGCTGTGGCATTAACTTTACATTAGGTGCTGGTCTAATTGATTTGTTTAGCTATGTATATAAGCTGTATATATTCCATTCATCCATCCATTGTTGGAATGGATGGATGGGGTCGTGGGGTCACTGGAGCCTATTCCAGCTGACATTGGACAAGAGGCAAGGTACTCCCTCAACCGGTCAGCAGCCAATTGCAGGGCCACATAAAGAGACAGACAACCATTGACGCTCACAATCATAACTAAAGACAATTTAGAGTCACCAGTCAACCTATTTAGCATGTTTTTTGGGGAGAACATGCAAACTTCACACAGAAAGGCCCAGACCAACACTGAACCTTCTTGCTGTGAGGCATGCTCACTAACCTTTTGCGCCACCTTGCTGCCTGCAGTATTTAGTAATACACTCAATTAAAGGAACCCAATTTGGTGAGAGTTGGTATCATCACACCACTTCAAACACGGAGGGGAGCTTATTTGGAAATGTACTTCAGACTTCAATCAGCAGAGGAGAGAAAATTTTGAGAGAGGATTTTGAAATAACATTTACGATATCAATGTATCTTTATTGCAGAGATGATCTGAATAATTCATGTTGTAATAACAGGTTTGTTCTGTGAGGACTGGGGTCTGTTTGAGCCCACTGGACCCTGTCAAGCTGGTTTTTACTGCATAGCAGGTACTCTCCATGTCTTAAAAAGCTGCATTACCTTTTCATAATGAGTTTACATTACAAAGCAGATAGGTAGTTTTTTATGATACTAACTAAAAAATTTGGTATGCAATGTCGTCAGGTGTGAACTTTCAGAACCCAGACGGTAACTTCAGCACAGGAGTGGGAGGAGCATGTCCAAAAGGAAGGTACTGTCCAGAGGGCACTAGTCTCCCTCTGCCCTGTCCAGCAGGGACCTTCTCAAACAGGTTTGTAGACCCAAATATTACTCCTAGATCTACTCCTGTGGGCAGTATTTTTGCTGTACTATTTAACCTCTGATGGTCTGTGTGTGCAAAAGCTCAGATCTAAGCAAGAGTATTTGTTTAAATTCAAGACAGAAACCTCACTGGACTTTTTGTAAGCCACAATATTCTGGCATGTCTGGTTTAGCAGCTTATTTTAAGACATAAAAACTAAAATAAAGGCCTGAGTTGTTTGTAATAAGTGATCTGCCAATGAGACAAGCCAAATTAATTTGTAAGGTGTCGTAAAACGAAATGTACCGTGGTAAGTAGTTATAACAGCTCAATATAAGACCTTTGCTTGGTTGTTTTATTGGCAGACATTTTCTTGTCATTACAAGCAATTCAGTGCCATATTTCTGCTTGTTATTCCTTTTAGTAAAACATTTATCTGAACCAGTGTTAATTTTGTTGAGTAATTATTTTCGTCATAGTTTTCGGCAACAATCTTTTTTCCCCTGACGAAAACTAGACTATAACTAATAATAAGAAGTGCACATGGACTAAAACTAAATTAACTGACATTTTTGTCAACAATTTTGGCAGAGACTTAATCTGATCAGACCTAATTTGGTCATGTAGAGAGTAGGGACAAGTTAGGAATATATGCAATCACAGCTATTTTGGTTGTGTGGAAAGGTTGGATGAGTTAAGAGGGACATCCAGTCACAGCTACCTTAGCTTCATTGTGGTGGGATAAGTTGGGGAGCGATCTAATTGGAGCTACTCTCTTTACAAATTGAGTTGTTCATGTAGAGCAGGTTCACTGTTTGTTGTCAGTTCTGGTATTGTAACTGAGATGCTCTGCCAGGTAGCCTAAATAAAGATGACTGCATTTCACACAAGAGTTAAATTTTGTTTCTGTTAGTTATACATTCAAACTTGACTAGCATTCAGTAAAGGGTTGTTAGATGTTTCATATTATCCAAGTGTGAAACATGACTTCAGAAATTCAAGGGACATAAAAAATGCCTTACACTTTACACTTCATATTTCAGTCAGCTTAATTTACAGGAGATTTCATTGAATAAAATGTGAAATTTCACCAACTTAAACTAGACTAAAATTAAAACAGTATAGTTGACGAAGGGCAAAAGACTACAACTAAAACTAAATGAAAAAGTGCTGTCAAAATTAACACTGATCTGGACATGTGAACTGCATGTGGATTAGAGTAAATGTTTTAGATATTTCTGATTTAAATTTGACAAACATACTTGCTAATATCTAAGATTGTGACTTTGTTTGCAGTCTCCATCTGGCGGACACCTTCGACTGTAGTCCATGTCCAGCAGGTCACTACTGTGGTTCTGCAGGTCTCACTCGTCCATCTGGACTGTGTCAGGCAGGATACTTCTGTCCTGGGGGGGACACAGCAGCAACAGGTAGAACTCCAAAATCAATGCTTTCATCATTTTAATTAGAAATTAATCTTTTTAGTGTTGTAGGGCTATTTGAACCAGATTAACTGGTGCCTTCAGATCTCAAAAGCAGGATTTACTGTTAATTAATTATGATGAATACTGAATGTACTTCACACATGAGATGAAAGAGTGCAGAGCTTATGTGAAACGTGTGGAGAGAAATCTTATGAATAGGCATTAGTTGGATGAGAAACAGATGCTGATAAATGCAGGGGATCTGAACGTGTGAGGGTGTTTGCTAAATGAATGATTACTGAATGAATCAGGGATTTATCATGGGACTCATCATATTACAAGCTTAGCAGTCATAATCCTTTTAATTTACCTCATCTAATCATTTATTCCCCTTCGGGCTCAGGAGGGGGTCTTTGCCCACCAGCTCATCATTGCCCTGCGGGTAGTGAGAGACCAGTATCCTGCCCAGCTGGGACCTACAGCAATCTCACAGGCCAGTCTGTGTGTTTCCGCTGCCCTGCTGGATATTACTGTCCAGAGAAGACTGGCAACTTCACCAAGTTCCCTTGCCCCCCTGGATTCTACTGTCCTGATGGTAGGCACTCAGAAATACTGATGACCTCTTTTTTCTTCGGCACAGATTTTTATGATCAAAGTTTAAATGAAACATTGACTTATGCAGTTGGCAGCCCTTTAACACTTATGTCATGCATCAATGATAGCAGAAAATAACATATGACTATGCTACGATTGTTAGTCAGGGCAGATGACCTTGTTAATTAATTAACAGTCAAGTTCCAGTTAATAATAAATTATTAAACAAGTGTTAGTGAATCTTCTCCACTCAGCAAATGGAAGTGGAAAACAAGTTGCAGCCAAACTGACAGATGCTATGAGTAGAGGTTTGCATGCCAACTCTCAATTTGACCAAAACAGTCTGCTTGTATTTTCCAGCAAGGGCAGATGATTCACTTTATCCTGATGTCTTAATCAATGGCAATGCCATCACATCTGTGTTGTGTCTTAACTATCAGAGCATCATACAAACTCCAATTTCCATGAAGTTGGGACATTGTGTGAAATGTAAATAAAACAGGATACAGCGCCTTGAAAATCCTTTTCAACCTATACTCGATTGAATACACTACAAAGAAAACATATTTAATGTTCAAACTGATACACATCATTGTTTTGTTGCAGATATTCACTCATTTTGAATTTGATGCCTAAAATAAAAAAGCTGGAACAGGGGCATGTTTACCTCTCAGTTCCTCAGTTCCTAAATGCTCATCAAGCATTTGGGAACTGACAACAACACTTGTTGCTGAAGTTTTGTTGGAGAAATTCGTTCCCATTCTTGCTTGATGTACAACTTCAGTTGCTCAACAGTCTGGCATCTCCGTTGTTGTATTTTGCCTATTGTAATGCTCCACGTTTTCAGTCGGAGACAGGTCTGGACTGCAGGCAGGTCAGTCTAGTAACCACACTCTTACTACTACTAGCCACGCTGTTGTAACATGTGCAGAATGTGGCATTGTCTGACTGAAATAAGCAGGGACATCCTTGAACAGACGTCTCTTTGATGGCAGCATTTGTGTTGCTCCAAATCTGGTATGTACCTTTCAGCATTAATTGTGTCTTCACAGATGTGCAAGTTACCCATGGCATGTGTCCCAACACACCCCCACACCATCACAGATGCTGGCTTTTGAACTTTATGCTGATGATAATCTGGATGGTCCTTTTCCTCTTTAGCGTGGAGGACACGACATCCATGATTTCCAAAAACAGTTTTAAATGTGGACTCATCAGACCACAGCACACTTTTCCACTTTGCGACAGTCCATCTCAGAGCTTAGGCTGATGGCATCTATATATGTCTTTGGCTTTGCATGTTAAGAGTTTTAACTTGCACTTGTAGATTTAGCAATGAACTGTGTTAACTGACGATGACTTTCTGAAATGTTCCTGAGCCCACATGGTAATATCCTTTACAGAATGATGTTGGTTTTTAATGCAGTGCTGCCCAAGGGATCAAAGGTCATGGGCATTCAATGTTGGGTTTGTTTTACCTTGTCCATTACCTGCAAAGATTCCTCCTGATCTTCTGAATCTTTTCTTAATATTATGGACTGTAGATGATGAAATCCCTAAATTAATTGCAACTATGCATTGAGAAATATTTTTCTTATATTATTATTTGCTCACTTGCAAATGCTCCTTTTATACCCAATCACGGCACTCATCTGTTTTCAGTTAACCTTTTTTAATCTGTGGAATATTCTAAACAGGTGTTTTTGAACATTATTCAACTTTACCAGTCTTTTGTTGCCTCTGTCCCAGCTTTTTTGGAATTGTTATGGGCATCAAATTCAAAATGAGAGAATGTTTGCCAAAAAACAAAACTGTTTATCAGTTTCTACTTTAAATACCTTGTCTTTGTAGTGTATCCAATTGAATATAGGTCAAAAAGAATTTGAAAGTCATTATATTCTGTTTTTATATACATTTTACACAATGTCCCAACTTCATTGGAATTATTGTTTTTAATTGAAGACTTCAATGATTTATAGTTCATTTAATGGAAACCTGGAAACTTCTTAATTTACTCTGTCTTTTTCCATACATAGGGACCAGACATGCCACCCAGTTTCCTTGTCCTCGTGGATACTACAACCCGGAGCCCATGACTCAGAGCCTGGACAGCTGCCTGCCCTGTCCTCCTGGACACTACTGCGAGAAGGAGAGGCTGACCAAAGTGTCTGGAAAATGCAAAGCTGGTCAGTGATAGTGTTAATTTCTGCATATGATACAAATAAAACACTATAACCTGCTGTCTCACTGTCACAACTTTGTCATTTGTGCCAACTTATGTGTTGTAGAGGCTGGCAAAGCTTAAATAAAGCTGTCTGGTAGCATTTGGAAAAATCCCATCTTTAATTGATATACATTTGTCACAGCTTGCTTAATTTATTTATTTATTTTTTTTACAGCAGTTTAGCAACAAGTCAGCCTCTTAAATGTACCTGTTTATGTGGTTTATTTTTGTTTAACGGTGCAGAACAGCCTCGATTTATAAGCAAACACTTAATTAAAGCATTTCTCTGGCAGACTTGTGAAGAGTGTCTACCTGCTCTATTTAAACTTGTTTTCACATCAGTGACTCATCTCTCTCGCCTTCCTCCATACTGCCATTTTTCAGCTCCTGTTGGCACGTTTGGTTTCACACTCTGTTCAGGAAATAATCATGGCAAATCTACAGAGATGCTGTTTTGTGGCAGCAGCATCAGTTTTTGTGCATCACTGAAATGACAGCCGTCAAAAAAATCTGTTAACCACCCTCATTGTCACCTGTCACCTGTTTTTTCTGTAGGTTGGTTCTGTGTGTCTGCAGCATGGAACTCCCAGCCCTTCGACCTGGACAATTATACAAATGCCAACTGTCTGTGCCCAGCTACATCCACAGGGGGGCGCTGTCAGATTGGCTTTTACTGTCCCTTGGGTAGCTCAGAGCCGCTCCCTTGTCCACCTGGAAGCTTCTGTAACATCTCAGGTAATGTTTCATAGTCCACAGTTCATAAGTAAATGGTCAGTGTTCTCTGAGTGCTGAAGTCCATTTGGTGGCAGTGTAGCTTGGTCTGTAAGGACTTGGGCTAGGGATTGGAAAGTGGCTGGTTCAGGTTCTGTCTTTCCACCTATTGATTTCCTCATCAATTCCTTCCCTTTTTTTCTGCATGTCTTCAAAGACATCATCAGATGTCATCACAACATTTTAGTCAATGAAATCTACTGTAAATTCAGATGACTAAAATATGAAGTGTAAAGTGTCGTGCATTTTTTATGTTTCCTTGAAATTCTGAAGTCATGTTTTACACTTGGATCCCACCACCATGAAGCTAAGGCAGTTGTGATTAGATGTCCCTCTTAACTCATCCAACCTTTCCACACAACCAAAGTAGCTGTGATTGGTGATATTCCTAACTTGTCCCTACTTTCTACATGATGAAATTAGGTCTGATTGGATGAAGTCTCTGTCAAACATTTTAGTCTAGTTTTTATCTGTTGACGAAAACGTCAGTTAATTTAGTTTCAGTTTTAGTCCATGTGGACTTGTTTTTTTTTAGTTATAGTCTAGTATTCGTCAAGGGAAAAATGGTTGTTGACGAAAACTATGATCAAAATAATTAGTCAACAAAATTTACACTGCAAAGACGTCAAAAATTATGGCAGACAGTGGGCAGAAAGAAGCTTACTGCACAACTTTCAATGATTGAGCAGTGAATATCAGGAGTTTTGTGTGACATTGCTGCCACTGAAAATCTATGTTGGCCAACATTTGCCCACACAGAAAATCATCAGGAATTGAAATGAGAACTGTTGAATAAACTGATCGATTAGCAGAATCATTAAGGGCATTGGTCACCATAAAATCATATCAGTTTCCATCTCTAGTTAAGTTGCTGCTGCTGTAAATGTCCCTGCATCCTGTGTGGCTGTTTCATCTAAAAGGCTGTCTGACAAATAAGGACATGATGACTTTTATTGTGAGGAATTTATAAGAAATGCAATGTGTTTGCCATCTAATATGACTTCACTTTAGAAGAGAAACAAGTAGTGTTATATGATAAGATGAAAAGCAGAAAGCATTTGAGGCAGCGCATTTCCTCTTTCATGTTGAGGAAAAATGAACTAAGTGTCTTCTTAAACTTTAATTTCCAGTATGAAACAAGCATGAACAGAATATTGACCGAACTTATCAAGAAGTAAAAAGAAGTGTGGGAAAGTTAAGATGATGTAAATATGACATGGAATGAGTGTTTAGACTCAGATTATAATTACAGTCTGGTAACATCATCCCCTTTAGTGACCTATTATGATTATTAATAGAGTTTTTAGTAGCCTCACTGAGAATATGATTTATTAAATATAATTTATCTTTTGAAAAAATAAATACTGTAAATCAATTGTTACTTAACATAACAGACATTGACAGACAAGATTTTGTATTAATGTAAATATAAATGTACCCTCCAAGTTACTCTTCATAACAAGCATCAGTTTTGTTTGATTCAGTCTAAAAGTCACATTCATCTGCTCAAATGAAACACTTTTATAATATCTTTTAAGCTCTGGGATGTTATAAAATGTGTCATTAATGCATTCCATTTCTGACAGTTTTATCCATGACCTGACGTATATAGCTCTGAAACAAGAGAGTCAGTCCCTCAGCTGAATATATAATACATATATATATATATATATATATATATATATATATATATATATATATATATATATATATACATATATATATATAAATCTGCATAAGCCTTGCATAACATTAAATCTATATTTGCCTAAAGGTCTTGCTCTACCGATGGGTCCTTGCTCCCCGGGGTACTACTGTGTGGGAGGCGCCACTGAAGCCAGACCAACAGATGGAGAAACAGGCAGCATCTGTCCCCCTGGGACATACTGTGGTAAGCCTCGACCATACAAACAGAGCAAGCCCATTAACAGTCACATAGCAAAGTGCTTGGTAATATGAGCGGCACATTATGTTGAAAGATGACTGGCATCATTCACCTTTTATATTTTTTTCTGAGTTTAAATGGTAAAAATAGATATTTACAGTCTAGGTCTTACTTCCTGTCTAAATGGCTGAACTTTAGAGTTGATTATTTAACAGCAGTAGAGCCTCAGGGGTTTCCTCTTAATGTCTGCCCAATGCTCAGAGACATGCAAATTAGTCGAACCAGAGACTCCATAAAGTGGCTGAGGCTATGACTCAGGTGGTTACCCTAACTCACCCTCGGTTATGGGTGTGAGTCATCATGTCTCTATTTGTGTAAGCTCGCGGATAATCTGCCGACCTGCGTGGGGTATTTTCATACATACTGTGTGTCAGAGTGTCTTGGGATGAGCTTTCACACCCTACAATCCAGGATAAACATTTGTATGTAAAGCCATAGGATGAAAGGATGAATGAAAATCTCATGTGAATTTGTTAATCTGCAGTTGAGGGTTCAGGAGAGCCAGAGGTGTGTCCAGCTGGTACTTTCTCCCCTGAGCGAGGACTGAGCAGTGAGGCCGGCTGTCAGCCCTGCACCCCGGGCTTCTACTGCAGAGGCAAAGGTCTCAAAGCTCCAACTGGACCCTGCAGTGAAGGTCTGTCATTGCTCAGCACCATGATTCACTGGTATTATATAACACAGTTACATTTTTGATGACTAACTATTCAATCAAGTATGTACCAACTCAATTCCTATGAAGTCGGGATGTTGTGTAAAACATTTAAAAACAGAAAACAATGATTTGCAAATCCTTTTTGAACTATATTCAATTGAATAAACTACAATGACAAGATGTTTAATATGCAAACTGATTAACCTAAATCAATCAATCAATCTTCATTTGTATAGCTCCAATTCATAACAAGTATTATCTCAAGACGAGTGATATCTCAAGACACTTTGCAATAGAGCAGGCTAAAGACAAACTCTTCAATTTATGGATACACATTTATGCATAGATACATATATACATATATAAAATACACATACACATATCCAAAATCCAACATGAATCCATCATGGTGGCAAGAAAACCCCTCTGTTTAGCAGTAGGAAATCTTGATTATGGATTCCAGACTCATGATGAGCAGCCATCCACAAAAAGTGTGTTTAGCAAATATTCACTCATTTTGAATTTGATGCCAACATGATCCAAAAAAGCTGGGACAGGGGCAACAAAAGACTGGGAAAGTTAATACTCAAAAAACACCTGTTTTGAACATTCCACAGCTGAACAGACAAAACGGAAACAGGTGAGTTTCCTGATTGGAGCATCCACGAAAGGCTTAGTTGTCACAAGCGAGGATAGGCTGAAGTTCTCCACATTGAGAACAACTGCATGAGCAAATAGTCCAACAGTTTAAGAACAAAGTTTCTCAGCGTACAGTTGCAAGGAATTCAGGGACTTCATCTTCTACAGTCAATATTACATTCTAAAAAATCTGGAGAAATCTCTGCATGTGAGTGGCAAGGCTGAAAACCAACACTGAATGCCTGTGACCTTTGATTCCTCAGGCAGCACTGCATTAAAAACCAACATAATTCTGTAAAGGATATTACCATGTGGGCTCAGGGACACACTTGAGAAAACCAAGCCATATATCAACAACACCCAGAAATGCCACTGGCTTCTCTGGGACCGATCTCATCTGAGATGGACTGATGCAAAGTGGAAAAGTGTGCTGTGGTCTGACTGAGTCCGCATTTCAGATTGTTTAGAGATCATGGACATCTTGGCCTTAGTGCTAAAGAGAAAAAGGACCGTCCAGACTTTTATCACAAGAAGTGCAAAAAAGCTGGTATGTGTGATGGCATGGGGGTGTGTTAGTGCCGGTGGCATGGGTAACCTGCATGTCTGTGGAGGCACCATTGATGCTGAAAGATACATACAGGTTTTGGAGCAACAAGTAATAACTTTTTCAGTGACGTCCCTGCTTATTTTAGCAAGACAATGCCAAGAAACATTCTGCAGGTGTTACAACAGCGTGGCAGGTACTAGACTGACCTGCCTGCAGTCCAGATCTGTCTCATATTGAAAATGTGTGGCACATTATGAAGCACAAGTTGGGACAATGGTTACTGAGTGTTGTTAAAAGCAAAAGTGTTGTAGCATAGTGGTGAACATACCCCTTTCCCAGCTTTTTTGGAAAGTGTTGCAGGCATCAAATACAAAATGAGTGAATATTTGCTAAAAAAAAAAATAGGTTTATCAGTTTTAACATCAAATACAGTATCTGGTCTTAATAGTGTATGCAATTGAATATAGTACAAAGGACATTTGCAAATAATTGTACTCAGTTTTTACTTACGCTTTACACAGCATCTCAACTTCATTGGAATTGGGGTTTGTAATTTAGACCTGTGTACCCTCTCGACACCGATTTAGGTTATTGGTGCCCTCCTGGTCAGACCTTTTCTACAACCAGGCCCTGTCCTCCAGGCCACTTCTGCCCACAGGGTAGTTCAGCCCCAGAGCGCTGCCCTTCAGGAAGCTACCAGGATAGAGAGAAACAGGCCACCTGTGTTGTCTGTGAAGAAGGTTGGAGCTCTCTTTTACTCTTTCTACTTTCTAAGCTGAAACATGTGCTTTTTGTCATTTTGCAACTTTACTTCCCTCTTTGGCATGTATTTTTTGCTGTACAGGCTGTAACGAAAACAGCTCTCAGGCAACGCTGCATGTTTTTAATTAAAACATGTCAGCACCCTTAATGCACAGCTCCTCATCGTGCTACGCTGGTTTGCTGAAATAAGTTTTCATCAAATGTTTCTCATCATGTTTTCATGATACTTATCTTAATTTTCCTCTTCCTCTCTTCTCATCTCAAGGTTACTACTGTGACATGAGGCTGGCAAACGCCTCTATATTAAGGCCTTGCCCTAAAGGACACTTCTGCCCTGCTGGTACAGCCTTACCCAACCAACACCCTTGTCCCTTAGGCTCATTTAACCCCAGAGAGGGCACAGACAGCCTCGCTGGCTGCACACCATGTGCTGCTGGACAGTTCTGTCCTTCTTTGGGACTGTCAGAGCCAGCAGGTGAGGAAAAGAGACCTGTCATTGTATGTCCTTTTTAAGTAATTTTATTAATGTTTAAGGGTTTATTAAGGTTGATTGAAAGGCCAGAATGTTCCAAAGGTTTTGTTATATATGTTAAAATATGACTCAGGTGGAAATTTCCTTTGGTGTGCTGTATTTATTGTGAGATATTTTTGTTAGAGACTCGTAGATTTTACAATCACTGAAGCTGTAGACTCCAACAAGCCCTGTTGGACTGCGGATGTAATTTACGTTTTTGATGATATTCACCTTCCTGTAGGACCATGTCATGCTGGTTTTTGGTGCAAACAAGCAGCATCTTCCCCCAGCCCTCTGGATGGATTCTCAGGCTCCATGTGTCCACCTGGTCATTTCTGCCCCTCAGGTGATCTGCCTTTTCTTTTTTAATGTATAATCACCCAGCTGCTTCTCTGCTCACATGCTGTTCATGCCTTTAATGCATCAAGATGAACGCTGACACCGTTTTTTTAAAAAACAAACTGCTTATATAATCAAAGTTAAGGTGTGTGAGGGTATTTACTCTCTGCTGCTTTGTGTTCAGAGGCTAAAATGTTTTATTCATGGGAATTATCATTTAAAGTCCCTCTGAAACATTCATCTTGTAACTTGAGTTCTTAAATTTAATTTGTACCCTCGCTCTCTCTGACTCAGGGTAAAGCTTTTAAAATGCTGCTGTAGGGTATCCTAAATCCTGAGTCATTTACAGCTGGATGAGTTTTTAAGAGTCTCTCACTTATTTATGTCTCATTTCTGCTTACAGTGCATGAAAAAAATGTCACTCTTGTCATATTTTAGTAGTCTTTTGTAAGTTTTGTGCCTACTCCTCTGTTTGCTGGAATTAAAATGTGAGTTGGTGTTTGTGACGCCTCTGCAGGGACCACAGCTCCTGTAGCTTGCCCCGAGGGCAGCTGGTCAAACAGTTCAGGCCTGCGAACTCAGGAGGACTGCAAACCCTGTCCGGGAGGATTTTACTGTGACTCTGCTGGCCTTACTGAACCTAGTGGACCCTGCAGCAAAGGGTACATTTGCCCTTGATGAACTTGTAGATGTCTTAAACTTTTTCTTCAGATGTTTTTAAAATAAACTCAGGAAAATATTCTTGCCAGTTGCCCTATTTGTCATACTGTACATAAAAGCCATATTCCTCAGAATATGCTTTCTGTAAGCCTGTAAGCTCACAGGAAGCTTAGAGAGTACAAGAGTATTTAACATTATAAATACGGGGTAACAACATACAAACTCCAATTCCAGTGATGTTGGAAGAATGCAATGATTGCAAATCCTGTTTAACCTATATTAAATTGAGTACAATGCAAAGACAAGATAGTTGGATACTGCGCCATACATGGGAGACAGGGCTGGACCAGGCAGGCCAGTCTAGTGCTTGCACCCTTTTACTGCAAAGCCAAACTGTTGTAACACATGAGGAATGTGTCTTGGCATTGTTTTGATGTCCTGATGGCAGCATATGTTGCTCTAAAACCTGTATGTACCTTTCAGGAATAATTGTACCTCCAGATTTGTTAGTTACCCATGCCATGGGCACTAACACACCCCCAAACCATCAAGATGCTGGCTTTTGAACTTTGTGCTGACAACAGTCTGTATGGTCCTTTTCCTCTTCAGCCCTGAGGACATGACACCCATTATTTCCAAAAGCAATTAGTTACAGAGAACCTGGTGGCATTTCTAGGTCTTGTTGATATATGGCTTTGGCTTGATAGAGTTTTAACTTGCACTTGTAGATGTAGCGAGGAACTGCATTAACTGACGGTGGTTTTCCTGAACCCACAAGGCAATATCCTTTACAGGATGATGTTGATTTTTATTAATCGAGGGTCATGGGCATTCAATGGCAGTTCCTCGTGTCTTCAGATTATCTGAATCTTTTGATGATATTATGGAATGTAGATGATGAAATCCCTAGAGTCCTTGTTACTGAACTTTGAGAAACATTGTTTTGAAACTGTTGGAATATTTACTCATGCAGTTGTTTACAAAGTGGTGAATCTCGCCCAATCCTTTCTTGTCAACGACTGAGGCTGGCGGGGATGCACTTTTTTACCCAATCATGACACTCACCTGTTTCCAATTAACCTAATCACCTGTGGAGTGTTCCAAACAGGTGTTTTTGTGCATTTCTTAACTTTTCCCATCTTTTGTCGCCCCTGTCTCATCTTTTTTGGAACATGTTGCAGGCATCAAGTTCAAAATGAGTGAATATTTGCAAAAACACAATGAATTTCATCAGTTAGAACAAGAGATATCTCATCTTTGTTGTGTATTCAATTGATTATAGGTCAAAAAGGATTTGCAAGTCACTCTATTCTGTTTTTATTTACGTTTTATACAATGTGACAACTTTATTGGAATTAGGTATTTGATTACCAAGTACCTAAGACAATATTTGCTGTTGCTAGCTTTCAGCCATTTCTTAGCTTATTCCAGCTGATGGGTAGTTCATTCATAGCTAGCATTAGATAAGTGCCATTTTTATGTATTTTAATCCATCATATACCAAACTCTATAATGAACTTTGAGTGCCTCTCAGATGAGTGGAATATAAGCTAGTGTTAGATATCATTGTTAGCTTTTAGTTTTTTTGTTTTCACTGAGACATGTTCTCATTTACTTCTAGATTTATGTTGTCTGTTTTTTTAATCAATTGCTGAACAGCATAAAAGAGGTTGAGTAAGAACTTTTTTCTTAATACCCAGTCTACAGTCTTATATTCTGTATTATGACTTAATTATTGCATCTTTGCTCCCTGCTCAAGCAAGATATCAGAGTGAAAGAGCTAATGTGTGAGCCTGGTCAATAGTCATTGCTTTTCTGGGTCAGCACAATATTGACATATTGTTTTTATGCAGGTATTACTGTGTAAACGGGGCAATCACATCCACCCCTACTGATGGAATTAAAGGGGGACCCTGCCCTGAAGGTCACTACTGCCCAGAGGGAACTGTTCAACCTCTGCCCTGTGATCCAGGGACATATGCTGCTGCTACACATGCAACTCGTTGTGAACCTTGTGTTCCAGGCTGGTACTGTGTGTCCGGCTCTCTCTACTTGTGTCCTGCAGGTTAGTTGTTTTGTATTATTGAGTTATCAAGAATGGAAAGTAACAATTCCACTAATTCATGTAACTGAGTAGCCATGTGCTTTGCTTTTTTGAGTAGATTTGGAAATCTGGAAAATCTAATACTGTACTACATTTTACAGAGCATTCAAGTGATATGTAGTTGGTCATATTTTGGAATTGACTGTTTATTAAAAACTGAGATAGCATTGGGGATGTGAATAAAAAACCAATTCCAGTTGAGAATTGATACTAGCTGATTCAACAAGTCCCTTATCAATTCTGGCATATCAAAGAAATAAACTCTTCATCAGAGGCAGTCAGCAGTAACAACAACAAATAAGTCATAGATGTAATCATTACAGATAGAAGTGACTAAATTTTACACAAAATGATGCTAAATGAGCAGCATCCAAAACTTTTAGTATGGGTTTAAAAAAAGGATTGATGTATATCGATAAACTGATTGGCTGATCAATTATCTAATCAAATGGATAAGAAGTCAAAATATGGATTTGCTTAGCCATGCTGTTTCCTGTGAGTTCAAACAGGCTAACTGTAAGCTGAAGCTAACAGTTAGCATCTTAATCTGCTTCTAAATTGAAGTGTCACGTTGTAGTTCCATAGTAATTGTAATATCTTTTTCATCTTGCCAGTTATGCTTGAGCCTGAGAAATTATGAATGTTAGATTTGTCTGTCAAGCTTATCACATTAAAGAAAGACCAGTAAGTTTCATATTTTTGATTCATTCATTACAGACCTTATTATCAGCAATAATCCAACAATGCTAGCTTGCATGTTGGCCTACAAAAATACTAAGAAAAGTCATGCACAACCCAAAAATACTAAATACTGGGGGCTAGATACAGGAATAGCAAAAAGAGACAAAGGCTCTGCCCACCAGAAGCTCCTCCAAAGTCAGCTTTAATGAGGATTATCACCAGAAATATGACATTTTGGGTCCTAGCCTTAGAAGGGCAGGAACTTTGGAGCAGCTTCTACTGTACAGACCCTTTGTCCCCTTTGGCCTCAAAAACCCATAATCCCTGCACCACTCTTGGCACAATTATCCTCAAAGTAGCCATACTTTTACACAGTACTTTCACACTCTTCCTACCCCTTGAATGTGTCAAACAAAGGAGTGATCAAAGACAAAAACATGCAAACCCTGACACAATTACTGAAGAACCTTTGCATTTGTTTATTTCTGTGTGTTTGCCCTTTGGTCGAAAGGCTTTTACTGCCCTGAAGGAACAGGATTTGACTTAAGAAGCTGCCCAGAGGGAACTTACGGCCCTGACCCTGGTTACTGGTCTGTATCTCAGTGCAGGCAGTGTGACGGCGGCCATTACTGCTCTTCCAGAAATGGCACAGCTGTCACTGGACCATGTCAGGAAGGATATTACTGCTCGCATGGAAACATCTCTCCACAACCTCTCTTACAGGCTGCAGGTAAACAGACATCTTAATAGACATTTTAGTACAGTCTCATATATTCTCTGACTCACGTGTGACCGCATTGAAATCGCAGCCTTGTATAATCTATAATAGATGCTCTCCATCAGAATTCCCATTTGTAGACTGTTGACCACTGGCTGTATGTTCTTCGTGTCTTTCAACAGGAGAGGGAGGGCCGTGTCCTGCCGGTCATTACTGCCCCAGGGCCTCCATCCATCCTCTTTCCTGTCCACGCGGCACGTTCTCTAACCTCACCAAATTAGTCTCCCAGGTCGTTTTGACTCATTGTTACACTCACATGTCCCTCTGACAAAGATTGAGAGAGATATATGTCCTTAAAACAAGTCGTCATGTGCATACCGTCTATATCTGTCTGCTTTTAATTGCAAACCATTTTTAAAACTTTTTATTTATTTTACTTTTCCATAGACAAAATCAACTGCACAACAATACAGCAGAAAATAAAATAGAATTTAGAAAATAGTAAGTGGAAGTGGGGCACACCACTTCTGTTACAGCTTTTCTCACTGTCCTTCAGCTATGCTGAGTAATTGATGCAGCTTTTTTCCTATACACATTCCATTTATGCCACTGTTGAATCAGAGTTCCTGCTTTCATTCTGAGATAGTAAGACAGTCTGTAAAGATCAAGGCACAGAATAGGGAGGACACAAATGCATGACACTGAGTCAGATTCACAAAAGGCAAGAGGGTTTATTCATTAACAGACTTCGGTACACGGGTAATCAATCAGCGAGGGAAACAAATCCAAAAACTCACAAGTCTAAGAATGAGGGTCCAAAAAGGGCTAGCAAAAAGGTTACACAAAAAGGCAATAAAGTCCAGGCAACCAAATCCGAGAAGACGTGAGGCACGAAGGGTCAGAAAATAGACTGTGACATACATGATAGCGCTATACAAAAAACGCTGGAACGAGACATAAGAGAACAACGATCTGGCAACAAGACAGGGGAAGACATGAGGTGAGTGGTGGTGATGAGACACAGCTGCGGGAGAACAATCAGGGATCAGGTGTGACAGTGCCAGACAGGGAAGCAAACCCTACGGAGACAAGGACAGAGGAGTGAATTTTCAAAATAAAACAGGAAGCACAAAACAAAACAGGTAACTTAACCAAAGAAAAGAGCAGGATCATGACACAGTCTTTCCATCAAGTGAATCTCCTCCACAATATCCAGCCACTGGACTTGGAGGGTCTTTTTTCAGCCACTCTCTTGGTACGGCCTTCTTACATGCCAAGATCAGTATTTGGAAAAGATAAAGGTCCTTTTTTTCAACAGTACCTTCTGGACTCAGGCCCAGGTACATTGTTCGAGGAATCCTGGGAATCCTGTAAGAAAGAACATCCTCCAGAATCTGAGCCACACTATCCCAGAACCCCTGCAGTTTTACACAATTGCAAACCAATTTAAGTAATCTTATTATTAGTATGTAATTATTTAGCTGTTTTCTCATCACTTTTCAATTCCTATTTCAATTTCCATGCAGCATCACTTGCTCTCTTTTATTTTACATTGTAAACCTGTGCTGCTAGCTCTATACAGACTACAGTGAGGACACAATAACCTAAAGTGTCTTCTGTCATGGCAGCCAATCAATAACTAATCCCAAATCAATGAGGCCTGCTCTCTTTTTGTTCAATATCTTACAGTCTCTCTTACCCTGTTTTCTTCCTCTTTCTCTTCATGCCTCTCATTTCCCCTCTCAGGAGGATTGCCAGCAATGTCTCCCTGGTTACTATTGTGATGCTCTGGGCCTCTCAGTGCCTTCAGGAGAGTGCTGGGAAGGCTTCTTCTGTTTGGAGGGAGCACATCGTCCTGACCCTCCTTTGAGAGACAGCCGAAGCGGACCGTGCCCTAAAGGTGGTTTGTTTGCCAGAATTAAGAAATCTATGATTTAATGTTGGAAAAGAAATGACGGTGGATGGTCCAAATTGGAAGAACATGAGGCAAAGGAAAAAAAGAACATTCTGCTTCTCTGCTCCTGCCATTGCTTTCATGTGGATATCAACAAAAAGCCATATTCTGACTTGTTTTTGTGCTAAACTTTAATTTAAAAGCAAATAACTAAGTCCAAAATTTACACAAGCCTCAAGCTAGCTTAGTGAATAGGTAAACAAATGACTCGTTGGAGTTAATAGGGCCAAACATAAGCAGCTGCTCTGTTGACACTGGAAATCGAACATGTTCCCCCCTGTGATTTGTGCGTGTCTCTCTGTGTGCTGAAGTGTGCATCTCTCTCACAACTCCTTCCTTGCATTGCACAACCAGGTTATTACTGTTCAAAGGGCTCAGCAGCTCCTCAGCAGTGCCCCCCGGGAACCATCAGCGAAGACGAGGGCCGAGCCAGCTGCAGCGCCTGTCCCCAGGGGTAGAGTAACTTATCAGCCGCACACAGCCACTTCACACTGTAAACATATGCTCACTTTCGTAATCATGATTGATTACTGAACAACTAACTTACCAGCACGGTTATTCTTACACGCAGCAATGATTTTTCTCTACATTTCATCCTTGAAGGAACACAAGTGCATTCATGCCTCATTGCCACCACCAGCAGCTAAGCTCTAATTTATCCTTTCCTTGTTGTCTGGGTAGCTTTTACTGCCCTGGCTGGAGTAATGGCTCCCTGTCTAGAAGTTACGAGTGTCCAGTCGGCCATTACTGCCCTCCTGGGACAGGGTCCAAACACCAGTTCCCGTGTCCAGTTGGATCCATCAGCCCCTACTCTCGCATGGCAAAACCCCAGGACTGCTTGCCCTGCCCTCCAGGTCACACATCATATCCTGCTAATTATGCTACAACAACTTTCCCTAAGCAGTTAAAGTAGGGCTTTGTACAACCTTGATGTTAAAGCAGAAAATAAACAGATCTCCACTGCAGAATTCAGAGCTTGTTTGTTATTCTGCTGAGTAATTCCTCTCGATTTTACTCCTTTGTCCTTATCAAACCAGGCTCCTTCTGTGCCGCCCCCGGGAAGGGTGTTCCATCAGGTCAGTGTGATGCAGGGTACTACTGCCATTCAGGGGCACGGTCAGCTACACCGCGGGATGGAGGGGTGACTGGTGACAGATGTCCTGAAGGTCATTACTGTCCTCGAGGCTCCTCAGCACCCCTGCCCTGTCCCATAGGACTCTACAGCAACAGAACCACAAATACTCGCCTCTCTGACTGTCTTCCTTGTCCACCAGGTCAGGGCTAATTTTACTTCTTTAAGTATTCCAGCCTCAATGATATTTCTTTATGTACTTTATTTTACCAGAGAGTAACCCACTAACATTATTTAACAGTGGCTCTCTTTTTGTTGTAGGCCTTCTGTGTGCCACCAGAGGGCTCTCTTTCCCTTCTTATATCTGTCCAGCTGGCTCTTACTGTCCAGGCAGAGATAACAGCAGCAAGGGCGTGTCTATACCCTGCTCACCTGGAAGCATGTGCCCACCTGGATCTCATAGACAAGTGCCCTGCCTGCCAGGGACCTATCAGGATTTACCTGGACAGGTCAGAAAGATGACAAGAAATAATTTGCATCTATTATCATACATTACACAGTCCCTGTGGAAAGATTTACCCAATGTATCAGTGGTTCCCTTGCACACTAGCTGTGCCTTGGGAATTTGCACAAATGTTTGTCATTATTACCTCCACCAAGGAGCTAGCTTTGTTTGTTTGTTTGTTTGTTTGTTTGTTAGCAAGAGTTCGGAAAAACTAGATTGATTTACATGAAAATTTTTACCAGAGGTGCGGTTTGGTCCAAGAAAGACGCCGTTAAATTTTGGTGGTGATACAGATGTTTGGCTGGATGCAAAAAAATCCCAAAATTTCAAAAAAACCCATAGGTTAACATTGGGCAGAATTTAAAAAAATCATATCCCTAGCATTTCTCAACGGATTCGCTTCCTATTTCATGGGACAATATGGGGTCCATGTCTCTATCATCAAAGTAAATTTCATCTGGATCTGATCCAAATTAATGTAAAAAAAAATTGAACTTTATAATGGAAAATCCCATTTATGACATTCAATAATTCATATAAAATCAAAATATTAAGTGATGTTCCCAAAACTTGTTGTATTCATACAGGATAACAATCTCCATGTTTGTGCTGAGTTTGGTCCAGATCCTGGCACTATTCTGGATCTGGTGATCCAGAATAGTATGTCTTACAGGGGTTGTGGAAAAGCCACTGCTAGAACTGAGCTGCTGGGGGAGGTCTGCGCTCTCTGAGTGCTTTTCTAGTTACAAATATAATTAACTTATATGTGTGTTTGAACTTAATCTATCAGTACTTTAGCTGCATAGTTCCCCATACAACATTACTGGATTTAGATAACTCACAGCAGGGGTTTTTAAACACTGCTGTGAGTAACAAGGCACACCATATTCACATTCATGCAAGACAGCCTCTTAAACATTCATTACAGAATTCTTATCAAGCTGTGATTATCATTTTTTCCCACTTATGCCAAATAAAATCAGTCAAATAGCTGTATTAATTAATTAGGTGATTCAACGAATGGGAGAGAGATCAAAATCTATTAATTCCCTCCAACCATTAATTCTATTGAGTGTTACAGACAGTCCCTTCTAAAGGTTGTTATGAGATTTTCAGATTTACAGAATTTGCTCTTTATATCTATATTGATGCACCTTATGCACATAGAGAGTACACTGAAAACTCATTCTTAGTCAATGTGCTGTAGTAGTAATAGTTCATGGTGATGACAAATTCCTAAGGCACTCCTGGACTTGTCCCAAGACACACCAGTGTGCACCATCTGAGAACAAGTGCCTTACAGAATCTATACATCTGTCTAAGAAACGCAAAGTAAAAAATGTGTCCTACTCTAAAACTGAAATAGGTCTATTGACTAACTGTACCAATAAAAGATGGGTTGTGAATGCATCATGACTCTGTGTAATATAAGCTTTCCAGGCGAAGTTATGGCTCTCTGGAAAGAAAGAAATAACGTTCCAGCTGCCCCGCATTTGCTCACATCACCATCAAAATGAGAACAGTTTATAGTTCAGCTTTTATCATCTTCAACACAAGCCTCTAGAGTGGTTGTTGGTTTATGTAAGAGGACATCTGTATTCATAATTGCTGTTTGCACGGTGTATAAAAAACGATGCATGTAATTTTCCCCTCTGCAGGAAGAGTGTGTTAAATGTCCAGCAGGGTTTTACTGTACTGGCTTTGAGGATGCAGACACTGGGTCTTTGTCTGGGGCTCATACTCCTGTGCTGTGCCCCAGAGGACACTATTGCCCAACAGGTAGGAACTAAGACAGGCTCTTACAATAATTACATACTCACAGTGTAATCACAATATGTTTTCAGATGTACTGTAACAAGATGTGGGACACAAGTGATGCTGCAGGCTCAGTGAGATTGTCTAATTAATAAATAATGTGTAACAGCGATAGTGTTTGTTGAAGCTTTTGTGTTGTGTGTACTTCTGACCAAGTGCTTGTAACAGTAGATGGCTTTCCAATAAAACAAATGGGAAATGTGTCGCACAATCAAGATGAGGCTGGTCCTCACAACCTGCTCTGTGATGTTTAGTCCTGGACCATCTGTAGATATTACACGCTATTTATCTGCAGGAACACAGACTGCTGGAGCGTTCCCGTGCCCAGCTGGTGCCTTCAGCAGGCAGATGGGGTTGTCCGATAAGTCTGGCTGTGAGCTCTGCCCTCCTGGGAGATATTGCAGCTCCTCTGGCCTTGCTGCTCCTACTGGGGCCTGCTCTCCGGGGTAAACACAGGCAGCCTGAATACATAGCCGATTATGTTCACAGATAGACTTTGAAAGCTGTGATGTCCTGTTTTTTTGTTCAATTTTGTCCCCCTTGTCTGAAATTAAACCTTCCTTATGCTCCATCTTCCTCATCCATCACTCTCTACATCCTGTATCCTCCTCCTTCTCCTCTCTGTCCTCATCATCTCTCGGCTCCTAGTTACCTCTGTCTCCATGGCTCTGCCTCCGCCCAGCCAGAAGACGGCCTGACAGGACGCCGCTGCTCTGCAGGGTCCTACTGCCCCCAGGGTACAGTCTATATGGTTCCCTGCCCTGTAGGCACCTTCAGCTCCATTGAAGGTGACATGTCACACTGATCAATTATACAGATACATGGCTGGTGACATTTAAACATAATGAACTTATGTAAGGGGGCTTATTGAAGGTGTTACGTTTGAACTTTTGCTTTAAATGAAAGGATTTCCTCCCCCTTTGTTAGAAAAAAATAACCATGATTGGTTAATTTTGCAAGTGTAGTTTTCTACATTTTTGCTAATAACTCAATAAGTTCTTGACAAATTTTGATGACATTTTCAGGAAATGTTAGTCGTGGCACAGGGGAGAAGTGATTAGTTTGTAGTGGTGATCGGTATCCAGATTTGGATCCAGGAATTTTTCAAGGATTTTTTTACAGTGTGAGATAGTGCAGTTTTCCACATTTGCTAATAACTCAATAAGTTCTCAGGATATCATGGTGACATTTTCAAGGAATGTTGGTCACGACACAGAGGAGAAGTGATTAGATTTTGGTGGTGATCGGAATCTGGATGTGGATCTAGGAATTTTTTTTACAGTGTGAGATAGGGCATATTTCCATATTTTTGACAAGAGCTTGCCCAACCATGCTGAAAATGTCTTGGCAAATGTGTGTGCTCTTGGAGCACTTGTAGTTAATGAAGCCTTAATTGGTAAAATACCTCAGTCTATCACATATCTGTTAAATCAGTCTACTGATCACCACTCAACATGTTCTAGTAACAGACTGATGCTGAAAATACCACTGACAATATTTCTTTTGAAAAAACTTTAAAAACAAACAAAAAAATGTGATAATTTGTAGCATAATTAAGGTTTTAAAAATTCGTTTTATAGTTTTGATTTCTGTGAATGACCTCTGACAGCCCACCTGCAACACCTCTGGAGGCCACCAGGGGGCTGTGATGCACACTTTGGGAATCACAATGTAATCAAGATCTAACCAATGTGTTGTGTTTTTGTATTGAAGGAGCTGTCTCTGTGGAGGCATGTCAGCCATGTTTGTCGGGACATTTCTGTGCTAAGGTTGGCCTCTCTGCTCCATCCGGACCCTGCAGCTCAGGCTTCTACTGCACAGAAGGATCCAGAACAGCCACACCTTCAGGTAAAACCACACAGAGATGCTGTTTCTGTTTGCTCCTGAAAAGAGTGGTGCAGGGATGAGTCCAAAGATGAGGAAGTAGGTTAGCATTTAGTACTTCCTGGTTCCCAAGGCCTAAAGTAGAATCATTTAATGTCTAAATGCCTGAAATAAGGTTCATAATAAACAGGCACACAAGATTTTTACCATTAATCTAAATAATAAAATGAATCTTGTATTGCTGCTTTTGAATTTTAAAATGTTGTGCTTTAAAGAACAGTTGTGAAGAACTGATTACAAGGACTACAACAATGGCAGAGGACCCTGCAGCAAGCCCTTCTGATATTGTTTTTAGAAACCATAATTCATACACTATAGCCACAGCCACGAGGACCAACTTGATCAGATCATTTTATAAAAGGGAAATTCTCCAACAAGAGGTTATACTTTGAAAATATCGTAACTGCCTCTTGGTCAATCAGCCATGTTGTAGTTCCATAGTAGCTTACTAATAGCTTTTTACTCTTGCCAATTGTATTACAACCCAAAAAAATCATGCAAGTTGTACACTTTTTGTTTGCTACAGACCTTATTATCAGCAATGATCCAAGAAAACAGTGAAAAAACACATAGGCTTTTAGTTAAGAAAACTAGCGCAATGCTAACTTTTACAGACGGCATTAGAATCAAATGGCTTTTCCTCATGAGTTTGTGTGCATCCCCATTTCTTCCAAGTTCTTTTCCATTTCCTTTTGTCTCCACAGTGCTGAGGAGGTCTATACAGAACATTTTCCAGTCCCTCTTTCTTTCACTTAGTCACATTTCTCTCTCTGGTTTGCAGGAAATCGCTTTGGCTGTAAAGTTCCCTTCCTAACCTCACAAATAATGACATCCAATAAAGGTCTGTCGTCTCAGTTACAGGACATACTACATTACCGTCGCCCACCGCTGATGCAACCCCAGGACGATTCCATGGTGATGTGTGTCCTGCTGGCCACTACTGTCCAAGAGGGAGTGCAAAGCCAAGACCCTGTCCTCCAGGTACAAAGAAAAAAAAAAAAAAACATGCACAATATATGCACAGACAACTATTTCTGCTTCCATTTGTCATGATTGGGATGATAAAACATCCGCTTCCACACCCCTTAGCTATATATCTGACCTCTTGCTTTTTATTGAACTGCCTCTAAAGATAGTGTGCAGTGCCACAACGCCCCCGGATGTACAGTAAAATAGCTTAATGTATCCAGAACTTTAGAGGAGGCTGTAAAACCTAATGGGATTCCAATAAAACTGTCATAATGGTCCACTAGCTACTTAACCAAGTGGATAAATGGCTCCTAAACATGTCATGATATTTTCTGACCTTCCTGCCTATTTGAGATGCTGCAGGTAAAAAGAAAAGGAGGTACACTTGGTGCTATTTTGTCCTCTCAGGATGATTCATCTCCTTTATACAGGTACTTTCTTAGGGAGGTCTGCAGCTGAGTCCGAGGCTGACTGTGAAGCTTGTTCCCCGGGTTCTTACTGCCCACTGTGGGCTCAGACCTCTGTCGACCTCTCGTGTCCCCCAGGGTGGTTCTGTCCACAGGGATCAGTGTCTGGACATCAGTCAGGTAGAGTACACATCATCAGGGGTCAGCTCGGGTTTAACCACTGTAGTCTGTGCACTTCATCATGCTCTTTTTTTTTCCAACCCAGTGTCTGGTCACGTCCGACACAGTCTGGTTTTTGAACTGTCACAATCACCCGATGAGGACGGTTCACAGGAGTAACCTTTTGCTGTGCAACATGATGTTGATCATCATAAATATGTAGATGAAATATAATCCATACTTTTACAAAAAGGGGGGGGAGGGAGAACAAAATGCCATGATAATGGGACAAAGCTATGACTGTCACATCCAAACTATTAGCTTTGCAAACACTCGATGTGCAGTTTGTTTAAATACGTCTCGCCAAAGCACAGCAAACATGTTAAAGGTCCCAAATATAGTAAAATATATTTTATTGTTTTATACCACTGCTAGAAGTGCTCCAAGAGCACAAACCTCCACCAAGCCAACATTGTTGAGTGAGTTGTGGTCAAAAATGTAGAAAAAAAAATGGCAGTCTAACATTTTTATCAAATTCTTTCAAAGAAATCCTGGATCCACATCTGAAATCAGATCACTCGCAAGATGTTACCACTTTTCCATCATGTCATGACCAATATTCCCTGATATCATTCAAATCATTTAAAAAATTATTGATTTATTAGCAAAAATGTAAAAAATGGCCTTATCTCACCCTGTTAAATTCTTTACATAATTCTTGGATCCACATCTGAAATGGGATCAACACCAAAATGTAATCACTTCTTTCTTGCGCCATTACCAGCATTCCCTGAACATTTAATCCAAATGAGTTCTTAACTTTTTGACTTGTCTTGCTAAAAGACAAATGGACGAACAGACAAACGCCAGCAAAAACATGACCTCATTGGCAGGAGTATTAATTGTCCATAGCCTTCCTACATACCCCTTTGCTTGGTTCATTGTCTGAATATGTTTACTTAAACACTGGGGATACAGCAATACACTTGGCTGATGGTTCAGTATGTACAATACCTCTGTTTTTTGCTTTGCTTTGGTTTTGGCAGCTTGGATATTGAGTTCCTGTAGATTACTTATTTAAAGTTCTTTTTCATAATGAGCTGTTTAAGGATAATTTTCCAGAACAGCAAGGGGTTATTAAGAGGAAAAAGACATTTTTATCATTTGCAATGATTTCTTTATTTTACTTTTAAGCAAAAGATAAATAATTTTCCATGCTAGATGCAATTTATGAAATAAAAGAAAATCAAAATCAAACACATTGAAAATAACCTTGTCCAACACTCTGTATCCCCAGGGAACATTTGCAGTATCTACATATATTACAATTCTGAGAAAATAAGCAAATTTGACTTTCAAACAACTTTTATTATCAGAGATTTTAGACAAAAACTTAAGTTTCTCTTCTTCATATCTTATTTGAACACATCATGATGACATTGTACTTATTTTACTAATTGTCATTTTCTGAGCTAGCATTGAATGAAGTGTAATACAACTCTTACCGTCTGCTTGTTAAGGCCCATTACAGCATGTCAGTTTTTTTTTTTTCTAACGATCGTCCTGCCAAATTCAGCAAGGATTTAACAATGTATCACATCAGCAGATGAGGATATTTTTTCTTGCTGCAGAGGCCAGTATTTTATGAGTCTGTTGTGGAGTTACCAGAGTTTTTATTCCAGTGAGTCCAGACATGTTCTACTTAATTGAATGCACTGTGCTGATGTGCTTAGAGTTTAAGCACATCAGCACAGTGCATTCAATTAAGCAGAACCCCCCCTGCAAAACCTGATATGGTTCAATAAATGGCATTGGGAGCTTTAGCTAATGTCTCCCTGAGGCACCCTACACCAGTCAGGAGATTCTGACTCTTACCTCACATTGTTCTCATCATTGATGTAGTTCCTCAGAACTCCTGTTGACCTCCCGATCCTCCATATGTGACTACACGATGTATTCACAACAATAGCATATGGCATCCTTAAAGTTAGCAGACTGTGTTTATAGTTGCTAACATCATCAACAGTCATGCACACAGTCATCATTGTTAGCATCCACTTATTCACCCGTTCTTCTACCTTGAATTAAAAGGTGTGTAAGCTTTCTTAGTGGAGTTGTTCCTCATTTTCTCTGTGAATAGGGACATCTTTGTAAACCAAAGTCTTGTTCTGTGTTTATGGGGGGTTAATTTATGCCTCAGATAACCTGCTCTCCTTTTCTTTTAGTGCATGCACACCTACTGATTCTGTAAAAGGCTTCCTTGTCCCCTTTCATTTCGGAGATCCTGGGCTAATTTGAGCGTGAAATGGCTGAGAACCATAAAGAGCTTGTGGCTGTCAGAGCCAGAGTACCTGCTGCTGAGCCTGGCTGCTCTTCTCCTGGCCTCCCACGGGAGTCTCTTACAGTACTAATACTGCGCTGCGTCACTCTCCTCTTTTCTCTGAGCTTCCACTGTGAGCATGGAAAATTACTGCATTTATGCTTTCTTTTATCAGAAATTTTTACATGAATGTCTGACATTAATTGTGTTTAATGGTTTCAACATTTCTTTTGTTGTTAATGTGTGCAGGGCCAACAGACGCAGTGTTGGGCAGGTGGCTCAGGAATTAACCTTTTGTTTAAACATGAATTAAAGCTAGTCAGAAAGAGTTATTTTCCATTGTTTTAATGGAAGAGAGGCCAGCAACAACTGATTTTGTATAAACAAGTAGCGGTGCCTAGGGATAGCAGGGTTTATAGAGAATGTAATTGGTGTAATTATCCACTGTTAATCCAACTCTTTTTTTACTTGGAATTTTCATGTACAAATAACATGTAATTCACAGTGCAAAAAATGCAATTGACAAAAAAAAAATTGTATTTCAATCCCACCAATCCCCCTCCCACAAGAACCTTTTCAGGTCAAAGCAGGATAGGGACCTATATATGTCAATGTCAATGTCAATGTCAACTTTATTTATATAGCACATTTAAACAGCCAGCGGCCTAGCAAAGTGCTTTACAGTAGAGGAAGCAGGCACAATATACCCATTGTTGTTCCAGTGTTGCAGAAATTATGAAACACAGAAACATATGTCAGTGAGCGGTGACTAAGTAAGAAAATAAATAAATAAATAAAAAATCTAAACAAACAAACAAAAGAAGAAGGTTGGGAGGGGATGGCAGCTGGAGAGTGGCTATCTAACTGTTATCACTCATTCTTCCTCTGAGTCTTGGGAAAGTTGAGGAAGTTAACAAATGTCAAAAGAGGGCTCCATATGTTTAGGAATCCTTTTGCAGAGCCGGCTAGTGAAAATCTGATTTTTTGAGTATAAGATTGTGAAGAACTTCTCTAATCCACTGGTTATGTGAAGGGGGTGAGTCTCCTATTGAGCAAAATAAGGCGTTGGGCTAGCAGGGTCATGAAACTAAGTATGCTTTTAATGATAATCAAATCATATGCTTTATTTATTGGGTCAAAAATGTAATCCCAGAACATTTTCAATTTCCCAAGAAGTTCTTAGTGTGATGAGCAGGTTTGCAGAGCAGAGCTAAGAAGGTTGTATAATGTGGAGATGCATTTCTTTTGTAGGGGGTCCACAGTGTAATTATCTATTTTTAATGCATTTTTGCTTGCTGCCTTGAAATTTTTTACTGGCTACTGCTTTTGCATGTAAATACACTTCGGGCAAAAAAACTCACTTGGATGCAATTAAATAATAAAGCATTTTTACCTGTGTGGATTTAGTTTAAGTATCGTATGATCGCTGTTTTAAAAACCAAAATCCTTCACACGACTTCTTACTTAAAAAGTGATATTATTACATTTAGACATCACAAGTAACAAGCCCACAACTCACCATGGCAGCTCAACTTTATTCATCTGTCTCACAGAGCATCAGTGTCCGCCTGGACATGCGTGCCCAAATGGAAGTGCTGAGCCGACCATCTGTGGACCTGGAACTTTTCAGTCTTCATCTGGACAATCTGCTTGCAGCACCTGCCCACCAGGTAATCAGAAACAGGGAGGATCAGTTATGGCAAAGAATAAAGTCAACCTAAAGCCTATTGTACCATTATGTTCAGGTTTCTACTGTGAGGAGGGATCATCCGTGCCATCTCCATGTCCGATGGGCAGTGTCAGTCCATCAGCTGGCAGGACGTCCCTGAATGACTGCACCCCCTGCCCCGCTGGCTCCTTCTGCAACCGCAGTGCTCTGACTGAGCCAACTGGACCCTGCAGCCCAGGTTTGACAGACCTACATAAGGACACGAAATGATGCCACATAATTTAGCTACAGGACCAGCTTCTCCTCCACAGATTAGGCCGCAGTGTCCCCTGAATAACACGGTTCACTTACCACAACATTGTTAAAGCTGCAGCTTTTGGTAAAATAACTCACTTTATTGTTCACCACAGGACATTTTTGTTCCCTGGGGTCCACTGAGTCCTCTCCTTTCGCACAGCCTTATGGAGATTTTTGTCCCACGGGTTACTTCTGTCCTCAGGGTAGTGGGTCACCTAAACCCTGTCCTGCTGGCAGCTTCCTCCCAGATTCAGGATCCTCCTCCCACTTTCACTGCCAACCGTGCCCCCCAGGGAAATACTGCCTGAGTCCAGCAAGCTCACAGCCCACAGGTGGGGGATATTAACAGATTTGTAATTAGTCAGGGGCAGTCAGGCCAACATTACTGGATGAGTATGGTCTGGCAATCATGTAAAATACAGAAGATGCAATGTTTCATGCTGTAAACCGCATCTAATGATAGTTTATTAGTTATATGTATTACTAGCACAATTACAGACCCTTTAATGTCTGCCCTCATACCCTTTTTTCTGTGTATTTAAATGATTAAAATAGTTCATTGGAAAGAATTGATAGTTCAGGCATGATTATAGAACCTACACAACTAACAAAAACAATGCCTGTGCATCAGAACACTTGGAGTGGGTCTGTAGCACCAGAGTAGGGTTGATAACAAATGTGTCGACATAGCATCCAAATTAGATCCAATTTTTTAAGTCTGTCCAGGTGGAACTTGGACTAAGAAGTTCCTAAAGCATGTGATGTCCTCTGATTTTTGATGTGATGGAAAGAAGGAACAGCTCATGCCACGTTGTATTCTCTCTTCCTGTCTTAGGTCTATGTTCTGCAGGTTTCTTCTGCTCTGGTGGTGCTGATAGCCCCGCACCTCGAGCTGACTCCTCCCTGTTTAGCTGTCTCTGTGAAATACTGAAGGTTTACACTGCAAAGACAAGCAGAACCTTCTGGATGCACAATCTGTCCTGCTTCAATAACTCCAGCATTTCGGGTAAAATATGGGTTTCTTGAGTCTGTAATAACACAATAAATGCTTCCCTTTGAAAGGGCAGTGCATCAGTTTCTGCAGACTCTCCAATTGGAGTTCAAAGCCTTACATGTTACGATAAATGTCGCAGCTTTTCAGTTTGACCTTCACTTTTGGTATTCCACAATTAATCATTGCTCTACAGCTCTGCATTTGTTAGAGATGTTCCATTTACAGATGAAATTGTTGAAGAAAAACGTGCCACTCCTCAGGAGGTATTAACTCTGACATCCTTCATGCTTTATGTGCCATTTTCTATAACAGAGGCAGACGTCAGCTGGATCGAAAAGGCAGCATCTCCAGAGGCAGACCATATTGTGACTCACTCGCTGGCATGTCTCAAGAGTCTAAATTATACATGTTCTACCTACAGAGGAGATATATGCCCCCGAGGTGGGTAAATCCTTACAGTGAACATGTGGACTCAATGTGATACTCTGTTCATGCCCTCAGGCACAAGATATCTTTTCTGCTGTAACAAATAAGAGCAGAGTTGCTCTGACATGTGACTGATTCAATTTGATATAACCAGAGTGTGTGTGGTGTACTGCAGCTTGAAACCAGGATAAGAGGAAAAAGGCAGTTGGACAAAAGTTATTGCTGAGTTTATCCAAAGCTGATCCACGAAGTAAATGGACTGGTTCGGGTTCTTGAAGATGCTTTGCCTCTTCTTCCACAGGCCTCTCCAGTTTTAGGAATTGGCTGGGGAGAGCTAGAAATATAATGCCTCTGTCGTCCATTAATATGCCAGTGATCTGGGTGGTCACCTGAGATTTGTCAGCAGGGTTGTTCACCTGATTTCCCCTAGAGGTGTGACCAATGGGAACTTGGATCTCATGTTGTTTGAACCTTTGTTCCTTGATGGAGATGTTGTTTGATTGTTTATGAAAGGAAACCAAAAGTGGAGCAAAGTGTTAGTTCTGTAGGACGTGGAGTGAAGATTGCTGTCATGCTAGCATTCCATTGTTAAACAGCTGATCCAAGCTGGCCCACCTCTGCTTACAGCCAGCTGATTGCCTCTAAGCTGCCATTGGCGAAATGCACTCAGACTGCCTTATTTAAGCTGCTCTAGCCTGCCTACTCTTTGCTGCTCCCACTGCGAGCTGCTTTGCAACTCTCCTCCACCCCTGCTCTTCCTTTATGCCTCTTTTTCAACTTAATCATTGTCAGTTGAAATATGCTCGCTCTGGCGGGATCTTGCTGCTTCTTTCCTGGCCTCATGCTTCCCTTGTACGAGGTGTGTCAGAAAAGTTCCAGGACTGGTGTCACAAAAGATTTATTTAGAATCCAAACTACAAGTTTCCCCCTTCGAAGTAATCCCCCCATGTCTACAAAGAGATACAAAGCCAGTGCCTCGTTCAGTGCGTAAGAAGAGGCGAGAGATGTGGCAGGACAAGTCGTGGCTGCTTCACCATGACAATGCGCCTGCTCACAATGCCCTGAACATCCTACAGTTCCTGGCCGAGAAGAACATTGCCGTGCTGGGGCAACCTCCCTACTCACCTGACCTGGCTCGGTGTGATTTGTTCCTCTTCCCCAAGCTCAAGGGGGTCATCAAGGGGACCTGTTTTGAAGACGTGGACGACATCAGAAAGGCTGTGACGATGGAGCTGCGGAGGATCCCGGAAGAATCCTTCCAGGAGTGCATGAAAGCGTGGCAGAGGAGGATAGGAAAGTGCATTAGACTCTAGGGGGATTACTTTGATGGAGAAAACTTGTAGTTTGTAGTTTGGATTCATAACAAATCTATTGTGACACCAGTCTTGGAACTTTTTTGACACACCTCGTAAGTACAAAGAGGACTGGAAGAGTCAGAGCCATACCCCCAAATTCAAATATCTGCTTATAAAGCTTATTAATCATTGGAACAAGTTACTTTTAAATAAAGCTAAATTCAAATAACAGCTCTGCTTTCTTTTCTTGACAAAGTAGAACTGCATTATATGTAGGAGATAGAAAGTGCTTCCATTCCCCACCTCTGTTCAGCGATGATTCCTCCATCTTGACAAAAATAGCTTCCTTGACACCTCTCTGTCAAACCAACGGTCTTCTCTAAATAAATTGCAGACTTTGTTGTCATCAAAAGAATGCCCGTAATTTTTAAGATTTAAGTGAACTGCAGAGTTTGACCCAACCAAACATGTGACCTCAATGACCCAGGGGGGATCCCACCAGTCACACCTCCAGGAAATCAGGTAACAGCCCTGCCCACAGCTCTCAGGTGACCACCCAGATCATTTGCTTATGAATGGTCAACAGAGGGATTATATTTCTAGGTTTCTCCCAGTCAAATCTTAAAACTGAAGAAGCTTTCTTGTAGAAGAGGCAAAACATCCTCAAGAATCTGTTTTTGGAGTTTTGGAAATGCCTTTGGGGAGGTTTGTGCTCTTGATGCACTTCTAATTCATTCATATTTCAGTAAAATATCCCTGAGGCAGTTCTATGGAGCTCATGATTCACAAATAAACCTGAATGAAATTCATGTAACACCATCAGACAGTCTTAAAGAAAAGGATTCATTAACATCGGACAGACAAAGAAGAAAATCATGGAATGAAGATCTCCAAATTCTAACCACATATAAATCAAGTTATCCTCTTAAAGTCTGTACCTTTCAGAAGTCAGTGCTAGTCCTCTGTGTACTAAAGTATGCTGCGCCTACTTCATCTTGGCACCAATGGCACATGGTAGAGACACCAGGTACATTTTACACAACAAATAAAAAGATTTGATCCTGCAGAGAGATTTAAAGTACTATAGTTGAAGACCTTTAAAGCCTAAATCCTGGAGTAAGAACTTCCTGCTCAGGTGCACTAGATGCTTTGTTGTGGATGCACATAAAATATCAGCAATAAAGTAAGACAGCTTTAAATCCTCACAGACAAGTAATTACATCCTCCTGGAATATAAAATGACTGTCTGGTTAAGAAGAAACCATATGGAACAGAATAATAGGAATATAAAGTTTGAGAAATCCTCTGTCTCCAGGGGGAGTTTGTGAAATACACTAATCCCTCCGTTTGGGCTTACACTTTGCTGAGGTTGATTTATTTTGATGATTTTATGTTTTTGCTTTTTTTCAGGATTCTATTGTCCGCAGGGCTCTGCCTCCCCGCTGCCCTGTGAGGCTGGCTCTTACTGTAACCATACTGGGCTAGAGGCTCCTGCAGGGTTTTGTGCTGCAGGATTTTACTGCCCTGAAGGCTCCTCAGACCCATACAGGTCTCCCTGCCCCCACGGACACTACTGCCCCCTCGGGACTCCTCTTCCTCTGCCATGCCCCATAGGAACCACAAAGAGTAAGATGTTGCCGTAACATTCCTTTGTTGAAATAAGGGAGCATATCAACGATTCCTGCTATCATAATTTAGTATTTTTTTTTTTTAAACAATGATTTAAGGCTGGAAACCACATCATGATGATCGTGATGGACTATGAGTCCAAAATATTAGCAATGTTTTTCTTAAAAGTGGTTCTTTTAAGAGAAGTTTTCCCTTTAGATTCACTGTACTTAAGCCCCTGTAGACTCTACCAGCTTCCCAAAGGTGATGGGAAATAATGACACTGCTTTTAACAGACTAAGCACTGTCAAGCTACTTGTTAGTCACAATTTTAGCCAAAAAGAAAGAAAAAAGCCTGCACATCTAAAATTCAAGTACTTATTACGAGTTGAAAAACAACAGCAAAAAGAGAACAGGATCTGCAGACCAGAAGCTGCTGAAATGTCAGTATGATGGGGAATATCACCACAAATTAAAAATGCAAAGTTCTAGCCCACATCACATTTGTGGTCATAATCTAGGAATGCAGACACAGTCTTAGTTCGATACCACTCTTAGGTTACAGTCTATCACATGAATAATGTAGACTTTGGTAAGATCTGCTGCACGTTTCTTAAAACTGGACTAAAAAACTTTCAACAAAACAACCCTGCACACCAGGTGGACCGTTGAACACATTTCACCAGTCTGTCTGGGCAACAGCTCATAGAAAGTGTTTAGAAATTGGCAGGATCTTTCAAAAGCATATCTTGCAGGTGACTGGGTGATTGTTCCATCAATCACATTCTTAATGGACGAATCAGATAGTGTAGTAGGCCGGTGCTACTGCCATGGTGTAAAATACAAAACATGGACCACTTAGTATAACACGCTCTCACCAAAGCATGTTGGAATTGGAGTGAAAATATGATACTTTAAGTGATGTTCTCTGTCCGAGCAGTCACTTCCTGCTCTCGTCTCCCTTGTAGCTCATGCCTCTTCCTGCTTCAAAGAATGCTGATTGGGCCATGTCACATTTGGCCGCAAGAAATCTTTGTAGATTGAAGCTTGGTCTGCCTGAGAAGATGAGAAGAAGACATACTTTATTAATCCCTCATGGGGAAATTCAAACACTCTGTTGTTTAAACATGCTACACACACAAAGGCTGAAATACACATGCACAAACAGGTATCACGCTTTAATGAAGAGATGGCAGAGTGAGGACATGCTGCTCCTGAGGAAGTGCTTCCAGGCAGCTTTGGGGTTCAGTGCCTTGCTCAAGGGAACTTTGGCTCCAGCTACCACATCAGCCTCCAAACATGGTCCAGTCAGGACTAAGACCAGCCACCCTTTGGTCCTCAACCCAAGTCCTTCTGGACAGAGCTACTGCCACCTGATTACAGATATTCAATCAGGCAGATCTAACTGCACTGCAAGGTTACTTAAAACTACTTTGAAATGTAGTACAGAGAGTTTAAACCTCTGATAAGGCATTTCTGACATAATCATCCCAGTTATTGAATTAAATGCTTTATTTTGAACATGTAAAAAAACAAACATGGCTTGTCACCATTAACAAATACATGCATATACCAAAACAAACAAAAAAACAAAGAAGGAAGCTGTTGATGATATCTTGCTTGTGCAGCAAGTTTACATGCTTGAAAAGGAGTAGGATGAAGTAAAAATGTGTTCAGTCCTACCCATTTTATTATTGTGTACTACAGTCAAGCTTTTAATTTCTCCATAGCACAAGTTATCCCCAAAAATGTGGAAAACTGCCCTTTTGGGCAATGTTAAGAAATCCTTTAAAAGTTCCACCAATGACCAAGAACTAGTCAGAAGATTTCATCAAAATCCTTTGAGAATTTTTTGAGATGGACGGACGGACAGACAAACAAACACTGGAAAAGACATAACATCCTTGGTGGAGGTGATGGTAAACTGATTATAAATGCGTTTAATCAATTTAACTTCTAAAATCCATTGCTGGTTTCTGATTAAAAGATGTATGCTTTAGTTTGCCACAGAAAACTGTATTCCACTTATTTTTTCTTCCTTTAAATGATCTGGTGAGTCAGCACTCTCCCCTGTTTTTGCTCATGAATTAATGATGAGCTGGTAATTAGACGCAATGCTAAACCAGGAAGTACAACACCTAATCCTCCATGTTGCACAACATTGTCAGTTTTTGCTCCCTGACGTCCCTCATGAACTGTTGTATATCTTTGCAGCTCAGTGATGCAGGGAAATGCAAGAAGGCTGTTTTTCCTTCCCCTTGGGCTCCTATGAATAATTTCAGTCACAAAGTGGTCTAATCGTGTAATTGTATTCTTGTCTGGCGGCGGACAACTTGAATCCTATTAAAATGTGCTGTAGCTCTTTTGTAAGGTTATGAATTAGAAACTGATGCGGGAATAGGTATGCATGCCTGTCATGTGTGCTTTGGTGTCAGTTTTTTCTTTGATATGCAACAAACACAACTACACACAGGGTTTGGATGAGCAGAGAACAACAATGTAACTGTGATATTTTCAATTAATCAAACAGTAATTGATATGCATGCTGTGGATTTCTTTCCAGGTTTCCTCGGTGGATCTGCGGTTGAGTCATGCCAGCTGTGTCCCCCGGGTCACTTCTGCAACCAGAGAGGAAAAGCGGAGCCAAGCGGCCGGTGTGCAGAAGGTTACTTCTGTCCTGGAGGACAGAGCTCAGAGACGCCACTACAACATTTGTGCTCAGTGGGACATAGTTGTGAGAAGGTCAGTCGTCTAGTATTAGTCTTAAAGCTACTGTCAGTCATCCTTACTGAGTATTATATGTGATGTGCCTGCATGAGTCTTCCTCCTCAGCTGCTTCCATTCTGTCATGACAATCACATTACGACATACCATAAACAGATCCGAACTGAGACCCCTGCTTTTGCCCGTCTTCCTGAGCTGGGGCTGTCTCAGTTTTTGGTGTTTTTGTCACTCAGTGTTGGTGTTTTATCTTGCATGTTACTCCCCTGATAAAAAAAAATGTCTAATAAAATCAACTTTATGATGGCTCCAGGGCAGTGTCAAACAGACCCCCTGCCTCCCAGGCAGCTATCAGCACAGACAAGGTCAGAGCAGCTGTGAGACATGCCCTGCTGGATTCTACTGTCAACATCAAGGTAAAGCTGATGGGCTGACAAACCGGAGTATTAGAAAAATGAAGCACTCGTTCACTTAAATGTTCTCGTCCTTTCTTCAGGGATGACCCTCCCACTTCGATGTGAGAGAGGCTTTTATTGTCCGAGTGGATCTGCAAATCAACATCCCTGTCCAGCGGGCACATATGGAAACATGTCAGGACTCGCTGAGGAATGGCAGTGCTCACTGTGTGACCCTGGGATGTACTGTAAAGGAACAGGTACAATGAATTACAAACTCCAATTCCAATGAATTTGGGATGTTGTGTGAAATGTAAATAAAACAGAAGCCAGAATTTGCTGATCAGTTTTGACCTACATGAAATTAAATATGCAACAGAGACAAGATATTAACTGTTCACTGATAAACTTCATTTTTGTGTTGCAAATATTCACTCAATTAGAATTTGATGCCTGTAAAATATTCCAAAAAAGCTGGGACAGGGGCAACAAAAGACTGGGAAAGTTGAGGAATGCTCAGAAAAACACCTGTTTGGAATATTCATCAGGTGAACAGGTTAATTGGAAACAGGTGAGTGTCATGATTGGGTATAAAATGAGCATCACCCAAGGCTCAGTAGTTCACACGCAAGGATGGGGTGAGGTTCATCACTTTGTGTACTGCACAAGCAAATAGTCCAACAGCTTAAGAATATTTCTCAATGTACAATTGCAAGAAATGTAGGAAATTCCTTCTCTACAGTCCATAATATTATCAAAGTATTCTGAGAATCCAGAGATATCTCTGTTAACAGCAAGGCAAAACATTGAATACCATGACCTTTGATCCCACAGATGGCACTGCATTGAAAACTGACATTATTTTATAAAAGATATTACCACGTGGGCTCAGGAACACTTCAAAAAACCAACCTCAGTTAACACAGTTTGTCTCTACATCTCCAAGTACAAGTTAAAACCCTTACATTTGAAGCCAAAGCCATATCTCAGCAACACCCGGAAATGCCACCAGCTTCTCTGGCCTGAGCTGATCTCGAATGGACTGATGCAAAGTTGAAATGTGTGATGTGGTCTGATGCGTCCATATTTAAAATTGTTTTCTGGAAATCATGGACGTTGTCTCCTCTCAGTTTTTTGGAACATGTTGCAGGCATCAACTTTAAAATGAGTAAATATTTTGAACTAAACAATAAAGTTTACCAGTCTGAACATTAAATGTCTTGTCTTTGTTGTGAATTCAATGGAGAATAGGTCAAAAAGGATTTTCAAATCAATTTTTTTGTGTTTTTAAATTGTATTTAACACAATGTTCCAACTTCATTGGAATTGAGTTTTGTAAATCCTGTTTTTTTCACCTATTTTTTGCTTGATGATAAAATTGTTGTTTGGTTTTTATATTATTATTTTAGGTAATGCCGTTCCTAGTGGGCCATGTGCTTCAGGGTTTGTTTGTGTTGGGGGAGCCTATACTTCTTCTCCACTTGACGGTGTAACTGGATTTCAGTGCCCTCCCGGTTTCTTCTGTTCTGTGGGGTCATCTGCGCCAAAACCGTGCCCGAAAGGAACATTCAGGTGGATATATCACAATTTATTCGTATAGGTCGCATTTTAGTTGCTACTTTTGATACAGCCAATCATGCCTCTTCACTAACACCCATCAGCATTTTGTTTGGGTTGATGCTGCTGCTTACAGATAAGCGGAAGAAGATGGTATGGTATAGCATGGTGGTGCTGCTTTGAAATGGTTAAAGGTCTTTTCATTAAAAAAAGAAGAGAACAGGACATTTGTGGCAGACACAGACCACGTTGCTTCCTCTACAGCCTGTCTACCTTGTGGAGTCCCTCAAGGCTCCATCCTTAGCCCTCATTTTCTCTAGTCACTGTTGGAAAAGTTAAGCAAAAGTTCAACCTTTATTATCACGGTTGTGGAAATGCCACTGACACTGTCTTTCCAGTAAGCCAAACAATAAATCAGATCTCAACTAATGGGGAGTGTTCAAAACATATCAAATTCTTAGTGGCCCCAAATTACTTTGAACGACTAAAAGCAAAATAGAACTTGATCTCTTCAGCTCTTCGAGCTATGAAACTGGTCTGAAACAGCACTCACCCTGCTACATCACGTCACTCCCTAAAAAATAAGATTTCCCTCAGAATTATATTTGAAAATCATTAGGTGATCAAGTTCAATGACTTTGCAAAGCTCATTCATATTTCTTATTTTTTGTATGTATCTTCTGAGGGGTGCAACAGAGTCAGTGAGTCACGCCAACCAACAAAAATCATTTCAATCTTTTCCTTGGCCAACCAGGAAATTTTCTACCAAATTTTCAAGGTTTTAAGAGCATTTTTGTTTTTCTCAAATTTCTATTTTAGCAGTTTATTTGATGATTTATAAAGTCTTGAAATTCCAATAGCAGACTTCCTGTTGATTTTAAGATATGGGTCCATGGGGCTTTTGGTAGGTCTTGACAAGAAACACATACCTACCAAATTTCAAAATTCTGGATAAAACACGCCACTGAGGGGGCAGGGGCTAGGGAGCGTGACTGAGTCATTTGAGCCACTTCAACCAGCAGAAATCAAATCAGCCCTTTCCTTTGCCAACTGGAATTTTTCAGCTAGGTTTCATAGTTTCACAAGTATTTTTTCTCAATTTTGTTTGTTTTAGCAGTTTCTTTGACACTTTGTCAGGTCTTTAACATTCCAAACTGTGGACTTCCTGTTCATTTTACAATATGGATTTAAGAGTCTTTTTGTGGATCCTGGCTTTATTCATATGCCATCCATATTTCAGAATGTTTGAATAATCCTGCCTCAGGGCCTGGTTTCCTGAAAATCTGTTGGGGGCGCCATTGAGCCATGTTGCTACACCCATGTTGAAAAATATACATATTAATTACATTCATTCCCTTATGTGTGGCTTTGTGTTTATGATGTCTGATTTGTTATTCTTTAAGTTTTTGTGTTGGATATATAAACCTGATTAAGTGTAGGGCACGAGGCATAAAGCCTTTTGAACTCCACTGATACAAGAGTGTTACTGCTTGTTGTGACTAAATACTGTTTTTCAGGCAGCTTCATATTATATTACAGCAGTTAAAATGTAATGATATCCAGGGAAATTCGAGCAGGCAGTGATCCATGTTCACCTTAATGTGCTGTGGCTATAAAAACAAAACTGTGATAAACATGAGGTTTAATGTGCGCTGCTGTTCTGTAATATTATGTGAGGTAGGAATTAGGGACACGGAATGCCCTCAGAGATGTGCTACTGAGCAATTAGCGTCTAAATGACATGAAAGCACTTGACAACTTCTGTGTTTAATATTTATTAAAATGCCCACATGTTTTGACAGCGAGCAGAGCGGGCTTGTGGATGAGTCTCAGTGCCAGAGCTGCAGTCCAGGCTTCTTCTGCTCAGAGAACGGCCTTTCTGCGGCTTCAGGGCCCTGCCTGCCAGGTCAGACATCAGATTGAGGAATTTACAATCTGTTCTTTTAAATGTTATCCAATTTCTTTTATGCTACTGAAGCTATTCATGTGTTTTTTTTCCAGGTTTTTACTGTCTAGAAGGCTCTCACACTGCCACTCCAATATCAAATGTCTCTGGAGGAGTTTGTCCGGCAGGCCACTTCTGCACAGAGGGCAGCAGCGTCCCCTCACCCTGCCCAGCTGGATCCTTCCAAAATGAGACTGGAGGAAAAGGCATTGATGACTGCAAACCATGCCTACATGGTAAACAAGTTCTTCAGTAAAGTCAGCTCAGCTGACTTTAATCTGTGTCTCCACATGCCCTTAACACTCTGAAGATGTTTTCCCCCCTCTGAATGTCTTTCACAGGCTGGTTTCAGGATTTATCCGGACAAAAAGAGTGTCATCCCTGTCCTCCAGGGTTCATGTGCCGGTCTCCAGGTCCAAGCTCCACTAGGGGGAGTTCTCCCGGGATCTCCAGCCCCCTGCCATGCCCTGCTGGCTTTGTGTGTCCGAGAGAGAGTCGAGACAGTCAGCCTCTTCCCTGCCCCAAAGGCACATACAGCCCCATGGAGGGTCTCACTACTACAGGTTAAAACACTGACCCTTCTTCAACCCTTTATGCTGATTCAACAAATAAATCGATAGCTTTAGCCTTTGATCAGCATGTGGAGTTTGAGGGCAAAAGGAGTGTCAACAGCTTTTCACAATGACACGTTTACATCCCATGAAAATGTCAAAGAAACAGAAAAAATAATGTAAACTGTGATTTTTGGGCCCTTTGGACCCTTAAACAGCATCTGGGATATATTACTTAAATTAGCAAAGTCTGCAAGTAAGTCATTTCAGATGATACAAAAATGTGTGCCAGGATTAGTTTGCCATGTTTGTCTTTGTAACCTATAGAAGCTGTGAAGTGTCCTACAGCATTAATCCAGTATTTGCTGTTTTCCCTCCAAGATGGGGCTATGTGTGAATATTAGGGCTATCACTTTTTCCAAAAACTTAAACTTTACTGGTTTTTGATTATACATGCCAATAACCAAAGACCACCAGCCTGGCTGCAACACAGACATGAGGCATTTCATTTTGTTTATATTAATTATTACAATGTATCAATAGGGGCAAAGATTTAACTTTATCAAATTTTAATTGATATACCTGGGACAAATAAATATGATGTTTTTTGCCTGTCAGTGTGCCCGTCTCAAAGAGTAAAACCAATCAATTTTAACTTATAATTTTATCTTTTTGTTGTTGGTTTTGCAAATACAATGTTTTATTTGTATAAGATTATTTTTATATGAAAACCTTATATTTCTCTTAGTTTCAGTTAGCTATTCAGGCAGACAACCCAAGTCCAAATAATTTCAATCAATCAATCAATCAATCAATCTTTATTTGTATAGCGCCAATTTATAACAAGTGTTATCGCAAGACACTTTACAATAGAGCACAAAGCTCTTCATATTATGTATACACATATATGCATAGATACATATATATACATATATAAAATACACATATACATATATATCTATATATATATACAAATATATACACCCAACGCCCAACATGAATCCATATAGCCAATCATGAATCCCTCCATCATGGCGGCAAGAAAAAACCCTCTGTTAGGCAGCAGGAAATCTTGAATGTGGACCCCAGTCTGATGATGAACAGCAAATCCACACGATGCTGTGTTGGGTGTGTGGGCAAAGGAAGGGAGGTAAGTGGAGACAAGTGGACTTAAGTAAGAACAAAAGTTAGTAACAGATCAATAGACCAATCATAGACCTGTCGTCGTCAAATTTGTTTTTGCTGAAAACAAATTTATTAGAGATTAGCCCTTGAGATGCTACATCTTGCTCTCAGGAGGGTCCTCATGTCTGTATGGTTGTGGTGATAATTTTATAGAAGTATAATCAATGAAAGTCTTACTGACCTCATCTGCATCACAGTTTAATCAAATCCTTAAACTTCGCTCAGCATTTCAGCTGAAATTCATTGTTCATTTTCTCTACTTTGCCTTTGCCACCTTTGCCCTGCATCTGCACTGCACTCTTGCTTTTGACCCTCCACCACCCCAGCTTCCTCATGTAGGCTTCAACAAAGGGGGTTGATATACTATGGCATCACTTTTAAAGTATTCTTCTGTTTTGATAAATGATTTTAACTAATGTTGCTCAATTAAATATATTTTAGTTCAAATTATTGGTTAGTTTTTAGAAATAATAAAAATTATCCAAGTAAATTGTGATATTTTAGTTAATTTTTAAGAACTCAAAGTTGATGTATCCTCATAGAATAGAAGAACAAAAGTCAACTGAGGTAATCTGAGCTGACTCAGAATATTTGTGTCTTTATATTGGTGTTGTACTCTGCAAAAAGACATTAACACTGCGGTGTAAAATTCTCCTGGAGTCACTGATTGATTTCTCTTGACTGGTGGCTTGTTTTGCTGTTTCACACTGAGGTCACAGCTGTCAATATGTGTTCACAGGTGAGTGCCGGATGTGTCCAGTGGGCCAATTCTGTGGATCTGAAGGTTTGGTAGAGCCTTCAGGAGCTTGTGCTGCTGGGTTTCTTTGTCTAATGGGTGCCACAGTGCCAAATCCGATTGACAACACAACTGGATCTTTGTGTCCACCTGGGTTTTTCTGCCAGCAGGGGACAAGAGCAGGTAGAAAGAATTAGACACAATACATTGTATCATGGAATATTATGATTATTTTGGATTTTATAAATCACCTTCTGTCTCTTTTTAGTCTATTCTCCTCATCTTAAACTTGTTTTCACTGTCCAGGTGAATGCAGGGCAGGCTTTTATTGCAGTTGGGGCTCCAGCAGAGTCGATCAGGTTCTCTGCCCGGCTGGTTTCTTCTGCCCCAGTGGAACACCATCCCCCATGCCTTGTCCAGCAGGGACATTTAGCTCGGAATCAGGCAAGACCCATCAAGAAAACTGCACCATCTGCACCCCTGGATACTACTGTCAAGGTAGAATTATGCTCAGCAAGAAGTATGTGATGTTTTCACACAACAATCACGCAGAGAGGATACACTTTGGGGGCAGAAATAGTAATTTATTTCCCTGTGATCGTCACAGAGGATTAGCATGCAGTACAGCCACGGGATAAGTTATTCACATCAGATATACAGCCATGATCACAGAAATATTAAAGAGACAAAATGTCTGAAGAATATTCAAAGGTATGTTCACTTTCATTAAAAAGCAGCAAACTTCCACCTTTTCCCATGTGGATTGAACAAAGTATTAGAAGTGAACACATGGTTTTACTCATTAAAGTGGAGCTGAGGTAACATAAGGACAGCTTTTTGAAGTTACACCTTCCTTTTTCTGCTCATATCAAAATTCTTCTCTGTATCAAAGTCCATTTCTTTAATTATAGATTCTGTGAAACATGTTCTTTTTTAGCTGTGTTAATTATTTCTCCCAGCTGAAGGTACTGTGCAGCCGACACTGTGTCCTGTCGGATACTACTGTCCTGCAGGATTAGTTCTAGGACTGGAGTTTGCCTGCCCACCTGGCACAGTGCAAAGCCAGCTTGGAGCCTCTGGTCCCGAGTCCTGCCTGCCCTGCCCAGCAGGTATGAGAAGGACTGGTGTGTTGTTCTACATTATCATAGCTCTCCCCTAATTTAAACACGCATTTGATCTGCTTCCTACAGGAAAATTCTGTTCACTGCCTGGTCTGTCTCAGCCAACTGGACTCTGTGAGGCTGGATTCTTCTGTCCTGCTGGATCAACAAGCCCAAACTCCACTGGGTATCAGGTGCTATTCTTTTTTCTTGTTGCCTGTGTTAGTCAGGTTTCTGCAGCCAGCCTCAAGTGGACGCTCGAGGTACTACACGTTTTGGGACTTCCAAAAGCTACACCAGCTACACCAGCTACACCAGGCTGAAAAAGGAGGTCGATGTGAAAATGCCAAAAGCTATAGTTCTTCAAGTGTCCATTTAAGGCTGGCTGCAAGAACCCTGGAGATATTGTAATTCTGAGGAAACTGATGTTTTTTACAGCCTAAATAAACACCTGTACAGCCTGGTTCTAAATATATAATACATCTGTGTGCTGTTGCTCTATGGGAATATTGAATTTTCTTTATATTGCACGAATTTTTATATCATTGAGGTGTTCCAGTTTTGGGAATAAGGACATGATTGGCATGGCTGCACGTCCATGCGGAGACACTATTGGCTAGACAGCCTTAAGCCCCTCCTTAACATGGCCTCCACTTCTGTGAGTGTGTCCATTTAAGGCCCTCACGATGTTCCAAAGGCTGCTTTGAAAATCAAACGTCTGACGTCCGATGGCTTTGTTAGATTCCTCACGGTCAATGGGCAGCACCCAGTGGAGCAGATTCTTCTTTTTGTTTTTCTGGCAGTTAGCAACAACTCTTAAAGGTGCATTACACCTTGAGCAAATTTTGTTCAAACTTCAGTTCGAGCTGCAGAGGTCCACTGATCTGGAATGAACATGAAAGCACCATGAAAACTTCAATATCTCTGTCCAGCTTCAACAAGAGTCTCCATGAAAAGCTTTTATGAAAATATATGAATTCCTAAAATTCTGGCTGAGGAGTTTAAATGATTTCCAAACTTCATAATAAAATCAGTTATATAAATCAGTTATTAAACACAACTAGAAAAATTGCATTTCCTAGCTATTTGAAAAATTGAAGGTGAAATAAAAGGGCAGGAAAAACTAGATTGTCTGAGGCCTTTGAAAACCTCACCTTTCTGGAATGTAGTGTTAGCCTATGTTTCAAAACCAAGAAGAGGCGGGACTTTGAATGTCCATTTTTCAAACAGAGAGTGCAGATGGAAAAGTAAATAGACATTAGTCTCTATATTCTGGTCTAAGTCAAAGATGTTAACTCTGATACTCAAAGTGAAAAACAAAATGATTCAACCTGCACTGCTCAGCACCGCAGCAACAGCAAAACATTGGCTCAGGCTTTTTATGGGGGCAGTAGGGTCACCGCCTCTTCAGATCGCTTGGAAAGACTGGAGCTGCGTATAGACAGGCCTGAGATGGTGTATCTACGCAAGGCCTTGGTGTTGTTTGGACTGGGCAAAGTCGCAGATGAATCATCTAAATGGGTATCATTCCTGTCGCCTGAGGGAGAAGCTACATGATCACTTTCAGTCGATAAACCTTGTGCTACAGCCTGACTAGATCCTGAAATGTTGACATTGCCCACAGATGGACTCAACCTCGAATTCACTTCATTTGGTTGTTCAGTTTGTGGTTGGGTGGCCTCTTCTTGGCTTACAGGATGCTGATCAGGACTTCTGCTGTCATTAGCAGCATCATCCTCAGCAGCCTGATTTTCTTCTGAATTCCAGCATGCAGCACAAGCTGATGGCCTCTGTTTATGTCCATCTGTGAACACAAAAAAGTTCCATTAGTGCTCTGGATTTTAGTTTATTACGAAGCCTTGTCAAACAGAATAGAAGTTAAGCACCCTAAAGGACGTTTTCTGCAGTAATCACATTTATACCACAGTCTGAGTGGAGAACTTTCATTGGTTTCAGGGTGTTACATGTTTGTTAACAAAACACACAGACGATACAGAATGGAGCAGAAATGAGTCCTAAAGGTGAAAGTGGCTTAACATTTTAGCACTTCAGCTTCCGAAGTCTATGGGAGGTGTGTTCACACCGAGCACTACTTAGTGACTGAGATAATGTTGTTCATGTCATTCGCGTCTGGATGCATGTTGCGTACCCAGAAATAGCTCATTTTGTCACTGTCACGTCATGTCGCTCAGTGACGTTGTGCTCACTTGAGTTTCATCACAATGTATATAAGTTTAGCTGACATTATTCCAACTGTATCCTTTTCACTCATCTACCAACCAAACACTGCAGCTGACGGCCCTGCTGCTGCCTCAGCATCATCTGTCACCTCAAGTAGGTCCCGTCTCTGCGCTCCTGTCATTCCTCGACCCGTTTATCATCCTCAGGGGGGTCAAGGAAGATGGGACTGCAGACAACATAAGTAATACGCAATAATATGTGTAGGAACTATGTAGAGCGCAGCGCGCATCCTGGACCTTTGTTGGAGTAACACACAATGCATCATGCTGTAAGTCCCCCACTGAAACCTCAGTAAATGTATTCAACTCCTCTACATAATGTGTCTTAATGTGTCTCTACCGTATCAACTAATTCTTCAAGAACGACCGCTTCTTCACTGACCCCTAAAGACATTGTTGCTGCAGTTGATCTAAAAAGCCATTTCTGATTAATACAGGACTTCATATTATCAGAATGCTTGTGTTCATTTTATTCAAAAAATAATATATAGAAAATAAAAGACATTACTTGCTGCATACTGCATCGTGATATCATTTCAAATCATAAACTTAACAATCAAATTGAATCCTGAGACTAGTAAATATGCACAGCTCTACTGGCGAGCATCAACTTTATTTACAAAGTCACAGAGACGTGTTTTGAGATCATCAATTTAAGAAAATGTGAATTTCAACACGCATGAAGAAACTGCAACATCTCAATAGTTGGTCACTTCTGTTAAACCTTGAGCCACTGGGTAATATTTGAGCAAAAGAAATAAAATTAACAGAGACAAGTTCTGACATACTGATATCTTTTAGCATTTTGTGAATTGATGCCCTAGAAATGGGCAAACACAACAATAATGAAAGCTAACTTAACATTAATATAAATTTAAACAATACATAGATCGACTAAAGCTGCTGTACAAGCACATTGTTGTTCTTTTATGTGATTGTTTTTGAATGTGAAGTGTCAACACATGGGGTGCTTGACGCTTTCATTGAGTCAGTGTCCTCCTCATTTGAACTCTGACAACATTTGATCTGGTGACTGTATCTCTCAAAAGCATACTGGAGACCTCTCTGTCTGCTTCTTTCTGATATCTCTGAGGAATTTGTCCATAAATTTGCAGATATTTTCATAGGAATATCACTCACCGGTATCACTAATAAAAACCTCAATATTTCTCATTCTAGGAGGGAAAGCTTGACAAGCGTAGCAACAGTAACCAAGGGGGCGGGGTTTAATGAAGGATCACTTGAATATAGAATGTTTGACCTGAAGAATCATCATCAAAGGACTTTGATTCAAAGACATCTTTGTTCGGGTCCTCTGATGTCTTTGTGACATCATCATCAAAGGACTTTGATTCAAAGACATTTTTGTTCGGGTCCTCTGATGTCTTTGTGACATCATCATCAAAGGACTTTGATTCAAAGACATTTTTGTTCGGGTCCTCTGATGTCTTTGTGACATCATCAACAAAGGACTTTGATTCGAAGACATCTTTGTTCGGGTCCTCTGATGTCTTTGTGACATCATCATCAAAGGACTTTGATTCGAAGACATCTTTGTTCGGGTCCTCTGATGTCTTTGTGACATCATCATCAAAGGACTTTGATTCAAAGACATCTTTGTTCGGGTCCTCTGATGTCTTTGTGACATCATCATCAAAGGACTTTGATTCAAAGACATTTTTGTTCGGGTCCTCTGATGTCTTTGTGACATCATCATCAAAGAACTTTGATTCGAAGACATTTTTGTTCGGGTCCTCTGATGTCTTTGTGACATCATCAACAAAGGACTTTGATTCGAAGACATCTTTGTTCGGGTCCTCTGATGTCTTTGTGACATCATCATCAAAGGACTTTGATTCAAAGACATCTTTGTTCGGGTTCTCTGATGTCTTTGTGACATCATCATCAAAGGACGTTGATTCAAAGACATCAGTGAGTGCTCCTCCTGAGGTTCACTTATTTAAAGACCAAATGGCGTGCTAGAGGACACAATAAATCTTAGCTTGCTATGAGATTTTTCACTCCAGATAAAATGAGGAACATAAGCTCTTCTGATGAATTGCCCCCACCTGAAATGCATGCTACCACAGCCTCAGCAGCCAAAGAACTAAGCAGGAGAATGTCTCCCCTTCCAGTGATAGGGCACCAGATTGGTCGAGAAAACAAAGAAGTCATTGGTCCCCACCCACCTCCAGGAGGTTCATGCAAATCACCGGTAGTGGCTGAGATTGAACTGGAGAAGCTAATGCCATTGGTCAACCCTGAAAAGAATCTGTCTCTGTTGTCGCAGCTTTTTGGCTCAGATGACTGGCAGGGGAAGGAAAAAGCACTTTATGAAGTCCAGGCCTTAGCCCGACATCATCCACGCGTCTTGATGGGAAGTCTTCATGAGGTCTACCATTATGTGATGGCGGAGACTCAACATCCGCGCTCCACTGTGAGCTCTGCAGCTATAGACACTCTTGCTTGTCTGCATGTCTGCTTGGGAAGGGGCATGGACGGCTTAGCAGATAGAACAGTGGTTGCTCTGCTACACAAATTTTTACAGTTTAATACAGTGAAGTCCCTAAGGAACCGTGTGTCCATGGCCCTGAACTCCATAGTTCAGAACTGCAGCAAAGGTCCAATCCTGAAAGTTCTGCTTGAAAAAGGGCCAAACCACAAGAATGAAGCAGTAAGGTGGTGTGCAGCAGAGAAAATCCACATGCTCGCTGATAAGCTGGGAGCAGCTAAAATTATGACAGCAGGACAAACTGTCACCAAGAACTTTGTGATTGCTGTGAGTAAGATGTGTGTTGATGCCTCACCTAAGGTCAGGCCACATGGATTTTCCATCATGGAACAAATTGCGTTTGAACCCAACTTCAGGAAGATCTGGCAAAATGTTGTCCCCAAGAAAGATCTGCATCAGCTGCAGAAAATTCTGCATAAAATAGAGAAGAGAGCTCAATCTGGGGATTATCGGAGAGACACAGTTCCACTTGGTAGCACAGAGACTCAAAGAACAACTCTCCCACCCACTCCACATCCTAACCAAGCCACTTCTAACCAAGCGGGAACCCATCAGCAGCACACTGTAGGTGGAGCAAAGATGCTTGCTGGTTCATGCAAACCGCTGGCAGCGACCGACATCCAACTGGAGGAGCGTAGACCGCTGTTCAACCATATGGAGACGAACACTGTGTTTTCTCCTAGTCCAGACCCCCTTCCACCAATTAGACCAGAGGCCCCAAAAACAGCTGTCTGTCCCCACCCACCTCCAGGAGGTTCATGCAAATCACCGGTAGTGGCTGAGATTGAACTGGAGAAGCTAATGCCATTGGTCAACCCTGAAAGGAATCTGTCTCTGTTGTCGCAGCTTTTTGGCTCAGACGACTGGCAGGAGAAGGTAAAAGCACTTTATGAAGTCCAGGCCTTAGCCCGACATCATCCACGCGTCTTGATGGGAAGTCTTCATGAGGTCTACCATTATGTGATGGCGGAGACTCAACACCCGCGCTCCACTGTGAGCTCTGCAGCTATAGACACTCTTGTTTGTCTGCATGTCTGCTTGGGAAGGGGCATGGACGGCTTAGCATATAGAACAGTGGTTGCTCTGCTACACAAATTTGTACAGTTTAATACAGTGAAGTCCCTAAGGAACCATGTGTCCATGGCCCTGAACTCCATAGTTCAGAACTGCAGCAAAGGTCCAATCCTGAAAGTTCTGCTTGAAAAAGGGCCAAACCACAAGAATGAAGCAGTAAGGTGGTGTGCAGCAGAGAAAATCCACATGCTCGCTGATAAGCTGGGAGCAGCTAAAATTATGACAGCAGGACAAACTGTCACCAAGAACTTTGTGATTGCTGTGAGTAAGATGTGTGTTGATGCCTCACCTAAGGTCAGGCCACATGGATTTTCCATCATGGAACAAATTGCGTTTGAACCCAACTTCAGGAAGATCTGGCAAAATGTTGTCCCCAAGAAAGATCTGCATCAGCTGCAGAAAATTCTGCATAAAATAGAGAAGAGAGCTCAATCTGGGGATTATCGGAGAGACACAGTTCCACTTGGTAGCACAGAGACTCAAAGAACAACTCTCCCACCCACTCCACATCCTAACCAAGCCACTTCTAACCAAGCGGGAACCCATCAGCAGCACACTGTAGGTGGAGCAAAGATGCTTGCTGGTTCATGCAAACCGCTGGCAGCGACCGACATCCAACTGGAGGAGCGTAGACCGCTGTTCAACCATATGGAGACGAACACTGTGTTTTCTCCTAGTCCAGACCCCCTTCCACCAATTAGACCAGAGGCCCCAAAAACAGCTGTCTGTCCCCACCCACCTCCAGGAGGTTCATGCAAATCACCGGTAGTGGCTGAGATTGAACTGGAGAAGCTAATGCCATTGGTCAACCCTGAAAAGAATCTGTCTCTGTTGTCGCAGCTTTTTGGCTCAGACGACTGGCAGGAGAAGGTAAAAGCACTTTATGAAGTCCAGGCCTTAGCCCGACATCATCCACGCGTCTTGATGGGAAGTCTTCATGAGGTCTACCATTATGTGATGGCGGAGACTCAACACCCGCGCTCCACTGTGAGCTCTGCAGCTATAGACACTCTTGTTTGTCTGCATGTCTGCTTGGGAAGGGGCATGGACGGCTTAGCAGATAGAACAGTGGTTGCTCTGCTACACAAATTTGTACAGTTTAATACAGTGAAGTCCCTAAGGAACCATGTGTCCATGGCCCTGAACTCCATAGTTCAGAACTGCAGCAAAGGTCCAATCCTGAAAGTTCTGCTTGAAAAAGGGCCAAACCACAAGAATGAAGCAGTAAGGTGGTGTGCAGCAGAGAAAATCCACATGCTCGCTGATAAGCTGGGAGCAGCTAAAATTATGACAGCAGGACAAACTGTCACCAAGAACTTTGTGATTGCTGTGAGTAAGATGTGTGTTGATGCCTCACCTAAGGTCAGGCCACATGGATTTTCCATCATGGAACAAATTGCGTTTGAACCCAACTTCAGGAAGATCTGGCAAAATGTTGTCCCCAAGAAAGATCTGCATCAGCTGCAGAAAATTCTGCATAAAATAGAGAAGAGAGCTCAATCTGGGGATTATCGGAGAGACACAGTTCCACTTGGTAGCACAGAGACTCAAAGAACAACTCTCCCACCCACTCCACATCCTAACCAAGCCACTTCTAACCAAGCGGGAACCCATCAGCAGCACACTGTAGGTGGAGCAAAGATGCTTGCTGGTTCATGCAAACCGCTGGCAGCGACCGACATCCAACTGGAGGAGCGTAGACCGCTGTTCAACCATATGGAGACGAACACTGTGTTTTCTCCTAGTCCAGACCCCCTTCCACCAATTAGACCAGAGGCCCCAAAAACAGCTGTCTGTCCCCACCCACCTCCAGGAGGTTCATGCAAATCACCGGTAGTGGCTGAGATTGAACTGGAGAAGCTAATGCCATTGGTCAACCCTGAAAAGAATCTGTCTCTGTTGTCGCAGCTTTTTGGCTCAGACGACTGGCAGGAGAAGGTAAAAGCACTTTATGAAGTCCAGGCCTTAGCCCGACATCATCCACGCGTCTTGATGGGAAGTCTTCATGAGGTCTATCATTATGTGATGGCGGAGACTCAACACCCGCGCTCCACTGTGAGCTCTGCAGCTATAGACACTCTTGTTTGTCTGCATGTCTGCTTGGGAAGGGGCATGGACGGCTTAGCAGATAGAACAGTGGTTGCTCTGCTACACAAATTTGTACAGTTTAATACAGTGAAGTCCCTAAGGAACCATGTGTCCATGGCCCTGAACTCCATAGTTCAGAACTGCAGCAAAGGTCCAATCCTGAAAGTTCTGCTTGAAAAAGGGCCAAACCACAAGAATGAAGCAGTAAGGTGGTGTGCAGCAGAGAAAATCCACATGCTCGCTGATAAGCTGGGAGCAGCTAAAATTATGACAGCAGGACAAACTGTCACCAAGAACTTTGTGATTGCTGTGAGTAAGATGTGTGTTGATGCCTCACCTAAGGTCAGGCCACATGGATTTTCCATCATGGAACAAATTGCGTTTGAACCCAACTTCAGGAAGATCTGGCAAAATGTTGTCCCCAAGAAAGATCTGCATCAGCTGCAGAAAATTCTGCATAAAATAGAGAAGAGAGCTCAATCTGGGGATTATCGGAGAGACACAGTTCCACTTGGTAGCACAGAGACTCAAAGAACAACTCTCCCACCCACTCCACATCCTAACCAAGCCACTTCTAACCAAGCGGGAACCCATCAGCAGCACACTGTAGGTGGAGCAAAGATGCTTGCTGGTTCATGCAAACCGCTGGCAGCGACCTACATCCAACTGGAGGAGCGTAGACCGCTGTTCAACCATATGGAGACGAACACTGTGTTTTCTCCTAGTCCAGACCCCCTTCCACCAATTAGACCAGAGGCCCCAAAAACAGCTGTCTGTCCCCACCCACCTCCAGGAGGTTCATGCAAATCACCGGTAGTGGCTGAGATTGAACTGGAGAAGCTAATGCCATTGGTCAACCCTGAAAAGAATCTGTCTCTGTTGTCGCAGCTTTTTGGCTCAGACGACTGGCAGGAGAAGGTAAAAGCACTTTATGAAGTCCAGGCCTTAGCCCGACATCATCCACGCGTCTTGATGGGAAGTCTTCATGAGGTCTACCATTATGTGATGGCGGAGACTCAACACCCGCGCTCCACTGTGAGCTCTGCAGCTATAGACACTCTTGTTTGTCTGCATGTCTGCTTGGGAAGGGGCATGGACGGCTTAGCAGATAGAACAGTGGTTGCTCTGCTACACAAATTTGTACAGTTTAATACAGTGAAGTCCCTAAGGAACCATGTGTCCATGGCCCTGAACTCCATAGTTCAGAACTGCAGCAAAGGTCCAATCCTGAAAGTTCTGCTTGAAAAAGGGCCAAACCACAAGAATGAAGCAGTAAGGTGGTGTGCAGCAGAGAAAATCCACATGCTCGCTGATAAGCTGGGAGCAGCTAAAATTATGACAGCAGGACAAACTGTCACCAAGAACTTTGTGATTGCTGTGAGTAAGATGTGTGTTGATGCCTCACCTAAGGTCAGGCCACATGGATTTTCCATCATGGAACAAATTGCGTTTGAACCCAACTTCAGGAAGATCTGGCAAAATGTTGTCCCCAAGAAAGATCTGCATCAGCTGCAGAAAATTCTGCATAAAATAGAGAAGAGAGCTCAATCTGGGGATTATCGGAGAGACACAGTTCCACTTGGTAGCACAGAGACTCAAAGAACAACTCTCCCACCCACTCCACATCCTAACCAAGCCACTTCTAACCAAGCGGGAACCCATCAGCAGCACACTGTAGGTGGAGCAAAGATGCTTGCTGGTTCATGCAAACCGCTGGCAGCGACCTACATCCAACTGGAGGAGCGTAGACCGCTGTTCAACCATATGGAGACGAACACTGTGTTTTCTCCTAGTCCAGACCCCCTTCCACCAATTAGACCAGAGGCCCCAAAAACAGCTGTCTGTCCCCACCCACCTCCAGGAAGTTCATGCAAATCACCGGTAGTGGCTGAGATTGAACTGGAGAAGCTAATGCCATTGGTCAACCCTGAAAAGAATCTGTCTCTGTTGTCGCAGCTTTTTGGCTCAGACGACTGGCAGGAGAAGGTAAAAGCACTTTATGAAGTCCAGGCCTTAGCCCGACATCATCCACGCGTCTTGATGGGAAGTCTTCATGAGGTCTACCATTATGTGATGGCGGAGACTCAACACCCGCGCTCCACTGTGAGCTCTGCAGCTATAGACACTCTTGTTTGTCTGCATGTCTGCTTGGGAAGGGGCATGGACGGCTTAGCAGATAGAACAGTGGTTGCTCTGCTACACAAATTTGTACAGTTTAATACAGTGAAGTCCCTAAGGAACCATGTGTCCATGGCCCTGAACTCCATAGTTCAGAACTGCAGCAAAGGTCCAGTCCTGAAAGTTCTGCTTGAAAAAGGGCCAAACCACAAGAATGAAGCAGTAAGGTGGTGTGCAGCAGAGAAAATCCACATGCTCGCTGATAAGCTGGGAGCAGCTAAAATTATGACAGCAGGACAAACTGTCACCAAGAACTTTGTGATTGCTGTGAGTAAGATGTGTGTTGATGCCTCACCTAAGGTCAGGCCACATGGATTTTCCATCATGGAACAAATTGCGTTTGAACCCAACTTCAGGAAGATCTGGCAAAATGTTGTCCCCAAGAAAGATCTGCATCAGCTGCAGAAAATTCTGCATAAAATAGAGAAGAGAGCTCAATCTGGGGATTATCGGAGAGACACAGTTCCACTTGGTAGCACAGAGACTCAAAGAACAACTCTCCCACCCACTCCACATCCTAACCAAGCCACTTCTAACCAAGCGGGAACCCATCAGCAGCACACTGTAGGTGGAGCAAAGATGCTTGCTGGTTCATGCAAACCGCTGGCAGCGACCGACATCCAGCTGGAGGAGCGTAGACCGCTGTTCAACCATATGGAGACGAACACTGTGTTTTCTCCTAGTCCAGACCCCCTTCCACCAATTAGACCAGAGGCCCCAAAAACAGCTGTCTGTCCCCACCCACCTCCAGGAGGTTCATGCAAATCACCGGTAGTGGCTGAGATTGAACTGGAGAAGCTAATGCCATTGGTCAACCCTGAAAGGAATCTGTCTCTGTTGTCGCAGCTTTTTGGCTCAGACGACTGGCAGGAGAAGGTAAAAGCACTTTATGAAGTCCAGGCCTTAGCCCGACATCATCCACGCGTCTTGATGGGAAGTCTTCATGAGGTCTACCATTATGTGATGGCGGAGACTCAACACCCGCGCTCCACTGTGAGCTCTGCAGCTATAGACACTCTTGTTTGTCTGCATGTCTGCTTGGGAAGGGGCATGGACGGCTTAGCAGATAGAACAGTGGTTGCTCTGCTACACAAATTTGTACAGTTTAATACAGTGAAGTCCCTAAGAAACCGTGTGTCCATGGCCCTGAACTCCATAGTTCAGAACTGCAGCAAAGGTCCAATCCTGAAAGTTCTGCTTGAAAAAGGGCCAAACCACAAGAATGAAGCAGTAAGGTGGTGTGCAGCAGAGAAAATCCACATGCTCGCTGATAAGCTGGGAGCAGCTAAAATTATGACAGCAGGACAAACTGTCACCAAGAACTTTGTGATTGCTGTGAGTAAGATGTGTGTTGATGCCTCACCTAAGGTCAGGCCACATGGATTTTCCATCATGGAACAAATTGCGTTTGAACCCAACTTCAGGAAGATCTGGCAAAATGTTGTCCCCAAGAAAGATCTGCATCAGCTGCAGAAAATTCTGCATAAAATAGAGAAGAGAGCTCAATCTGGGGATTATCGGAGAGACACAGTTCCACTTGGTAGCACAGAGACTCAAAGAACAACTCTCACACCCACTCCACATCCTAACCAAGCCACTTCTAACCAAGCGGGAACCCATCAGCAGCACACTGTAGGTGGAGCAAAGATGCTTGCTGGTTCATGCAAACCGCTGGCAGCGACCGACATCCAACTGGAGGAGCGTAGACCGATGAAAACACATACATTAATATAGCAATTAAATACAGCCTATCGCGGGAGGAAGAAAGAAAGCGTCCTAATTATTACATATGAGGAGTGTCATGACATTCGCAAACGTGTACATTTATACACATAAGCTTATCATTTATTACTCTCTCTTTCTATACATACATTTATATATATACACACACACACACAAATATACAGGGTCGGTCCTAGAACTTTGGGGCCAAATGAATAGTTATCAGATTGAGCCCTGTTCACTGCCCAATTTCTCAGCACAAGCATCTTAGGAGCAAATTTTTTAATAGATACGACGGTACATGCTTTTTGAATACACGACTTATAATTATTATAGTACATTTATGTTGTCTGAAGACATAAATAAGTTCCAAACATTGGAGAAAACAGTCTTAAACTAGAAAAATTGCATTTCCTTGCAGCAAATGCGTTGAAATGCTGAGTCTGATTGCTGGAACTGTGAAATGAAATGACTAAAAGCAATGCAAACAAAGCTGAAAATGGGACATAAAATAGTTTGAAGCAGTAAAGCACAGCTGCAAATGTGGGAAATGTGTAATAAAAATGGTTACAGTTGTGAAAGAAAGCTGAAAATGAATAAACGTGACAGGAAATTGCAGAAAGCTGTAGAAATGTTTGGCCACCATGAAGAAGTTGTAATCTATGATTAAAAGAGTAAAATTTGTTAGGGGTAAAATGACAAAGATTGTAATCAGTAGCAGAAGTGTGAAATATGTTATCAAATTTGCATTGTAAAGACAGGAAAAGAATAAAGTTGTATGGAAGTGAAAGGCTGAATGATTGACAACCTGTGACATCCAGACTGAGAGGACAGCAGCCAGATGCATACAGCAAGGAGCTGTAGTAATCAGCAGTCTGTATTGGACACACAGTTGAAAAGTACAACTGCCTTCACCAGAATTTGACCCGGGCCGCCGGAGGGAGAGTCAGCAACTTTGCCGCTAAAAATATATATCTGATAAATGTTATGGAAATTGTTATTTTGTTGGATTTCAGTAGGAAGTGAAATAAACATTTCAGCTCCAAAAAAAATGAAAGTTCTGGCTTTTATTTGTGCATTCAGGCTTTAAAGGGTTAAATTATGAAGTGCAATTGAATATGCATAATTAGCCTAGAATACATTTTCCTTAAGTAACTGAAAAATGTTTTGGCATCAATATGTAGGCTACACGTCTACAACACTATGAACTATCCAGTATAAAAGCATCTGACTTGAAAATTAATGTAAACAGAGGTGATTTTCATTGGAGGACAATAAGGAGTGGACATTACGGTCAGAATGTCATTAGAAACTTGATCTGTTCAAGTTAACATCCAAGTCAAAGTTATCACTACGTCATTTTTAAATCAACAAATCTATACTTGAACATCAAACTCAAAGTAATAATTGCCTACATACATTAATTTTTAAATCTGGACAGGAATATCTGAGTAGAGAAATGTAAAACAGTGTAATATTTGTGTGTAGTCTGGTTCATTCTAGTGGGTATAATCTGACATACTCTGATGATGTTTGTCCTCTTAGGGCCTCCATACACTGAAGACATTTTTACCACAATTTGACCAGATTAATACACCGTCCACTGAAAACAGCTCTGAGACCCACAATGGGCTTCCACCTACAGGTTGGGAACCGCTCCACTAGTAGACTGTATTTGAAGCTTGATCCTTCAAAGATTGTTCTGATATCATGGAGAATAAGTGATGGAGGATCCCTCAGGATGAATTTATTATTTAGAAAACAGTGAGTTAGTGAAAACAAGAGCTGGACTGATGAAGAATGTAGAGTTTTGATTAATGAAAGGCTCACTCGTCAGTTTTTGAAGTCTTTGTGTTCACTTAAACCGGGCACATGAGCTGTCAAGACACCGTGTGAATGGTAAAATAACACAGAGTGACTGATGATCCCTCACTGTCCCTGCGATGTGCGCCTATCTGCGTCTTTACGCCCACCGGCAGACGGAGGAGCGCACACACACACGCACAGAGAAAGTGAAAGTCACACAAGCATGCTGCTATACCTATCCTTACGCGTTTTGTAGTGGTTATATGGTATTTCGGGGCGTTTTCTAGTGGGTATATGGCGGATACCTGCGTATGCAGCCAGAGTTTGGCGGACTGTAGAGCAGAGTCCGCGCAGAATGTCCGCGGGCGTCAGAGCTGTCAGAGTCGAGCGCACTGCCGCGTAGTATTTTCTTGTGAAATGAATGTGAAAGCCTACATTTCCCACTAACCTTGCGCATTGTTTTCCATTTCTCTGTCATGACGCTGTAGACTGAGGACTAGGAAGAGGAGCTGCTCTGCCTGCTGACTTTGCAAAGCACTAACATGAAGAGGCGGAGACAGTGTGACATTTAATGTGGGTCGATGATAAAGCTGGGGACTTCCGGGTATACGGGCTAATGCTGTGGCAAAACCGTAATAGCTATCAAAAAAAGGACTGCACCGTGAGCATCCCAAGAATCTCCTGAAAAGATTGATGTAAGTTTCATGTCTGTACTGTAGAAAATGTTGACACGAGAGGAGTTTAAAAACGGGCTTCAAAGTGAAGCGATCAGCTCTCTGGGGAGGACTATTACAATGGGAACGGACGGAAGACTCTGAAGCTCACTGAGACAAAACGATGTCAATGTCGACGTTGAAACGAATTTCAGCTGAAAGAGGAGAAGTGTACCTTTATTTTGATGTATAAATCATATCTTTTGAGTAAAGTTTGAGGCTTTTATCGCGTTTTTTTCGGCTACAAATTTTGGAATCTATGTGAAGCTCACGCTCTAACAGGTCACGTGACACGCTCTAAGAACAGAGAAATCCTCCAAACTTAGTGTTGCTTAAACAGTGATATCTCAAAAACTGTAGAAGACAGCAAAAAGCTGAACACATGTAAAAATAGTTGCGAGATCAGTGGATCTGTCAAAGTAAGAATGAAGTCTGTAGGTGGAAGTATGCCGAAGCTGTATAGCCTGAAAGTTCAAGTACTTTTCAGCAGAACTGCATAAGTGTCCCATTCATTTCAATGGGAAAATATCTGCAGAAAATGATTTTTACTGTAAAAACTGTAACAGTTAAACATGTGAAAAATACAAGCGCAAATCTCCTGAACATGCTGCACTGCTCAATTTTTTTTATGTGAAAATCTGTGCAAATTTGAAAGCTGTGAAAAGGTCCAAATAGTTGAGGGAAGAATAAGATGAAGAAGAAGAATAAAGTCGGATAACAATATGTTGAAATGCTGACTCAGCATTTCAACATAATTAGTTTGAAATAATGATAAAACAATAGAGTTTTTGCTTTCTTTAAGGGTATCTTGTGTTTGTAAGCCTTTATTATATTGATTTTATTAATGAAAACAATACAAATTGATGTTTGTTATTCCATCAGTTGTCTGTTGTTTCATGTTGGTCCTATGGGGGCTCGACTCTTCTTTGGTAAACCACTGCTCTGGCTCTTGCCAAAGCCTATATGAATCCATAGGAACAACACAAACAAACAAAAAGATGCATCACATTTTTACACTCCCAGCATGAGCAAATCTCTGTGACTGCAGTGATCTTCATTTATTCAACCACTTTCATAATTTTGCCTGTGATTAACATTTCAGCCCCTGGAAGTCCAAGAACTTTAGAAGACTTCTTACCATAGAAGTGTAAATGTCATCAGTGTCACCGTCATATTTTGTTTTTTAGGGGAATTCGACCAGAGGCCATCTCTGTCCTTCTGGTCACTACTGCCCTCCTGGCACTGGCTTCCCTCTCCCCTGCCCCACAGGCTCCCTCTCCATCCACAGTGGCCTAAAGAGGGAGGATGATTGCCCACCATGCCCCCCTGGACTGTTTTGTGACAGGCCTGCCATGAAGGAGCAATCTGAAGCTCTGCCGTGTCATGCTGGGTAAACACATTTTCTTCAGTCTTTGCTCTCTGAGTGTAAACTTCCACAAACTTTAATCTTATTTCACAGTGGTGTTATTTACATTGTTTGCTGCATTTGTCTGGCTATAGAGGAAACAAAAATGGAAATGTTTCTGTCATTTCCTCCACTACGAGTTTATGTTTTTGCCGGTGTATGTTTATTTGTCTGTTTGTTTGTTATCAAGATTACGCAAAAACTACTGGACAGATTTTGCTGAAATTTTCTGGAGATGTTGGTAATGGCCCCAATTAAAAATGATTAGATTTTGATGGTGATCCAGATAACTACCATTAGCGAACAATCATTTTTGCTCAATAACTGTCTAACTAATAACGTGCTTCATGTGGGTTTTCATGGTGAAGGAATCATATTATGATGGTAACCTTATGGAACTATTGCCTATAGATGTGGCAGCAATATGTGAGCTACCTTGGCTGAAGTTTGTGCTCTGCGATTGCTTTCTAGTTTAAAAAGTATTGTGCCTCTTCATAAAGAAAACTGTTGTTTACATCCATTCCCTGCTCTCCTCTCCAGATGTCATATCATTTTAATAAAAATCTAATAAGCCTGCTTCAGACCTGCTGCTCAGAATCAAGCAAAAGCAATTAAAGGAACACTTACTACAAGCATAGACTCATAATTGAGGACAGCAGATGCTTCTTACATGAGGGTCTTTTGAGTCTCAGTGGGGAGGGGGAGCAGGTGTTTTCAGCTGGACAAGATTTATAATTAAAACCCCTAGACTACTCTTTCATTCGGCTGCGAATGTACTCTGTGGTATAAAGTTAGTGTTCAACCCATTTTAAACCACCTGTGGCACCACAGTGTGTCTGAAAATTGTTCAGTTTGTTTTTAATCCAATTTAAAGCTGAAGAGGAAGAGACACGGGTAAAATAAAGTTTGCCGTGTTTCTGAAGTCATTTTATGACAAAATTCTGCATTGACATGAATATTTATTATATGAATATTTATTTAGTTCTCAGGACTTGGCCTCATGGATGCTAACTTACTATTAAGAGGGATTTCTTATTATAAACTCTTACCGTAAACTGAGTCAAAAACAATCAGTGTAAACAAGTTGCTTATTGGACCTGTCTAAGGCAGTTTGTGTAGATGTCTGCATAAAAATACACACTCACTTCTCTTGGTTTTGAGTTAAAAATAGGTTCTTGTAATGAATGATTGCCCAATTAAAAACCCTTTTAAATGATCAACAAGAACATCCTGTTGTGCAGATACACATCACTGTCTGATGGGGCTCGCTGCTGGAGGCTGTCTTAATTTTCCTTTTCATAAAGTACATTATCCAAAGAATGGAAAATACCTTAACCATCCTGTCTGTCCATTTCTGATAACACTCACAAATCAAACATTAAAAAATTAAAAAGTGACTGGTCATTTTGTTGTTTTTTTTTACATCTTAACAAAGCTTGTTTTCATAATTTGGATTATAGGCTAAGAATGGACAAATGGGCCACAGGGCAGAATTTGAATTTAATATTAATTGGTCGGCTTTATGTGACATGAAAGTTGTAATGCAACAAGTTGAATTCCAACTGCAACAAGAAAAAAACAGGAAGATGACCTGGAAGTTATTGCCAGGTAAGATTAGGTGTAGTAACACAGTGTCAGCGCTGGTTAGATAAAGTAATCACAGATTTGTTCCACGCTGGTATGACATGCAGACATTTCCTGTTCGCTGCAGCAGATGGGTTTCCGGCAATGTTTGGAAATGAACATCAGAAGATTCTGTGCTCAGCGTGAACACTGAAGAAGAAATCTCCAACAGAGATAAACATTTGTTGCTCTGAACAACACACAACTTTCCATGGCTTATGCTGATGGATTTTGACTGCTCGAGCCAAACAAGCTGTTTACCCAACAGCCACTTCCAGGTCTTCTTCTTCTGCTTGTTTTACAGCAGTTGGCATCCAACCTGGTGTGTTTCAAATTCCCCATCATGGTTAAATTAAAATTCAATTCTGGGGCCTGTTTTCCATTTTGTATTTTCAATCTGAGCCTATAATACAAATTATGAAAAACAAGGCAACACAACTCAAACAAAATAATCACAGTTTCATTTTTTGATTGTCAATTAAATATAGAAAGTATTTGAAGTCTGAAGAAAGTCCCCTTGAGAACTTATCATGAGTTATTTTTTTGAAGGTGAGGCTTATTACACTAACACTTAGCTTTTAGACACTGCTGATTTAGATGAAGTCAATGCAATTTCAGTTTTTATTTTTCTTAATCTAAACTGCTAATGTTTTGTTCTTTCTAGCATATCTTGTATTTTAAATCAAATGTCTTGTGCGATAGGTTTAACCCAGACTGTGCTGTTTTATTTCTGTTTATTGGTCACTATAAGTGTTATTGTTTGTGATTCAACACTTCTTCATGTCTGTAAAATTGAGTTCATGTTTTTCTTTTCTGTTTGGTAGATTAGCATTGTGCTAAATCATATTTATGGTAGTCTTGTCTGAACTCCCACAATATTATACATTCATTAATATGCACCGTCCAAGTTAATATGGAAAATAAATAAAATAAATGTGAATTTTTATAAACAATGTGACAGTGTAGACTGTAGTGATGCCATCTGAACTACAGAAGAATAATGATGATAACAAATACATTCTGTGAAAACAAGTTGCCCCTTCTGAGGCCGTTTGTGCAGATCTCTCTAATATGAGTCATCATTCACTGTTTTTGCCTGAAGGTACGTGTGCTTGGGTGGCAGCTCCAGTCCCACTCCGTCTGGGGGTTCTCATGGCTATCTCTGCCCCGCTGGCCATGGCTGTCCTGTTGGCTCAGCAAATGAGGTGCCCTGTGAGCCTGGCACTTATAATCCTGCTCCTGGAGCAGCCCTCTGCTTATTATGCCCCAAAGGAAGCATGTGCTCCTCCTCAGCCACTTGGGAGCCTTTAATCTGCCCGGCTGGTGAGGATGGAGAAAATAAACTTTGGTTTAAATCATATCAGGTTTATTATTCACAATCGTGATCAACCTTTGTTTACTATGCTCTCTTTATAGGTCATTTCTGCCCTGTTGGTACTGCGCTGCCTCAACCGTGCCCTGTAGGGACTTTCAGCAACCAGACAGGAGCCGACTCCCTGTCTGTCTGTACGGCCTGCCCCTCTGGAGAGTTCTGCAGCACATATGGAGCCTCTAAACCGCAAGGTGCCAGAGCCAGATTATTCAAACTCTCAAGCTAAATTGATGCATTTGACACGTAACTACATCTTTAATTTTATATTGTTGTTCCTGCAAATATCACACATACAGTTGCCATAAACAACATGGTGGTGCAGCAGGTAGTGCACATGCCTCACAGCAAGAAGGTTGCCGGTTCATTCCCTTGGTCGCGCAGGGCCTTTCTGCGTGGAGTTTGCATGTTCTTCGTGTACATGTACAGCTGTGCTGTTTTTATAGTATCTTGAGTTAGCATTTGTTATGTATCAGTGTTGAACAAAGAAAGTGATGTTTGGATCCTGGATTTTTCCTCAGGCTTTTGTCTGCAGGGTTATTTCTGCCAAGGTGGAGCCGTGGAGCCAACACCACTGAGTTCCGAAAACTTCCCCAGGAATGGTCCCTGTCCTGTGGGCCACTACTGCCCAGCAGGGTGCCTCTCTCCAATTCCCTGCCCTCTTGGCAGCATCCGCAACACCACAGGTACACCTGCAGCTAGTTTTCATCATTAAACTGTATTTTTGGAGGACATAGGTCAAAGATTGAGACAATGGAGCTTTATGTTCAGCCTTAACTTGTCAACATGAAATCTACAGAACCCTTTAAGAGGGATATATAAAGTTGCACATATTTCCACCGTAACTCAAAAATGAACTTCTTAAACTTGGAGGTCACAACAATGGTCAAGGTCATGGAGCCTCATGATCAACCCATGCTTGTGAATGCAATCATCCAGGACCACTTGTGGGTGTTCTTGTTTACCTTGTGGAGGCATAAAACCATGCCTAAAACCTTTGATGATTTTAGGAGGTGTGTCCATGATGAGCTGCTCAGCCTGTCCTGCAGGTCACTACTGCTCCACTGAGGGTCTGTCCAGCCCCAGTGGTCCCTGTGCCGCTGGCTTCTTCTGCCCTTATGACTTCTCCTCGACCACACCTTATGCCTTCCTTTGTCCCACGGTAGGAGATTTTCATGTTTATTTATGTACACTTGTGTCTTTATTTGGATCATATCTGTATTTCTGTCCCTTTTTCATCACATTGTTCTTTTTTGTACTTTTTATTTGATAGTTTTGAGAGTATAAACAGAGAATAAACTTAAACTAAGTCAATATAAATGGCAATGGTAATACAAATTATATGTACATTATACATTTCTGTATAATAAATGCAGAAGGGTGCATACACAAACGAAAGTGAACACCAGAAAAGGACTTCTGTACAAGTTGTACACCTGCACAAATTCACAACTTGGGTAATTCCTCAATGATAAAAAAAAAACATACTAGACAATGGAGACAAGCAAACAAAACTTAACAAAGAGAAAAACAAACAAACAGTACTGGTAACATGAATCTTGTATTTAATATTTTTTTCTGGAGATTTTACTTATTTATTTTCTTTCCTTCTCACCCATGTTTTTCGGGTATTTTTAAGGTTGTTTTTGGTCATCACACTGCTCTTAATCTGTATTAGCATATTTTAGAAGGTTGTGTCAAATTGTGAATTATTAATATCCTGCTCTACTAAAACATTCTTTCAAAGGGCCACTATTGTCCACAAGGTTCTGCGCTGGCCCTTCCTTGTCCCACAGGAGAGTACCAGCCGAACCGCGGCTCGGACAGCTGCATTCCCTGTCGTCCTGGATTCTACTGTGAGGAGGCCGTAGTGGGGGAGCCATGGCCCTGCCCACCACACTCATTCTGCCCTGCAGGTACTGTGAAAGGACATCACTGACTTAAGAGGATGCATTTTTAACTGTGCTATAGCCCTTTATAAACTTATTTATACAATCCTATAGGCCTGAACAATTTATCGTTTCTGATCAAAATTGCAATGTCAGACCTAAAGTGATCAATGTTATCACCGAAGCTGCATTCTTTTGCAGCACTCTTGACCGACACAGGATCTGTTGTGACAGTTATTTGCTAGTGGTAATGTTGTCACATGTCTACACTCATGTCCAAAACCATCAAAGGTTGACATGCTAGTTTGGCATGGCTGGCTTTTTACTTTTATTGGAATTGCTGGATTTTGTTTTTCTCATTATTATTTATTTAACTTTTTTTTTGTTTGTTTGTTTGTTTGTTTGTTTGTTTTTTTTTGGGGGGGGGGGGGGGGTATCTAATTAAGAATTAAGAATTTTTTGCACTACATTTTTAAGTTAAGACAGTCAAAGAAGTTCTTCAGTTATAATAACTACTGTTGGTCAAGGACTTTAAAGAGTGTACATGCATGTTTCTTGTTAATAAATAAAATTGGAAGCAATTTTTACCTTTAGTTTTCATCCTTGCTTTAGACTAATAGCTTTTAATGTTTGATAGTATGATGTCATTTTCTGTCATGTTTGTAAATGTTACTGTACACATTGTGAATATTGCACTGAAGCTTGATTTGAAGAAAATCGTGAATTTGATTGAAATACCTGCCAGAAAAATTGCAATTAGAGCTTTTCCTTAAATTGTTCAGCCCTACAATCTTATCAACCATGCCAACCTTAACAGTCCATTCTCCTTAATCCTAATACAGGTACCATGGTGCCTCAGCCCTGCCCTAATGGGACGTACACTCTCTCAAACCAGGAAGGGCTTCAAGAGGAAAGAGAGTGTTTACCTTGTCCTCCAGGGAGGTTCTGCAGGTACACCGTGTGCATTCAGATCTCCTGAATGGACACCTCTAACACGCTCACACACATGCAGAAATGTGCTCAGAGACACACAGCTCCTGTGCGCCCTGCATGCACATGGAGACACATGCTCAAAGGCAAACACTCACCTCTGTTTTAATTATGCTCACAATTAGCGGTGTGCAGGCACATTTCCTGTTTCGAAGTCACGGTTCACTGAGCGGCCAAATTAACACCTTAATAAGCATGAATATAATGAATGCAGATCTGAGGTGAAAATGTGAGAAATTATGCAATAGTTATTCAATTTATCTAATGAAGCGTGTGTTTTAGTGTGTTCTGGATGATTGTGTGAGTGTGTGGTGTTTGTGTCTGTGCAGCAGGTCCTGTGGTGTTTATTAAAACAAAACCCTGTGAATTTATTCGTCTCTTCAGGGCTGGAAGGATCCAGGGTGTGTGTGCTGCAGGGTATCTCTGTGTGTCTGGGAGCGCAGAGTTCAGCCCTCAGACAACAATGCTTAACTTGACACAGTGTCAGTGGGGCATGCAGTGTGCTGGACCATGTCCTCCAGGTACAATATGTACTTTTTATGAAGGTGCAGATGAATAATATTCACTCTCAACACAATTTTTCTGTGAGTTCTTTAAAATGTAATTATTTCTCTTCAAGCCTCTTTCCCTGAGCTGATAATTCTAGCTATTGAAGATACAGTTTGTCAAATTATTGCACTGAAATTTCAAAATTAATACATCCATCCATCATCTACACCGCTCATCCCTTTTGGGGTTTCGGGACTGGAGCCTATCCCAGCTGACACTGGGCGAGTGGTGGGGTTCACACTGAACTGGTCGCCAGCCAATCCCAGGGCCACACAGAGAGACAGACAACCATTCATGCTATAATTCATACCTAAGGGCAATTTTAGAGTCCCCAATCAACCAACTTATGAGCATGTTTTTGGTCTGTGGGAGGAAGCCATGCATGCACACAGAGAACATGCAAACTCCACACAGAAAGGCCCTGGCCAACCTGTGGACCAAACCTGAACCAGCGACCTTCTTGCTGTGAGGCTTGTGCACTACCTGCTTCACCACTGCTACTGCCTATTTCATATCAATAAAAGTATAAAAGGAAAAAAAAAGTATGTGTGTGTACGTGTATATATATTTAGATATATACACTACCGGTCAAAAGTTTTAGAACACCCCAGTTTTTCCAGTTATTTATTGCAACTCAAGTCTTGCAAGTCCAATGAAAAGCTTGAAATGTCACAAAGGTGAGTGCTGTACTGGCATAGCTTAAAAGAAAAGGTTATGTTACTCAAAACTGAAAAATTATGTACATTTCAGAACTATACAAAAAGCCTCTTTCAGGGAACATGAAATGGGTTAACAATTTGAAGCTGTTCTGCAGCAATGAAGGTTGATCAAGCCTTGACAGCTGGCTCTACTAATTCCTACAGGTGTTCCAACTTGTCTTGATTGCTTACAGCCCCCTCTGTCTGCATAAAAGCATACCCTGTGGTACCATACCCTTGTGAGCATCAGTTGAACAGCATTGTACTGCAGAAAGTCCTATGTTGCTACAAAAATGGCAAGAAAAAAGGCAATTAACAATGGAACAGAGACAGATCATCATAACACTTAAAAATGTAGGTCTTTCTTACAGACAAATGCAAAGAAAGCCAAGGTGTCAGTGAGTACAGTTTTCTTCACCATCAAAAGGCATTCAAATACTGGGGGAAACTCTGACAGGAGGAGGTCTGGCAGAGCCAAAGCCACAACTAAATCAGAGGACAAGTTTCTGAGAGTTAACAGTTTGCGTGACAGGCGGCTCACAGGACAACAGCTTCAAACACAGCTTTGTAGTGGTCATAGTAAACAAGTCTCAGCTTCAACTGTGAAGAGAAGACATTGAGCTGCAGGTTTGACAGGACGAGTTGCAGCAAGAAGGCCATTGCTAAGACATCAGAATAAGACAAAGAGGCTTGCCTGGGCCATGAAACACTGCCACTGGATTACTGAAGACTGGAAGAAGGCATTATGGACTGATGAATTAACATTTGAAATCTTTGGTTCATCACGCAGGATCTTTGTATGCCATCAAGTAGGTGAAATGATGGTCCCACAGTGTGTGGCATCAGCTGTCAAACATGGAGGAAGAAGTGTGATGGTCTGGGGCTGTTTTCCTGGATCCAGGGTTGGTGACTTGTACAGAGTGAGAGGCACCCTGAACCAAAACGACTACCACAGCATTCTGCAGCACCATGCAGTACCCTCTGGTATGTGCCTAATGGATCAGGGGTTCATCCTACAGCAAGATAATGATCCAAAACACAAGTCCAAGCTGTGCCAGAACTACCTCAGGAAAAAAGAACAAGATGGCAAGCTTGAAAACATGGAGTGGCCGGCACAGTCTCCAGACTTGAACCCCATCGAGCTGGTTTGGGATGAACTGGACAGAAGAGTAAAAGCAAAGCAACCTACAAGAGCTTTTTTTTATGGTTCTAGAAAGGAGTGGGAAAATCTTAAAACGCGGTTTGATTTTAATATATATTTTCTAAATATTAAAAAAAAAAAAAAAAATTAAATGATTTTTGGAAATCAAAAGGAACCGATGAGGATATTAAATCAAAATTTTGTAAAGTTAATATTTAAAGAGGCAGCATGGTGGCAGCACAGTGGCACAGCGGGTAGTGCACAAGCCTCACATCTAGAAGGTCTCCAGTTCGATCCCGGTTTAGTGTGAGCGTGAATGGCTGTCTGTCTCTCTACGCGGCCCTGCGATTGGCAGACATCTCCAAGTCGAGGAGAAACTGGCTTCTTGGCTCCACCCATCTCTGCTTCTTACTTGTATGTTCGAACAGAGCATATTACACAAACCAGTAAACCACCATATTTAGAGGCTGGCTTAGCTGATACCACGTCTATATTTTTATTTTTGTAATTTATTATTTTTGATTAAGAGTCCTTTTGTCACAGAATTTGCATACTGTGCATTTAGCATTAAAATATATTCATGCCATAATGCACGTCTTTGATAGGTTTCTATTGTCCTGAGGGTGCAGCCGAGGCTCGGTCATGTCCTGAAAACACAATCAGAATCTCCCCGGGAGGTGCCAGCCTGCAGGACTGCTTATCCTGCCCACCTCAGCACTGGTGTAAACCTGGTATGAGCTGATAATCCTCTCAGTTTTGAGTGGCTTGAAGCATTTTTGAAGCTTTTGTTGTCAGGTGTTAGAAGTAGAAAGTACTTTTTGAAGTGATTAAAAAATGTCTGATGTTGAAGTTCAGTCAGGAAAAATATCATGGGTGCTTTTGAAGGTATGGAACCCAAAAGAGAGCCCGTTTTCTTTAGTCTGATTGAGCAGTTTTAAAAGCAATTGCTTTGGATAATAGAGCATCCTGCTTATCCAGTAGCTGACATATTACATGAACTTTTGTCGAGGTTGTAACATTAGTTTCACTGAAACCTGCTGAATCTTAGCACATGGATTAAAGTTAAAACCACAGACAGGGAGCAAAAAACAGCTTTGAGAATATTGGCCAAAGCCCAGACTGATGAAGGGATTTAATGTCAGAAGTGTAGCCAGAGGCAAGTGACCTTAAGGTCTTGTAAGAAATCAATAAATTATGAAAATAAATCCCTTAACAGATAAGCAAGAGTGAAGCACAAAATGTGGCTTAAATTCACCTTAAAAATACATTTAATTTATTTCCCTCTTAAACTCTAGCCTGTGTTGGTTTGCAGGAGACCCCTCCCTCCATCAGTGTCCTGCTGGTCATTACTGTGATGGTCTGCCTGGCTCTGACTTCAGAGGAGGAACAGGACCCAGGCCGTGTCCTCTGTACACCTATCGAGCTTCCCCTGGAGCTGGCAGCAAGGGTGACTGTTTACCCTGCCCCGCTGGTTCTTACTGTAACAGCACAGGTCTGCTACTCCTCTCACAGTCAACAGATTACTCAACACAGACATCGACTGAAACAACTCATACCACAGATTCCTTTATTCCCTGTTATTCTTCATTCTGCTGTTCTACCTATTGTTCCCTTTTTCACTGGTTGGCCAAAACCTACTGTATGTTGTTTTTCACACCTCAATCTTTTGGGGGAGGTTTTCCTGTACAAGTGTTTGGCACGGTTCATCTGATCAATATTACCACAACAATTGATCTCTGTTTTGGTACAAAGAACCATGCCAAGCTCACCTGAAATAGGTGGTATTGACTTGCTTCCTTTCAAACAATGGAGCAGTTTGTTTGCAATGAGGACACAATCCACACATACACAAATAAGGGGATGAGTTCATGTATCACATTGCTGTAGTAAAATACGCAGCAGTAGTAGTACATTACAGCTACCAGGAACCAGGCTGATGACAAAGTACTATTTAATAATAATGTTTTGGACTTATAGAGTCACTTTCTATGCAGCAAGTTAACATTACTCAGCATCTCTACGGCAGATCATCACTGGACTCAACGACATAGACTGAGCCAGAAACTTGTTTCATTCCCAGAATTTAGTCCGGCTCAAGCAGGAGAATTGATCCTTTTTAAATCTGCTCTCTATTTTCCCACATCACTGCCAGTTTCTCTGCAGACACTTCTACAGGTGTTACCTTGTAATAAGTTACCATGCTGTCTGGTGTCCTCTATGGTCTGCCTCTATGGAAACTGGTGATTAAACCCCCCTCCAGGGTTTATTTACACTTATATCATAGGCATGCCAAAAACTGATTAATATGTTTATCTGTAAAATCTTACATTGGACAATTAACCTCCGTTATTAATCAGTGAGTCATTTTATGGATGGTTTAGCTTGCAAGCTTTCTTCCCACAATTCTCGGCGTGACTCCCAGTCACAGCAGCACTGGCTGTGATGTCAAAAGCATTTCAGAATGACAATGTGATCCACACACTTCCCTCACAACATCCTTCCTGTGAATAGACTGATCTCTTGAAATCTTGAACTGCTACTGTTACATCTCTGCAGAAACATTTAATTAGGAAGATACTTGTTCACAACTTAATGTGGTCATCTTACCAGATTTTTCTTACGCTGGATTATTTTCCAACCCTTTAATGCAAATCCAGTTGGGGAAGATGGGGAAATATTTGGATTATTGCACTTAGAAATATTTTTTATCAATGTGGTTCCTGTGTACAACATGAAAACCATTGCTATAACACTGGCAAAGTCTGGGCTTAAAATAAAGGTGATAAAAAGTCGTAATGTGACACCTGAGGCTGCAGAAATGATTAAGCTGTGGATTTACAATTAGATTTGTTCCCTCATAAATGCTTGAAATAAATCAAAATAGAAACTTGAGCGACACTATCTCATGGTTGAATCCCAGCAGATGGTCTCCCTCCCTCTTCTCCCCCTGTCTTTTTTTCAGACCTAAATAAGACCCTCTAATTAGTAATCAGAAAAAAAACATCTATTATCATATGTCAGGGTCATTAATTTAGGCCTAATGGCTTAATCTCTTCATTTAAGGTCACCTTAACATGTAAAGACAATGACAAATCACATGTTTCTATCCTTTGTTTGTTGCATGAATAGCCTTTTTCAGAAAAGCTGTTTTATTTTTATTCTCCAGGACTCACCGACTTCTCCAGCAGTTCCTGCCCACCTGGTTTCTGGTGCAGTGGCTCTGGTCCCCCAATCCTCTGCCCGGCAGGCACCAAGAGGGCCCGTCCTGGAGCTGCTGCACTCGATCAGTGTGAGCCATGTGCTGGGGGGACTTTCTGCCCAGACCCTCGGCTTACAGGGGAGCCACATGTGGAGGGGATCCCCTGCAGGGCCTCCTATCAGTGTCCTAATGGTCTGTTTAATAACACATTTCAACAACTTTTATGGTTGTGGTTGGTAACTCATAAAATATAAGAAATTACTGCATTTCTTTCTGGTTCTACTGTTTATTGGTTTGATTATGAATATCTATCTATCTATCTATCTATCTATCTATCTATCTATCTATCTATGGATTCATGCCCTTACCATATATTGAGGCTTCTGTTCCATTTAGGCAGACCAAGTTTGACTCCATGTGTCTTTCCCTTCCCTCTCTCTCCATTGCCTAGTCTATTCACTGTCTTTTTATGACCAACAAAGGCCAAAATGCCCCAAACAATAACTTTGAGATTTGAGATTTAGTTATTTTTTTTAAAAAATGGGACAGTATGCATTAATAAACATTGACATGTGAATGCATGGGATTAAAGCCGAGTGGCTAATTTCCATCCCCAGTCCCATTAGCAGATTGGTGTTAACACATAGAAACAAGAAACAGACATCTGTAATAGGAATAAAAACACAGAGAGCATATTAAAAGACATACAGTCATACAGACTAAAATGTCATACAGTCCAAAAGAAAAAGGGCCAGGACTTGGGTAACCATGGGAATTATTCACTATGAATTAAAAAGTGCTGGAGTGCTAACTAAAGTGCCATAGTGCTTAAGTGCCAAATGCTAAAATGCAGATTGCTAGCTGCCTGGGAGTTCTTGTCCTCATTGTATTGCACATATATTGTACTATATATCCCAATATTGCACAGGAATATAAAGTGCCAAGATAATAAAGTGCTATCTCGAATATAATATTGCATGATGCCCATAGCACACGGTTGCACATGCAGATGTCTGAGTAGATATTGCACTGAGAAAAGCATACATAGATGTCTTATGTAAGCACTAATTCACAAAAATGGCTTACTGAGGTGTACTTACAGTGGACAATTATGGATGGTGCCCCAACACACTGAGCCTGTTAGACACATACAAAATTAGACACGGTTATGATCACAGATCTGGTTTTCCAGCAGCCATACTCTAAGGTGTTTGGAGAAGGAAGTCAGAGCTGGGAGTTCGTAAATTGAGCTTGGTATTTGGTTCCAGGTCTGGGACACACAAAATGAGATCACTGCTGGACATCATTTAAAGAGCTTAGGTCAAGGGCAGGGCTGCCCCTGGCCAAATTGGGGCCCTAAGCAGAGTTTCATTTTGATTAGATCAAATGTTCACATGTACATTAGCTGCACTGCAAAATGACATTACTGACAGACAACAACGGTAACAGCCACACTTTAAATGAAAAATATCAGGCCTATAGTCCACAGGGTGGATCGTGACTGCATCAGACAGCGGAGAATGCATCCCCTTGCGCAAAATGGGACCCCCATGGATCGTGGGGCCCTATGCACAGCACATGTTTTGCATATAGGGAGGGGCGGCGCTGGTCAAGGGTCTCTATCATGGAGTCTCTTGAGCTCTTGATAGTGCCCATCACCCTAAAGTCAGTTTTGAAGCTGCTTCTGAATTGATTTTCTTCCTTCTTTACCAGGTTCAGTGACAGAGAGGCTGTGCAGAGCTGGTTCATACTGTGGACCTCAAACTGCCGAGCCTCAAGCCTGTCCTAAAGGTTACTTTTGTCCTGAGGGATCGCAGTCCTACCACAGCCCCAAACAACTGTGAGTGCATCAAAGATCAAATGAACCCTGGCATGATCGCACAGGGGGATGCTTTAACTAACATGGTGTAACTTTATAAATAAACCCCTCACTCTGCCCAACAGCTGTCCTTTCCCATACTACTGCCCCGCCAACAGCTCTGGTATGAAGTCCTGTGAGGGGGGGTCCATGCCAGTCATCATCAGCGGGCTGAGAGGATCCAAGAGCAGCTGCTGTAGTGTCTGTGAGGGGGGCACGTACCGTCCATATCTCTCTCCTATAAATGAATGCATCCCATGTCCAGCAGGATACTTCTGTCCTCCAGGTATTTACCCAAACAGCCACAATGTTGTTAAATTTACGCATGACTCTAAATAAAGTGGGCCCTCATTTAAATTCTACAGGGACAGACCACTACAAGAAGAACGCCTGTCCTCTTGGGTATATCTGTCCCATTAGATCCACCCAACCAATACCCTGCCCCCCTGGCTCCTTTGGTAACCTCACCCACGCCAAGACAATGATGGGTGACTGCCACCCATGTCCAGCCGGCACCTTCAACCACCTCCCTGCTCAAAAGGCCTGCTTCCCCTGTGGCAGCTCCTCCACCTCACTAGCAGGTTTGATCCTTTTAGGTTCTGATTGAGAACTCATTTATCCATGCATTCATCCATCATCTATACCACTCACACCTTTCAGGGTCATGAGGGGGCTGGAGCCTATTCCAGCTGACATTGGGCAGGAGGCGGGTTACACCTCAAATTAGCCAATCACAAGGCCACACAAAGAGACAGACAACCATTAACATTCAATCCTAAAGCTGCAGTAAGCAATTTACTTTGTGTTATTGGCTTCAAAAACATGACCATCTGTCAAGATCTTGTTATTTTAGCTTGTTATCTGGGATATCATTAGATTCTTAGCCCCTCCCGGCTCTGTATGCAAACCTCAGCAAGTTGAGCAAAGGATGAAGGCTTTTCAGTCAACAAGGGCTCAGTAATTTCCATTGGCTGCCTTATTAAGGTATATTGGGTTTTCTTCAATCAGGGCGTTCGAGAGTGTGGGTAGTACTAATGAGGGCTATGCACATGCACTTAGACTTGCTGAGAAATTTAAACACTGGCAGAGGTACCAATATACCCCAGTGCCTGGAGGAAACCCACACATGCACAGGTCAGGTCAGGTTTGGGAGCACATGCCTGGCCAACACTTCACCATTCATCATGCCTGATGACTTGTCTCCACCACCAGCAACGTTAACTCTCCTCATTTGTAGGTGTTTTTCCTACAATAAAGGTTAAAGGCGCAAGAGTGCAAGCCCTATCCCCCGAGGCCCTGGAGGTTAGGGACACCAACCTCTTAAGCTGTGTTACCAACTGCCTTTTCTGATGGCAGTGCCCAAGGAGATCAGCTTGCACAGGGAGAACACGTGAACTACACACAGAAGCATATAGTCGATCCAGCAGCCTTTTTGCTGTGAGGCATGTGCACCAACCTGCTGCGCCAACGTGCTGCCTCATATCTTTCTTAATACTTTTGTGTTGCTAGTTGAATCATGTATAAAAGCGTTTTTTATCCTTGTAAGACAATGTCTCTTTTGATCGTTCTGTTGCACTGTTTCATTTGTGTCCTCAGGTTCCTCCTCTTGTACCTGCCTTGGTAAGAATCGGGCCTTCCAGCACTCAGACGGCTCATGTTTGTGCAGAACAGGGTTTATTTTCTACAATGAGCTTGATTTCAAAAGCTCCACTTCTGACAGTGAGTTGGACTGCCAGCCTGAGGTGAGTAGGGCATCAAAAATGATCTTGTCTTTGTAATTTCCTTTGATATAAACACTTTCCACAGACTTACAGCATGCAACAAATGTGGTTGTGCAACTACAAAGCCTAAAATGACTTACAGTAAAAGTTATGTTTGAAGTTATAACTCCCAATTCTATCTCCATATTGAAGAATAAACACCGTCAGTGTTTGCCACCACCTTTTGGTCAACCACTTGAAAACATGGCCTCCTGGTGACCTGCCTGACATTTTTAAAACTATTTTTCCGACGATTTCAAAATAAAGTAACAGAGTGAAAGGGTTTCAATCATATATGATGTAATGAACAGTAAGGCCTGTGTGTCTGAAGTTCTTTCAGATGTTCACTGTGCATGTGTGTGTGTCTAAGGTGAACAAACGGTGCACCACGGGTCAGGTTCGTTTGGCAGCATCAAGAGACTGTGTGTCGCCTTCCCTTCACTCCTGTGATATCACCTGTGGAGCACACGGAGGAGCTCTGGATGTGGAGATGGGCATGTGAATATCAAACATATTTTTAATACACTTTTTAGGCTATGATATAGAGTGATGCAGGGATGACTTATTTTTGTCGGCCATCTTGGGAGTTAGCACTGTCTAAAAGGCATATTGTATTTTTAGCCGTGGACTTGGATCATTGCTAATCATAACGTCTGTAGTGAACAACAAAAGGTTTTGTTCAACTTGATAATCTTGACAAATGCATCTAACTTTTATGATTTTTGGGGCTGAAATGTAATTGGTGAAGGTTAAAAGCTGTTGTTAACTACTATGAAACTACAAAATAACAGTTTGACTTTAAAGCAGTTTCAATATTTCCCATATATAACATAACTCTGTACACCTCTTTTTTTTTTTTAGTAATTATTGACTGATATGGTTTCCTCATGGTTGTGGTGAAGCTGTATGGATTATTGGTTATTAGAAAATGATCAGAAATGCTTGCATTAGGGTCCCCGACCTTTTTTTTTGTCCTTTTATTTTATTTATTTAACCTTTATTTAACCAGTTTAGTCCCCCTTAGATCAGGATCTCATCCAAAAGAGCAATCTGGCCAAGAAGTCAGCAGCATACGTCACAATAAATACAAATTCAAGAAAAGGTTAAGGCAATAAATTACAAACGATAACTAGAAAGCACTCAGAAAGTGCAAACCTCTGCCAAGGTTGCTCACATATTGCTGTCACATTTATAAGCAATAGTTCCATGATAAGTTACAATCATAATATGCCCACACCTAGCGCTTGGAATCATGTTCATATCGTTATTAGTTAGACAGTAATTGGCTAATTGCAGTTATCTGGATCACCACTAAAATCTAATCATTTTTAAGTTGAGCCATTACCAACATCTCCTGAAAATTTCAGCAAAATCTGTCCAGTAGTTTTTGCATAATCTTGCTAAAAACAAAAAAACAAACAAACATATGCTAGCAAAAACTTAACCTCCTTGATGGAGTATGTCTGTGTAGATTCTCCTTAATGGAGGTAAATATGGAAAAAAAAATCAACAACAGTGGAAGTGCGACAGTTTTGAGGACTGTAACAATTAAAAACACAGGCATTTTTCATAGGATTCTTGCTGCGTAGTGAGTAAACTGGAATGAAAAGCTTTAACTTGTTAGCAGTTTGTTAGCAACTGTCCTTTTAAACACACAACAATGCTTAAAAATTCAAAGGTGGGCCATTTTGGATGCATTTTATCGCTTCAGATAAAACATTAAAATCTTATGTGCGTGTGTTCATCATGAACCTTATTTCAGGCCTTGGGAACCACGGAGTGCTTAATTACTTTTCACTTTAATCAGTATTTACTGTCAAGTACATTTACACAAACAAGGAATTTGACTTGGCAAATTGCTGCAAAAACAATCAACATAGAATAAAAATCAAGAGCCAGGAAGAAAAGTATAAAAACAGGTAGAAAATATTGCAAAATTGAATTGTATGTATATGAAAAAAATATACAATAGACACAAAAAAAGAACAAAAACACAACCCAACAATATATACAGAAGGTGCTGCAAAGAAGCTGTACAGATAAGCATTAACCTTTTTAGGAGTATAAATATGATATAAATAAAAATACAACTGACTTTTGCATTTTTTTGGACTCATTCCTGCATCACCCTTTAGATCACTGTTTTTAAAATAATCATGTTGATATGCTTCACTTAAATGTGATAAAAAGAGGTCATGTGTCTGATATTCTGTCTTTTTTCTGGTCCTGATCTCCCAGCTGTCAGTGTGAACGATACGTGTCCGCTGAGGAACTCTGCAACACTTCCTGTCTTTCCAGGATGCCTCAACTCACTTCTGAGATACTGACGGACGGGAACCTGCTGCTGAGCTTTAAAGAGAGAGACAGCATGGTGTGGAGCAGGGTGAGAAGGACTTGTCAGGCCCATTGTCAAACTTATCATTTGTCACAATTCAAGGGCAGGTTATGTTTATTTATTTTTTCATTTGAACTTTTTTTGAACCATGAAAACCCCATTGAAATTAGGAATCTAAATTACAAAAATGTCCTGGCCGAGGCAAGCAGCAGCACATTAACATAGATTCATTTATCAGTTGATCAATTTAGAGTCACAGTGCAGTAAAAAAACGATCCACAGCCTCCTCCATCTTCCTCCAGTGCCTTTATTCTGCTTCTAAAAAGACACAAAGGCACAAAGCTCTCCAATACTCCGTTTTTCCTGGAGGAAACTCTGTAAATGCAGCATATCTGAAACTTCTTTTGCCTGTTTCAAGAAGAACTTTAGGAACAGATAGCAAAAGTACATTTTGTGACTCAGTCACAGCACGAAGACTGTGGCTTCCAGAACTTATCACATGAATAGAGTTGCTCAAGTATGAGAAGCAGGCCAATTATAGCCTCATAAATAAGGAATAAATGCTTGAATGAGGTGGGCCACCCAGCTCACTCATACAGAGTACAGTGATGCATCAGAGCCCTGAGATTTATCATGAACCCTAAATCTCCATGATAAACTGTATCTATCCAAAGATTTAAGACGTTGTGAGGATGCATATTAAAACATCACCATACTCAACTAGAGCGAAAGTGTCAAAATAAGATACTTTATAGCAGCAAAAGAAAAATAAGACTTATTTGTGAATTAAAAGCTCAGCCACAACTTTAACTTCTTAACACCTTACTCAATATGAAGCTTAAAAGAGTAAATTAATAATCAAGAACCAAATATGTTTATTTCATATATTAATCGTGATTCTGTTGATCACATTGCTCAACTTTTTGCCACATTATATTTATTGATCATTTATTTCAAACAGTTTTGTAGACCATTCAAAATAATTTGTAGGATTTGTTACATGGCTGTAGCTGCATCTCAATGCCATAGGATTTATTTTTTACTCATTTGAAATTCTTGCACAGACGTCTTAATATCCATAAGTATTTGTCATATCAGTATCAAGGAAAATAATTGTGATCATAATGTTTTCATTATTGAGCCTGTATCTTTTGTTAAATTATTGCAATTCACAATATTATCACAATACTGACATGTTATTTTCATATCATGAAGGCCTAGACATTTATACAGACACCTACATTTTCTTTAGAATATTTATGATTGTAAAGATTTACTTTATTAATTTAACCTTAATTTAAGCAGGGACCCACTGAAACAGAGGTCCCTTTTTCAGCTTTTTCAGGGGTGCTCTACAGCAATACAAATAAAAACACAACAAATAAGAACAATTTTTATTGCGAATACTTCATTTTACAGTCATACATTTGCACTTGCAAAACTTGTCTCTCTCAAAGTTTTTAAAATATTAAAGCAGTATCGGTTCCCCTCCTTGATTATTTCTGACTCTAGCTCTTTAATAATGCCGTATGAAACAAGAAAAAGGAGCTTAGGAATCATTTGAAAATTATTCCACATGACACATGCAGCTGCCTTCTTCTATTCAGTGTTAAATCTCTGTATTTATAAAGTGACACAGTTTTGAGACCTGGTTGTATGACTTAAAATATTTATTGATAGGAGAGTAGCCGGGTAAGGTGGTAAAACAGAACACAGAAAACGAACACAAATCACAGTACTGAGTCCTAAAGTAGTCACCTGTGATAAAGCAAGGAGCACGTATTTTAAGACTCCACAGACCTTTTCCTTGTGACATCAATGTCCATGCTGGCACTAATGGATTCTTATAACAAGGGGGCAAGCAGCGAAATTGCATATTATTCGTTGTTCGGAGGGAGCCATGCCCTCGAACACCTGCCAGGACTATGAACAGGTAATTAAACAGCAGGTATACTGTCACAGCAGAGTGTCTGTGTGTACTGTCACCAAAAGCTCATGTGAGTAAACATCAGCTGGGCACAAGCAGCGTAATATATTATGGAACAATGTTCAATCCCTAAGTCTTAAATCTTTTGACTGTGAGCCCCCGGAACAGAAATCCACATCCTGTGCAGTTGAAGATAATGGATTTTTCTGTTCACATTATCTCAATAATCTTTTCAAATAAATGTGCATAGTGAGAGCGAGGATTTTCTAAACTGCTACCATCTGCTAAAAAAGCTATAATCTCAAATTTATATTCCGTTAATGTAGCTGAAAGACTTCAAACTCTGAATGTATCGGTATTGAAAAGTTGGATAAAAGCTTTGTGCAGGTATCAGGACCAGGCAGAGGCTCAGCAGGGTGTGACAACAAATGTTGCAGCTCTAGATTTTATGATATCATTGCATTATTGCATGATGCCAGTGATAAAAATAATGAATTCCTCTCCTATTGTGCAAGAAAATGTATTTTCTGGTGCAGTCAAATATTTTTCAGGTTTCATCATTTACTGAGTGAACGTGCTTGTTTTCTGTGGGTGAAATAAAGTAGGAGCAGCTCTTATTTTGAGTTTGATTTACAATTCTTGTGATTTTGTGTTAAACAACAGTTTTTCAAGAATTACTAATAAGAGTTTAAATGCAATATTTTTAAGACATCAGTTTTATAGTAGCAGTAACACTTTTCTCAATAGTCTAGACTGTGTTTAGCAGAGCAATCCAAAAATATTGTTCTTTATAGTAAGGCAGTAGACTGCCTTACACTTTGTTGAAGGAACGCATCTAAGACAAAGTAATTGATTCCTTCTCAGTTTGTCTCTTTTATTAATTTTAAGATAAGATAAAACAATCCTTTATTGATCCCCAGAGGGGAAATTTGGTGTTGCAGTAGTACAGGGGTAAGTACGAGGGTAAAGAAGCATGCATTAAGGTCAATAGAATAGCATATAATATAATATGTGTAGATCAATAAACTATACAAATACTAACAAACAAAATAGAATAAAATGTTGTAGAGGTATAAAGAATTATTAAAAATAAAAATTAGCAGAGTAATGTGTCATTCAGGACAACTGTGGCATTCAATGCTGTAAATGGAAGGTAAAATGTTTTGGTCATTTTCACACCAAGACCATTTGGAAGAGTTGTTCCAATACAAGTGGCAGCACCATGTTTGTCGTGGTTCATCTGAATATATATAAACACAACAATCGCTTCCTGTTTTGGTACAAAAAACTGTGCCAAGCTCACCTGAAAGAGGTGGTCCCAGAAGTGGTTCTTTCCAGTCAACCCCTGGAGAAGTTTGTTTGCAGTGAGGACACAACTGACGCAGCAACCGATACAAACGTGGTGACAAGTTAACTCATCACACTGCTGTTTTAGAACAATCAGCAGTAGAAGTAATAATAATTGAATTACAGCAACCAGGTAACCAGACTGATGACAAAGTATACTTAATAAAAATGGTTTGAATCCCACAGTCACTTTCTGTGCACAGGCACAACATAACATGAAATAAGCAACAGGTTAACACCACTCACCATCTCTACAGAAGATTATCAACATCAACAGCTTCAAAACATCATTTCATTCCCAGAATTCTGCCCAGCTCGTTCAAGCAGGAGAATTTATCCTTTATAAAGCTACATTCTGTTTTTCTGCATCGCTAAAAGTTTCTTTGCTGACACTTCTTCAGGTGTTACACTATAATAAGTTACCATGCTATCTGGTGTCCTCTATGGTCCATTGAAGACACTGGCGAGTTTTAAAAGCCCCTCCTCTACATGCACAGAATTTGTTTACATCTATATCGTGTCACACATTGATAAATTTGCAGATCCTTATAATCTTGCAGAGGATGCTTAACCTTCACTGTTATTGTTGTATCGTTTTGTGGACAGCTTAGCCTAATGGCTGCCTTCCCATATTGCACAGCCTGACTCATAGTCAAAGCAACACTGTCTGTGATAAAATGATGTAAGGTCTTTAAAATACTGCAGAGTGAACATGAAACAACCCAAATCTGAAGCGTTTTTTTAACTGGATTGGAACAAAGAAATGAGAAAACCGCCTTCATTTGTTTATGCTGTCTAATCTAGTCTTATCTCTGTTTTCCTTCCAGACTCTAATAAATGTTTTAGGACCAGATATCCATGCCAAGAATATTGGTAAAACCCATTTGGTGGAGTTTGACCCTGAGGGAGTTTTTGGTTGGATTCCCACACAGAGAGACCTCATCCATCAGTTCCTGTCAGGTGAGTAAACTTTTGTATTCTTTATTTTTCTGTTTTTTTAAAGTGTCAAATCAAGTCTGTGACTTCTTTACTCAATTTAATGTTGAAAAGCTGATGGTGGAATTGTTGTCTTAAATCGAGTTATGTTCATACCATTCCAGAGCCATTACAGTTTCACACTTCAAGACCCAGATGGAAAAGAGATGCAAACTATAATGATGATGACGCTGACTCAGCTGTTCTTCCTCGAATACCCAACCCCATCGCCTGTCTGGCGTCTGGCGACATGCTCATTTTCCACCTCACCATCAACCAAACTGGTATAGCAGATTTTGTTTACTTTTATTATGTTTTAAAGGTCCAACAATATGTAAAAAAACATCTCCCTGTGTTGTTTGCTACGCCCTTAAAAGAAAAGCATGCTCAGTTTGTTTGAAAACTTTCTCCTAACTAGCAAGCACTCAAAGAGCGCAAACCTCCGCCAAGGTAGTTCACATATTGCTGTTACTTCTATAAGCGATAGTTCCATGATAAAGTTACCATAATAATATGATTCCTTGACTCTGAAAACCCAAATGTAGCACTCAGAATCATGTTAATGTCATTATTAGTTAAACAGTTATTGAGCAAAAACGATTGTTCTGCAATGGCGGTTATCTGGATCAGTGTTAATTTTGACAGCACTTTTTAGTTAAGTTTTAGTATGTTGGCTAAAATATCTTTTAATTTTAGCCTTAATTTAGTCATCTAAATTGCTTTAATTTTAGTCTAGTTTTAGTTGATGAAATTTCACAACATTTTAGTTGATGAAACCTTCTGTAAATTTAGTCGACTAAAATATGAAGTCTAAAGTGTAAGGCATTTTTTATGTGTCCTTGAATTTCTGAAGTCATGTTTTACACTTGGATAAAATGAAACATCTAATAACCTTTTATTGAACGCTAGTAAAGTTTGAATGTGTAAATTAACAGAAACAAATTGAACTTTTGTGTGAAATGCAATCACCTTTATTTAGGCAGAGCATCTCAAGTTACAATACCAGAATTGACAACAAACAGTGAATCTGCTCTACATGAATATATCTGTTCATAAAGAGATTCGCTCTGATTGGATTGCTCCCCAGCATATCCCACCACCACGAAGCTAAGGCAGCTGTGATTGGATGTCCCTTTTAACTCATCCAACTTTTACACACAACCAAAGTAGCTGTGATTGGACATATTCTTAACTTGTCCCTACTTTCTGCATGATGAAATTAAGTCTGACTGGATTAAGTCTCTGTCAAACCTCTTTGTCAAGTTCTTATCTGTTGACAAAAATGTCAGTTAATTTAGTTTTAGTTTTTTGTTCATGTGCACTTGTTTTTTTTAGTTACTGTCTAGTTTTCATCAGGGGAAAAAAAGGTTGTTGACGAAAGTAATTAGTCTACAAAATTATCACTGATCTGGATCACCACCACAATCTAATCATTTCTAAGTCAGGCCATTACCAACGTCTCCTGAAAATTTCAGCAAAATTGTAGTTTTTGAGTAATCTTGCTAACAAACAAACAAAATTACGCAGGCAAAAACATAACCTCCTTGGCTGAGGTAATGATGTCAGTAGGGGATGTGCCAACTGCCGATACGGGAGACAGTCCCATAGCTTGGTTTTTGTTTCGCCCACATCTGGCTTTAGTGAAATAAACATATCTAGGCATGCTTGTGCAGCCACTGTAAACATTAGAGCACAGTTCAGGAAAGCAAAAGCCACATCCACCTCTTCAAAGTGGTGTGGTCAGATACAGCTTGAGGATTCTCGCCCTGAGCAGGGCTGAAACAGAAAATTCTAAACATGCTAAAAATCACATATATAAGTGGACTTTTTGCATTTTTGTGAACTTTAGATATTTGTTCTGGGGGCATCTGAGGATGGTATAGAAGTTTTGAAAATGTGTAAAACATGGGACCTTTAATCCATTGTTAGGGGATTAAATTATGTCTTGAACATCTTACCATTTGTTTCCATCACTTAGACCGCCACCAGAGCCACTTTCCAGTGTATCAGAAAGACCACCTGTTCAACAGCAACCCCAGCTGGGACTTTGGCCCCTTCAGACGTCTTCAGATTCTCATCAAGCAGACAAACTTTAATTCTTCAAGGTAGTGTTGAGTCCATACTGCAGGAGGAGAAAGTTGTTTCTGATAAAGTCCCATTTTGTGTCCATTGATTCTCTGTTTCTTTCATTCAGGTTCGCCCATGTGTTCACAGAAACAGGGAAATATGTATTTGTTGACAGTGCCGTCCCAGAGTGGAGTTTGGTGGTGGTGGTGAGTGAGGAGGGGACTGAGTGTGACCCTCGGGCGTCTGTCTTTCAGCCAATGACGCCGGCACAGCTGGTCAAACACGGGATTGTAAAGCAGCACAGACTGAACCTGCTGCCAGACTGGGGAGTGATAGCAGGTATGTATCTTACCATGGAATCAGTTTATCATGGACCTTCAGTGTGGTGTTAAATTAAGTTTTATTTCTTTATTCATTCTAACTGACTGTAGGGATCCTGAGTCTGCTGCTGGTCATAGTTGTGGTTTTGACCACAACAGTGCTGGTTCTACGTCCTGGCAAAACAAAACTGGTCTCCCAGTGGAGGATGAAGCCAAAGTGGCGCAGCCTGGGGGAGCCCATCTGTCCTATGGACTGTGCATGCAGTGCAGACAGGTCTGTTTGGACATTACAGCTGTGAGAGTGGTTTATTCATGTGTCTGCACTTTACACTGTGACTAAGGATGCTGGTGGTACACAGAATGTTCTGTTTATCCAAAATAAATGCACTAATACAAGTTTTTTCCATTTTAAGCCGTGGAAATGTGTTTCTGTTGCAGCATTGCTGTCCCAAGCCAAGGAGGCCTTTTAGGCAGCAGGGGCGTAGGAGAGGGAGCAGAATCCGAGGAGCCCGCTGTAGTAAAAGGAGGTGAGCTGATGGTAAACTAACGAGATTAAACTCCATAAAAGATGTTTATGAATGTACCATCAATTAAGACCATACATTTCACTGGTATAAAAGCCAGTCTGTTTCTAGAAGTCTCTAAGAGGAAAAAGGGTTTTGACTGTTTTTCTTTAGGATGATTAATATTGAGTTCAGAAAAGTCCACAACCAAGCTGGTCCACCATAGTGGCTTAGACCTCTGTGACTTGCACTACAGGACTGTCTTGGGCAAACCCACTGCCTGTGAAGGTCATGCTGACCCCTTTGCCTGTTGACTTATTCAGTGAAGTTTTGTCAAACCAATCAGCAAATCTATCATTTTAACCCTTGCAACTCCAAACCATTTTCTTCTATTTTTTACACAGCGCATAGAAATCTAAACTCTTTCAAGCACAATCAAGTTAAAGACATCTTATTTTTTCAGGACAACCTAGACTATATAAATGTTTATTCTGTAATAATGTGAGATTAATGTATTAAAAGCTGTATGACTGTAGAGATCGACCAAAAATTCTAAATGTAATTGAAATCTCATAGAACTTCATGCAAATCACTTATAAAACAATAACGAACAAGACTTTACTCACCTGAATCTGGTTGCCTCAAGCCTTGAATATTAGGAGAAAAAAATAACAGCATGCAAGCAAACTAACAACAATAGCTGTTTATGTATTTGCCCTTATTTCTACAATGTTATTTTTACTCCACTCAGTTATTTGCAACTCTCTGGGAAGCTGTTTCCGTCTTGAATGTTACAAAGAACCACCAAACATTGCTTACATTTCTTTTTAACTTTTTGGGAACTCATAGGTGGCTATCACGTCTCTTGATGACCTTTAGCTGCTCCTGATTGGACGATACAGTGGAGAAAACAAGAGAGATAGAAATTGGGTGCATCCAATTACTCAATTATTCAACAGACAGAAAGTTGTTATGAGTGTTACCATTTGGAAGAGATTTGGGAGGGTTAATGATGTAACAGCATTTTATAAGATGCAAGATTGTGACTTGGTGAAGGATAAATTCCAGTTTTGAATCTGGACAGATCTAAAATGGCTTTAAACACCATGATTACAAACTCTGCAGGAATAATTCAGTTAAGATGTTCTAATGGCTCCAAACTGGGGTCGCTTTGGTCATACATTTTTCATACATTAACTAGGGCATATGGTTACGCCATTGCTTCGAATAGTCTGTCTGCAATTTTTGGCACTCTTAAAAGTTCAAAGCAGGCCTTGGCATTCACCACCCTGTTGGCCCGAAGGCTGAGTCTCGTTGGGTCCGTGAGGTGTTTTATAATTTAAAGCTTGAGAAGCTCAGGTTTACACTAAAAGACTCGGTGAAATAATTTCATGTTACTTGGGATCCTTTTTTCAACTTTATACATGTTCTAGATTTCTTCTCGGAGTTGGAGGATTGAAATGTGCGTTTTTTATTTTCTCTTGGCTTCTCCATGTGCATTTATTGTTATGCTCTAACTCACTGTAGCCATGTTTTGGTTGAGTCAGTTAATTGAACCATCCTTTCATTTTACACCCACCTCTTAGCAACCTGGTACAAATTCATAGTATAAAAAAATGAAGAAATAATGATCTTCTTTAAACATACCCACACTTTCTTAGTCTAACTGCTTGTCAGTTTATTTGCCTGTATTTATTTTAATATAACTGTGGGATGCTACTGGCCTTGTTGTTTCTCACTTAGTGCACTTGTTGCATTATTCATGCGGCGTGATAGGGTGTTTAAATGTCCATTGGCCTACTCATTACGAAACCATCACGCATGACTGGGTAGTGGTTAACTGCCCGTTCCCAAAGTGATTGATGATAAAAAAAATAATGGCTAATGTCACACTGTAATGACTTGTGCTGTTATCTTTAGCTCCCCAGTTAGCCTCTGCAATTTTAATTCAAATACTTATCATCCAATGCATGCTCCATCACGGACCATTGAGGAGCTAAAGAAACTCCATGGAGACTGTCAGGGGAGCTTTTGGTCTCAAGGAGCAGCCATTCATCAAGGGAGTTTCTAATCTATTCTGTGGCATGGCACTGAATACCCCCACTTTATTTTAGTCTTTTTCCAACTCATGAATTAATGATCTTTTCTGCTCCCTTTAGGAAGTATTTCAGGTTGCTTTGATCTGGAGGACTTCAACGTGAAGACCCTTTATGATAAACTGGAGGATCAGAACCTACACATAGCCTCACAGCTGGCCCGCCATCGCAAGGACACGCAGGAGTTTTACAGAAATATTTGTCAACAGACTGAAACACTTAAGGTGAACTGGATCAATAATTTTAGAAGGAGTTTTTCAACTGTTATCTAACTGATAAGCATGATGTTTATTCATATCACAAGAACAACTGGCTCTCTTTTTCAGAGTGTTTTAGAGAATATGGACAGCAAAAAACTGAGTCTGCTTAAAGAGCTTCTGGCAAATTCTGCCATGATGAATAAACCATCCAAGTGCAGTGCTGGAGAGGGACACACACAAGGTAAAACTGAACAACAGCAACAACAAAAAAACAAATCTTATGGAGAAAAATATTCCCAGTAACTTGTATCTAGTTTAAGGATGGGCAACTGGCCACCCGCTAGCCACATACGGCCCTCCTACTTCATCAATGTGGCTGGAGAGTCTATTTAATTTTGAAAATAATGCATATAAATGAAGGAAACCAGACAATCTCTACCATGAAAACATTAGAGAGAGCAATATTTCTATGAAAATAGAGCTATAATTGGCTGTGATTGTTTCTGTAGAACTCCCTTTTGCACATTACTTAATGCATTTGTTTAAATAAAAAATGAAACTGTGAAAAGCTTGTAAACTTTGATAGCAAGTAATGCTCTGAAGGTCTAGAATATGTTGTTCAAAATGTCAGAAATTTGTTTCTCTGGCTCTGATGATAAAATTATTGTGGCCCTCTTTGGTACTAAAGTTGCCAATCCCTGATCTGGTGTCTTTCCTTTTCAGAGTTAAATAAAAAATCACTTGTTTTTATATCTTTTAAAATACAGCATTTGCAAGAAAACCTTATAAAAGAGTTATTTCTGGGTTATCAAGTTAGCTAAAACTTATCAGAATCAGAAACACTTTATTAACCTCTGAGAGGAAATTTGGTTGTTTCATTTGCGCCTACAAAGTATAGCTGTAAGAAAATTAAGATAAAAACATGAAAACAAAATACAAGGGTAAATTTAAATATAAAAAAGGAAAACACAAAATACTAAGGGCTGATCTTTTAAGAAATTATAATTATGAAACAATAATACAGTACAATAAAAATAGGTGGAAGTTAGACTATGTAAGAAGCACAAAGAATTTATATGATTAACAATATGTACAATATGGATATAAATATAAATGCATAGTTTTCACAGTAGGGCTGTTGCACTGAAAGTAGAAATATTGCACTGAGTAACGCACAGAAAAAGCTGCAATGTTTTGGTCTCAGACCTTCAGACTGTTTGCCTGATGAAGATCTGAGACCGAAACATTGCAAATAAATGAATCTCTTCCAAGTTAGACAGTGTGCTGGAGTTTATCTTTATGTTTAAATGGACCCTATGATAATGAAAGCTGTGAAAATATTCAGCTGTTGTGTCACCATTGGAAGGAAATTAGGGGGAGTGGGTTAATTTAGGGGCTGCAAAATGAGCGGTGCAGGTAGTTGAAGAAATCATCTTGAATAATTTTTACTTTTTTTAAATCTTCCTCAACAAAAATATCTAATAAATGGATTTACTCAATTTATTGCCCAGCCCTAGCCCAAAGTTTTCATGCCTGCGTGTTCTTCTCCAACTACATCATTAAAAGTTTCTCTCTGAACTTCCATGCTGCTGAACACCTCTCCAGCTGAGGCTTCTACAGCATTACTGGGAGCTGTTCTGAGGGCAGTGGAGGCTCTTTCATGCAGACTGAGAGGAGAAACCTGGTGGGACCAGGATTTGTCTGGTCCCTCAGACTGCCACAGGAGTGCTCATGAGGCCGGGGGAGGTGGTGACATCAACATGCTTTATTCACAGGTAAAGCTGAATTAAACTAATCCAATGTATACTCCTCAAAAGAATCTGGAAACATTATTTTGGTTGATTATTTCTCCCCTTTAATAACACCAGTTGGTATTATATTTTATATCCTTGAAAAGCCTGATTAGTCACCTTTACAACAAAGTTCAACCGTGAGCAGCACAGCTAGAGGTGTGGGTACTGCTCCCCAAAAAATGTTCCAAAATCCTCTCTTCCTTTTGAAGAACACCTACGGTTCCTCAGTGAAGCAACGGCAAGAAACTGGTCTTCTTGAGGCGTGACCTTACTTTGACTTCAACAAATAATGCTGCCACCCTGCTTACCAGAACACCAGCTTCTAGCTGCAAGGGATATTGGCACTTTTTGGGGGGCTACCCACACATTCAGCTGTGTTGCTCAGTCCATGAATACTTCAATTAGATTAGATTAGATTAGATTAGATTAGATTAGATAGAACTTTACTAAAGGGACACGTCAACATTTTTGTTATTTTGAAAGAATGGTGTCTCTCGGCTTGTTGTGGAATTGGGAGTGAGGCAAGACATGAAAACAACAAAAATGTTGGCGTGTCCCTTTAGTCCCTTGAGGAGACTCTTTCAGGGAAATTAAGATTAAAGTAGCATTGTATAGAACACAGGGTAAAAAGAACACAGGATATCAAAAACAAAAAACAATTTGCAGATTTAAATAACACATATAAATAAATAGAAACAAATATAAATATAAATAAAATTATGGCTACTGGCTGGCTACTGCTCCCTCCTTGTCCTCTGTCTTCCTGTTACTCCTCCTTCCCCCAAGTGAGGAGTTGTGGATGCAGCAATATCTGCGGTTTTATGAGAAATTGACTCAATTTCTTCTTTAAAAGAGGAGCAAAGAACGTCACTTATAGCTTTTCTTATGGGAAATCATGTTTTTGCTCTTCTACCGACAGGGAATCACTGTGCGGAAACTGGGAGAGAACACAGAAATCCTCCACAGACATGGTAGTGTTGGTTACTCAGCGATACCTGGCGAAATATGCTCTCCTCCGAATTACTTGGAGACTTTGGTGGGGATTGTCGTTGACAAGGTTCATGTCACATATAAGTGATGAATGATACATTTGTGTTGTGTACTTTATTGTAAGACGATAGTCTAAGGACTGAAACGTAGTTTAAGCTAACGGCTAACAGCAAGGTTGAGCTACTGCGTCATACTGTGGCTTGAGACGATTGGTCTATGATGAGTGTGACTGACAGACTGATTGTCCAATCACCAGCTGCAGTTGTTTTTGAAGGTTCTGCCCTCTGAAAACATTTTCTATGGGCTCTTCTCCAGATGGACTAGTGAAATATTTTCTTCTGGCATATCAGGTTGAAGCCAACTAATCAGGCTTTCTAACAATACAAAAAACAATACCGATTGGTTTTATCAAAGGGGAGAAATGATCAACTGAAATAACGTTTCCTAAAGATTTTGTGGAGTATAGCCACAATAGTTCAGTTCGTACAGAACACTTCTCAGAGACTCACTCCTTCTTCTAAACTGTCTCTGCAGTTTCCACTGGTGAGTTCGACCAAAGCAGAAGCTCTGCCCCATGAGCCTGGTAAAGAATCAAAACATTTAAAGCTTTACTGCTTGTCAAACAGCATCAGGATTATATAACTAAGGCTCCTGACGTGATTCTGTTTTCTTAGCCCACCTACAAAGCACGGCTCCTTCTCTGAGTGACCAAGATCTGTCCAAGCTGGTCAGTGTATCTCCTCTGTTCAGGACCCTGCAGGAGATTCAGCAGTCTCTACACGATCTTACCACTGCTGGAGCCAATCTGGATCATGACAGCGGTACAGAAATAAGACAGAAGCATCAATCCAACCCTCGATACTATGATAACCTGAAGCCTGAGCTGTTTACCTTTCCTCCTGATTTTGCAGCCACAGAGCTGTCCATCCAGGATGACCGTGATGGACAGCTTATTCCTACTCCACTGGAAAACCTCTCACCTCATCACAGCGCCGTTTTCTTGTTTGGTTGCCAGGTGATGCAACTGCTTGCAAACTGCCCCTTGTTCCCCTCTGTTCTTCTGCTCCTGGCCAAGACGATCCCAGCGTCGTCTAACAAGGCTCTGCTGGCACATTGCTCCAGGGATTTTTATTTTGATGGGGCCAATCAAATCCTTTATCTGTCAGAGGTGAAGCTTCAGCACGCCGGGCACTTCATGGCTACACTTCTCCAGGCCATGGCTCACATAGCATCAGGTAATCAGGCAGAGGGAGCGTGTGGCCCAGTTGTGTCATCTTAGCAAAACAGAATAGATCTGACAATCATCTCTAAAAGCACAGAGGATATATAATCTTCTTTAGAAACATCATATTTGTTCCCTCGCTTTTTTTTGTCCAGGATCCAAACCTCAAGGCTTTATGCAGGCTCTCCATGAGGCCATTTCGGCGCTGAGCCTTCAGCTGTTTAACTCGTCTTTCAAATGGAGCACAGCAGAGGTGTGGAAGTGCTATTCAAGCCTCATATGTCCTCCTCCTGCTGCTCTTTATGTGTGGATAACTTTATGCTTTATTTTTACAGTCCAAATTCGAGGTTTCAGGGGAGAAGCAGGGAGCTTTAGTGGAGGAATTTCTCAGCATTAGAGTTCCCAGTGAGCAGCACTTCACAGAGCACCTTTTAGCTAAAAGGTTGGTGTGAAAGATAAAAAAGAAAATATGACTCTAAAGTTTTTATTACAGCAAATAATAGGATAAATGGAAAATATTCTCTCGTCTCTCAACAGACTTGAGAAATACAAATTCTTCAAGTTAGAGCAGCTCATCCAGAACCTCAAACAGAGTTCAGCTGAGGACGCAGATACAGGTGAGACACTTTCTCATCATTTACAGAAAGATAGAGTTAGCTTTAGCAGCATGGAAAATCAATCTGAACATAACAACACACTGAGAGGACAGAATATCAGAAAACAAGGCATAAAAAACAACAAAATCCTTGAATGAACCTCAACAGCTGTGGAAAAATCAGGATTTTTCAGGATGACACTGAGTTGCAGATTTAAATTATAAAACTACTTCACAGATGAATGTCAGTCTTCAGCAAACCAAAATATTTAAGTCTTCATAGGAGTCTCATACATGAAGGGTGAGAAAAGGACTTTTTGTTCTACTAGGCACTATAAAAAAGAAGTTGGATTGACAGAAAAGAAGTCAAAATGTAAAAGTTAAATTCAATGTGAAAAATCAAAAATGAAATTTAAATTCCAAAATAAATTGAAAAGGAAAATAGAATGAAATAAATCAAAATTGTGCTCTAAATTACGAAAATAATGCTAAACTAAAATCAAAATATCACAAGTGTGAAAAAAGATAAAGTGTCAAAAAGGTCAAGCTTACTTTAAAATGTCAGAAATAAAGTCAAATTTAAAATAAATAAATAAATCAAAATGTTCAATTTAAAGTTAAAAACGAGTCGAAAGTTTAAACACATTGTCAAAAATGTTAAATAAGTCAAAATTGTATTCAATAAATTAAGTCACAATTAAAATCAAAACATAAAAAATACACTTAAAAGTAAAAATGTCAAAAATGAAGGTAAATTTAAAACCAAAAAAAATAAAAGAAGAATTAAAATCAAAATATTTTAAGTAAATTAAAATTACTCCAAAAGTCAAAACTAAAAGAAATCGTCCCAAACAGTGTGCAAAAATGTCGACATATTAAATGAAACATCAGAAAGAAAGTCATAATTTAAAAAAATAAAGTCAAAATGTAAAAGTAAAACTTGAATATGTCAAAATGGAAAAATAAAATTAAAATATTAAAAAAGTCACAATATGAAATTAAATGGGCAGTCTTCTTGTCAAAATTTAAAAAAAAGGTTAAAATAAGATACAATGTTAAAAGTAAAGTCAAAATTTAAATGACACAAAGTGAAATGTAAAATGAAAATGTCAAAGAAAATGTCAAAATTACAAGAAAATATAAAAAAGAATGAAATATATCAAAATCGTCGTCAAAATTGTAAAATTTAAAATTTGCAATAAAAAATCACAATATCGAATGGAGTGCAACAAAGTCATACGTCAAAACAGGTCAGAATCAATTAAAAATAATAAAAAGTAAAAAAAAAAAAAAAAAGTCAAAATCAAAATGCCAAAAAGTCAAAATTTCCCCTAAATTATGAAGCAAACAGTCACACAGTTTTACGGTAAGCCTTTTTTGGCTCAATTTTATTATTGCAACAAATTCTGTATGAATGTATTATATTGCCACACTCTGTCCTCTTGAGTTGGTTTAATGACTTTAAATCAGGACCCAGAGCCGCTGATCCTGAACATTATTGGAAAACCAACATGTGAATCCCTTTTTTCCCCATACTGCCCCAGTGACCACTAATGAACAAATTAAGCAGTCATTTCAGTCTGTTTCCATAAGTCCCCTCTAACAACATGTAAACAACATTAAACCATAGTGGGGGGTCCTGGGGAGAGCGAGGTCGATACTTTACCTCCTCCATGCCAAACAAGCCTTTGTTCCAGAACAATGCTCTAGTATCCCAGTAAAGACAGCTCATCAGTGATACTGCATGCAAATTAACTCTGAGGCTTCTGACCGCAGGAGGTAGTTGTTCTTGTTCCAGATAAACAGCAGTTGAGTATTACTGCACTTGTTTTTTTGTTTATCATGTCTTTTCCATCAGTGCAGTTGTTTACTCCAAATCAGTATGTTTATCATGAAGAATTTAAACTCTTGTATTTCCTGCAGGTTTTCTACCTAAAGGGACACCAGTGCAGGTATCTCTCATTTACAAACCATAAACTCTCCTAAATCAATAGAAGAGTTCCTGTCCTCATGCTGCTCCACCTTTTCCTCCCCTGCAGGTGTCCTGTGTGGAGGAAGAAATCGACCGCCTGAATGAGTCCTTCCTGCAGCTGAGCGTGCAGCTGCAGAGGAGAGCACGAGTGAGCACATGGCTGAAGGAGAGAGAGGACAGTACCGCTGGTCATGCTGGGGTACTAAAATCAAACAATATATAAGTACTTTCTTATTTGTATTATTATTATGAGCATTATTCATGATCTTTATGTGTAATGATGGGCAAAGCACTTGTAAAATATAGTGAGTTAAGTTACTATTGAAAACAATCAGCCTCACTACACTGAAGCTGGAAGAAAAGCAGAAAGCTAAGTGACAGCAACACCACCAAAGTGGCTCACTATCACTAAGCTGTTTTCATTCATATGCAGATATAATAATAAAAATGATAATAATTGCTGTCATTAAATGTATTGATAATAATGTTATGCGATGTTGTTTTTTGTATACAAAGTATGACTGCTCTGTTCATTTAACCTATCCACTACCTATCTGCTTATAAGATTTTTTTTTCTTTCTTTTTACTGTTGTCTCTAAAGAAGAGGATCAGGGCCACTGAAAAGATCAAGAGGTTGAATTCTTTTGTTAAGTTTGTGGAAAAAGTCAGAATTTTTTAAAAGACCTGAAACTAAATTTTCAACCTCTAAATGTTTTTTTCAGTGGTCTGAATCCTCTTCCGTACATCTTTTTGATTTTCTATTTTTTTAAGTATATCTTTGGCTAATGAAAGGGAGTGAGAGAGCAGGATAGGACATTCTGGAAATGGGACTCAAGTGGGACCTGAAGCGGTAATTGTATACATGCCTGGAAATCAGCACCGCTGATTTGCCCTTTTTTAATCACCTTATTATTGTGCAGCCCTTTGTTAGGTTCCTATAATGGCTCTGTATTGATAAACTTTAACTACTTATTAATAACTTAAATGTACTTAGAGAAAATCATTTTGATCTCCTTCTAAAATCAGTATTCCCATATCATAAAAGCAATTAAACATTTGTTTTAAATGTCCTAAATCAATCAAGTGAAACATTTGTCATTTAATGTCGACCTTAAGAAATAGTAATTTATTTAATGGCCAAAATTATGTTTTGTTGGGTTAATGCTCTGATAACCAGTCCATACACTGTTCAATAAGCACGAAATAAACAAGTTAGGTTGCTCAATAATAACATGAGGTTGCTCCTCTCACCTCATGGGCTCACCTTGGTCCTGTCTCCCCTAATCTGAAATCAACTTCTCCAATGTTTCCTTATGAATTATGCCCCCCTTCTGTCCTTCGAGGTTATCAGCAATTAGATTACATTGTTACCGTCAGGTGGAAATACACTTTTCACTTAAATTACATGTCCACATGTCCGCTCCTGCCTTTTAGTCCTCCTTAAAAATCTGTTCTAGGACTGTGACAGCACTCTGATGCTGCTGTGTTGTGCATTGTCGCTCTCCTTTGCTGCTGTAGGGAAATGTAACTTGTGTGGATGCTACTGCACTACATGATCAGTAAGATAACTAAGCTACTTTAAGGCTGTTTAACTCAAAAAACAACAACACTACTGCAAAGCTACTGGAATGTGTAATTAAGCTACATTCTACCTTTTATATAACACAGTGATTGTTCCATATCTGACGTCCTGGGTTAAAATTTGGGAAAGTGGTTGTAAAACACAAACTCATTCAACTTTAGTTTTACAAAAAAGAGCCATCAGAATTATCAGAAGTAGAGATCCAACAAACCTATTATTTGGAAGTTGAAGTTGTTACATTTTTATTTATTAGTTAATCTTAGTACTCTTTAAATTAATTATGAAGCTCACAAAGTAATCAAACAACATACAACAGAGATGAAAAAAAATTGTTATAATTTAAAGGGAACATAGATCTTTAAAAGGTCGAGATGAAGAACCAAACTGATAGAACGTTGCATCACTGAGTCAGTTTATGGAGCAGTCTTGACAGAGAGTCCAAATAAATTAAATCAAGCTTTATATTTTGAAATAGAATAAAACACATCATGTTGAGAAAATATGATGAAATATAATAAAGCATATTTCTGTTTGTGTAGTTATTTCAGGTCCTTCTGTGATCATCTTCGTCTGGTAAAGTGTAAACTGAATCCTTGTATCTTATTGTGCTGTCTGAGGGCTTCTTTGGCCTGCAGCTATTTTATTTAATATTTTTTGTTTTTGTTCTTAATTACTGTAATATAGGGACAGTTAATTCTTCTTTCTTCTCATTTTCATTCACTGACTTTTTATTTTTGTATTTAATTGATTTCTGTTAAGGATTTTCATATAATGGACAAAGACGTCCCTTTAAAACTGAAGGGGACGGTTTGCTGTGCCAATCAGGAGTTATTGGTGTCACCTGTGGAGGCTCCTCACAGCTGAGGGAGATGATCATCAGCTGAGCAGAGGTTATAAAGGAGGCTTGAGCTTCCTGGTCAGGGGAAATGTTTGATACTGGAGAGTCAACACCATCAGTTGGCTCTGTTTTTATTCTGAGAGATTAAAGAAGGAAAAATACTTTAAGTTTAGTGTTATTGTGGGAGTTCACTCTTCTTTTGTTTCTTTCTGTCTTTTCTCTCTGCCCATTTTTATGACCCTCTCCTCATCTTTATTTTCAGGTCCAATTTATATATATTTTTTCATAGCATTTTGATTTAGTGGGTTGAGGTGGAAAAAAATGACTCCGTCACCTTTTACAAATTGCTGACCTATTTTTAGTTTAGTCAAAGTGCAGTTTTGCTAGTTTCTCAAACTGTGACCTGGTCTTACATGACTTTGTTTTCGGGAAAACTAAACATTTCTTTGACCGATGAATGAAAGAAACATTACAAACAATAAAACAATCAAACTAAAATTGCTCAGGGAACACAAACCTTCACCAAAGCACTGCTGACTATATTTACCCTATTTCACACAATTCCTGGTTCGGATCACCACCAAAATCTTATCACCTTTTCTTTGTGTCATGACCAACATTCCTTGAAACTGTCATGAAATTTCATTGAGAACTTATGGAGTCATAAAAAAAAATGGAAAACTTCCCCTCTCTCACTATGGTTACAAATCTTAGGAATCCTCACCCAAATCTGATCAAGTCTTCCTTGTGTTAGGGATGCACGATGTTGGATTTGTGCCGATACCGATATTTTGTGTCAAGAACAAAATGTCTCTATTTAGCTACAGCATGATTGACCTGTTTCTTTCATGGTCACAGTCCATTTGTGCTAGAATCAGATGTGAAACAGATAAAACTTTTTATTCTCCAATAAATTATATATTCCATTATAAAAGTAGACATTGAATGACAATGAGGTAAATCATGGTAAAATTGTATAGTTTGCCAACATATTGAGTATTTCTGGCCAATCTCTGTCAAAAAAAATGTTCATGTCTGCTGATACTGATATTCCACTTTTTTGGACTTTGTCTATTCGTGCATTTGGGTCCTTCATGGTTCAGTATTGTGACATCACCAGAAACACGTCTATGCACGTCAGTAAACATTAAAGCACAGCACCAGAAAGCTGAAGCCACATCCTCTTCTTGTGATGGGCATGTTTGGTCACAGCCCTGGTGATTATTATATTAAAATGGCATGTGTTTAGCAGGGCTGAAACAGAGGGGTTTATGGGCATGCTACAAATTGTTGAATTGTTCAGTCAGATAAATACTTGGGGAAGTTTTTTGTTGATGCATTAAAGTTTAAAGTCAACATTGAGGCAGTTTATAATGAAGTGGCAGCAGAAACCAAATTCCTTTTTAGTTTCCCCTGTGAATCTGTTCCATTTTAATCAGTTTTTATTAAAAGCCTTATATTTCTTATCTGCTGGTTTCACAGCCGTCCTGTTAAGATCAGAAACAGCCTTCACAGTTTTGCTAAAATCTGTTCAAAATTCAGTTGGTGTAAAATAGTCTCGACTTCTTTTTGAAACCAGCAGGTCCTCCGTGAGGCTTATTTTAGCATCTTTTGATCACATAATTGCATGTCATTTTCCTTAACTGCAAATCAGACATCATTATGCTTTACCATCCACAAAAATAATCAAAATTCTGAATGGCTCATCCCCTCTGCAATCAGAACACTCAGTGCTGCTTTGGTTTTATATTTTTTCTACTTTCTTTTTATACTTGCCAAAGCACCTTTTTTTTTTTTTTTTATTCATCCGACTGATTTTTTTTATTTTTATTATCAAATCTGATTATTAATGGACCATTTTATGTATCAGGGTATGATTTTCAGCCTTGTTATGTTGATTTTTAGCTTCATTTCTTTTTATGTTACTGTTTTTATGTACAAAGTAGTTTGAACTGAACTGAAATCCAATGTCTTCCTGGACATTTTAGGCAAGAAACATCAAAAATATGTCCCAACATACATTTTAAGACTACCAAAAGTACGAGTGCATGGTAAAAACAATCAAATGACTGAACCTGGTTCAAGAACAAAAAAACTGGCATATGTGCCAACAGTAAAAATCTGACCTATACTTCATTTGTTAATATGAAGCAGACTGAGTTTATGACTTACACTGCAGTCACTCAGCAAGGGGAGCTCTAAATCTTTTGGCTTCATTTCTGGGTGGCTGTTGCTCAATCCATCTCAATAAGCACTCTTTGGTCTCATTACTCCGCCTTTCATTCATATAAATAACATATTACCATAGTGTACGCAGGCAATGAATCATTGAAATGTGTGTCCTTCATGATGATGCTTATTGCTTCCATATAGCCTTGACTCAAGAGGAAAATGTACAAATAAGAATGCCTGAATATGATGCGTGTCTGCATTTGCATATTTACACCATTGCTGTAGATTCTATGCATGAATTCATTCATATCTATTACCACACATCATCTACAATACATCCTCTGCTCTGTTCTCTCTGCAGAGCGTGCCAAGCCTCAGTCGTAACGGAACAATCCTGCTGGAACTGAAGAGGCGCTACGTATCCCAGCGCCTCGATGAGCTCCAAACCACATTAGGCCGCATCAGACGGTGCCAGCAGCGTGACAGCCAATCAAGAGAGGGGACAGGAGGCCATACACAAACAGACAGCAGCGACACTCAGCAGGGGCAGCACGGGGACAGTAGTCACAGCCAGCACACTAAAGAGAGCAGAGGTCTTGGCCCATATAACGTGGAGAGTCATATTTCTGAGCGGCAGAGGAGTGAGTCTCCACAGGACGGCAGGGTGCTCCAGAGTCGAGATCAGATGTGTTTTAAAGTCCTGGGAGAGCAGGACGGGCAAAGTCAGATCACCATAGAGAACACAACTGCTCACACTGATACTGATAACATGTGGGGACCTGTGGATCAGAACTGAGGAGCATTTTGTCGTCTTACTGTTATTACTGAATCTTTTTGTGCTTTAACATTCCCTCTTTGTTGATGGATTATCCCAGCAACAAGGAGATACAGAATATTATCAACATATTTCTAGCATTGGCAGATAACAACCTGAAACTGAATTACCGTGAAATTTGGTGTGCATGCCACTCTTTTAATGCCAGTGTTTCATCCAATATCTTTGCTGTGGCTTTTATACCAGTGCAGTCAGTGTACCTTTTTTAACAAAGTCTGAATTTTGCACCTTCATGAGTGCCTGAGCCGCCACAAACACCCATTAAACACAGCCCCATGCTATTAAAAGTTTATGCCCATTTATTGGAGCTTAATGCAAGTTGCTGCTTCACTGAATGTACAGGAAAACACAACAAGACTGATGGTGGGGGCTGGTGTGACTGTTTACCTGCAGTTCTTTATCATTAAGTCGTAATCCTGCATTTAAAGAAAAGACTGGTGTATGGGGATGTTGGTAAACCATGTGTCACTCCGGTTTGTTTGAGAGGACAATAAGCATCAGTGGGCAGCTTGACTATGAAGTTCACAGCTGTTGGTAAAATCCTATCTTGCTCACAGATGGACAAACAGACAGACAAACAAATGGAGAAAAATTGGCTGAAACAGTCTTCTTGGCGAAAGAAATCAATCTAATAGAGATGGAGAGTCAAGTGGATGCCAAACACCCAAACAAAACAAATGTCCTGAATTAAACAGGTCAAATATCAGTATTGTGCTGTGAAATATTGATTCAGTATTGTGAAGCAACATTCTGATTTGTTAGTGGATCAATATTTTCTTACACCCCTATCTACTACCATAATCGAGTGGTACAGGAATGAGTCCAAAATGCATAAGTGAGTTAGCATTTAGCACTTCCTGATTCTCAAGACTGAAACTGAATTGGATTACCGGTTTCAGGTAAGTGCCTGAAATAAGGTTCAGGGTGAAAACATGCACATGAGATTTCAATGTTTAGTGGGAAATAATAAAATGCACCTGATATTACCTCCATTTTGAATCTTAAATCTAAAACTCTCAAAGTTTCTGGAAAGACGTTAAATAGTGGAAATATTGCAGTTGCTTCTAACCCCCAATTTCCAGAATACTCATGTCGCGCACTACATGACCAATCGCCCCAAGTCTCTTCAATCTGTCTGTTTCCACAGCTTGCACCTCACTTTGTCCGTGGCACATACCAGCAGCGTCCTGCCACACCAGATCGTTTGAAATATGCAGTGAGTCTGTTTTCAGCGCAAGCTGCGTCAACTCTGTTGTCAATTACCACCAAGCAAATCGACCCAAAACAGGAAAACAATTGCTCAGAGCTTCTGGAACGTTTCAGATACGTATAGGAATACCATATGTTATCATAGGAATAACAGAGATTTCACTAGAATTGATCACAGTTAATAAGTGGATGTGTATTTTTCCTTGTCTATGGATTAAAATTTATGATAATAAAATGAAAGTATTAGACATTTAAGGCATTAATAAGCTGAGAACATAAAGTGTTGAAAGCTTTTTAATTCTGTAATGTACTCACCCATTGTAGAAGCAGAGAAGACACGAAAATCATAGTAATCAGTGGAAAAGTTGTTTTCTGGAATTAAAACAGTTGTTTAACGACATTATTCTTGTGATTTTCCCACTGCGGCCCTGCGCTTCCACTGCCAGTGGGCAAGGTTGGGTGGACCAAAGCCACTGTGCATACGCGACTGCGCTTTCGGAGTATGTGGAAATACAGGATGAGTCGCACTGCCATGTTGCAGTTTGATAGTAGCTTAGTAATGCGTTTTACTTTCGCCAGTTACGTACTCTGTAATCGAAACGATCCAATGGAAATATGCAAATTTGTAGCATTCTTTTATGCTGAATCAGAACGAAACAACCAAGCTGTATGTGTGAAAACCACCTCAGAGGAATGGGTAAATTCTAGCATAAAAGTAATTTAATATTCTTTTGCAACAATAAAGATTTGCCAGTATTTTCTTCTTCTTTTTTTTTTTTTTTTTTTTTTTTTTGTATCAGTGGAAATAAGTTTGGAATTTTCTGAATACAGGCAAAATCCAGTGTTGGGCATCCCTATTAGCAACTTAAATTGCACAAGCTGTAAAACATTTTATGTGTTCTCCCTAATTATCTGTACCCTCCAAGAGTCGTAATATCCAGAAAACGACCTGCAGTGTCACATAATCTGTCATTTGTCAGAACAGTTTAAGCCGGCCTCTAACACGGGCTCTGGGCATTAGCATATTCTAATTGAGACAATAAACTCCAGCTGAGTGAACACAAGGTGACACCTGTGTCTGTTTGGCTTCTTCCTAACAACAATCTCCCTCTTGTGTGGAGGTGATGACCCCAAGTCCTCATGAATATTTGACATTAAACTGCTGTAATTGCTCTCCTTTTTCTCTGACTAGCACACTTGTAGGGCTTGTAGGGCAATGATTAACACTGAAATGACTTTTCAGCTCTTTTGTTTTCAGTGAACTCTCTCTGTGGCTGTCAGGTTACAAAGTGGATTGAAAAGTAGCTTCAAAACTTGAGATCTTGTTTCATCTGCCGCAAAATAGATTCTTCACAGCGTGGCTTCTTCCTTTCTTCTGCTCCGATGGCTTATCTGACACACAGGGGCTTTGGGTCTTATAATAGAAAGCGAGTATTTCTACACTGTGCTATGAGCCAAATCAGAAGGTCAGACGGAACAAGTCTTCACTTACTATCAGCGTTAGCTTTGAGCTCGGAGCCAAGTCCCCCTCGGGTTGAATCTGGCGTCACCCTGAAGCCGTGTGTATGTCTCTGTGTGTGTTTTTTCCCACATGAGAGGTGGAGTCTGGTAGCTCCATGAGATTATGTGCCTTATCAGTTAGATTAGCTGCTGTGTGCCTGCGATCTGGTGTGTGTGTGTCTGCCTCACAGTGGGAGACAACATCAAATAACTTCATGCTGAGCTACTCTGGGGCCATGTGAGTTGCAATACTGATACTCCATGCTTGCTCTAGTTATTTAGATCAACAAGGGAGTCATTTAAAAAGAACTGGAATATCTAAAAGAAGAACGAGTTGCATGAATAAAACTGTTTCCATTGTTCTGCAAACAAAATGGTAAAAAGTCAGAAAACATATCCCTGTTGACTGATTTCTACATTCTGGCATTTACAATTAGCCATCCCTATGTTTCAAAGCAAATGCCAGCTGTCAATATAAAAAACGGTCTTACTGAGTAGAATAACGAAACAACATACAATATACCAAAGCTGCTGATGGATGCTGACAATGATTTAATGATCATAACACATTCTGCATTCGAAAAGCAGAAATTTACCAAGTTTTTGACGTAGGCATGAAATTACAAAGCATAAGAACCCTGACAGAAGAAAAAAACTTACAAAAAAAACACGACTCAAAGCAACAGAATCCAGACATGTCCACACACTCATAACCAATATTAGAATGCAAGTCCAGCTCCATAAGAACTGAGGCAATACAAGATATGAGAAAGTTTGTATTATGTCAGGATCCAAGAGTAAAGCTTGAATGCCTGTGAAAAAAAATGAATAAAAACACTCATTTTTTTTATCCCTTTGTCTGCCATTATGATTTGTTATTTCCCATTGCCCCTTTTATGATCTTTCTGATTGGTCAACTGACCCACCAATCAGAGAGCCCCTTCTCATTGCTATGGCTTCCAAGCAGCTTTAGTTTGACCAACTACGACCTAAGTGCTGTCTTTCCAGTGACTTTTAATAGATTTGTGACGTTTATTTTGTTAATTTGACATGGTTAAGTCTGTTGAAGAAACTAAAGACATTCACATCACAATCTAGAAGTAGTTTTCATCCTGTGTGCCAACCTCAAGGTTCATTTAAGGTATTTTTTTTATACAATATGTGATGTCCTGGTGCTATTGTTATATTAAACAGCAGTAAAATTATTTCATGGCGGTCTTTCTCACATTGCAGAGGGTACTTGGCAACACTGACAGTCAGACAAAGCCTGTCAATCCAGGGGTATTGCCAAGTGACTGGGCCCCTTGAGTTCTGATTTGCCACCTTCGTGACAAGCCAGAATGAAATGCTGCTTTTCCATTAGCGGTATACGCTCAACTCAGCTCTACTGCACAGTTTGGATACTAGACTTCATCAGCATCTCTTTAAGGTAGGCTGAATAATCATATCGCGGCTGTGCCAAACAACTGTGGCATCCTTGTAAACCAAAGGAGGAAATAATGGAGCGGGCGGACCCTATGTGTCTTTTTGTTCCAGTTAGGAGGTTAATTTTGTTCCAAAGACAGCTTTTCTGGACCTGAGTTGAAAGTAGAAAAGTGTGCTATTGGTCTGAGTCCACGTTTCAAATTTGTCATTGGAAATGGTAGACGTTGTGTCCTCCGGGCCAAAGAGGAAAAGGACCATCCAGTTGTTTCCAGTGCATAGTTGTTGGATGGGAGGGTGTTAGTGCCCATGGCATGGGTAACTTGCACAAATGTGAAGGCACCATTAAATAGGAAAGATACATACAGGTTTTGGAGCAACATAGGCTGCCATCCAAGCAATGTCTCTTTCAGGGACGTCCCTGCTTATTTCAGCAAGACAATCTCAAGACAGATTCTATACGTTTTACAACACCGTGGCTTCAGAGTCAAAGACTGACCTGCCTACAGTCCACACCTGTCTCCCACTGAAAATGTGTGGAACATAATGAAGCACAAAATGACAGCGGAGACCCTGAACTGTTGAGAAACTGAAGTCATACTTCAAGCAAGAATGGGAAAGAGTTCCACCTTTTTAAAGCTTCAACAATTAGTGTCCTCAGTTCCCAAACGCTTATTTAGTGTTGTTATAAAAGGAAAGGTGACAGGACATAGTAATAAACATGCCCCTGTCCAGTTTTTTTGGAATGTGTTGCAGGCATCAGATTCAAAAGGAGTAAATGCTTGCGAAAAGTTTTAACATTAAATATGAGGAAAGAAGAAATAGCCTTTTTCAATTTTAGAAATAGATGAAAGTCTGATGTGGGGGGTCAGGTGAATAAGGCAGATGCTCAATCAAATCAAAGCCACAATCTTTTAATGGCAGCCATGGCAATGGCAGACTTGTGAACACGGGCATTTTGTCCATTTTACAAAAGTCTCTTGCCTTGTTTACTCTAGAGTGCTACCTCTTTGGCAAAAACTGACCAAATGACACCAGTCTTTGGGTACACAGCCTTAAAGGTGCAGTGTGTAGAAGTTGGCAGCATTTCGCCAAACAGAAACGGTGAATATAGGATATCATGTTTCGATTTGTATGTAAAGTCCATCAAAATAGCAGTACAATCATCCCCATAAAACATTGGTTTTATTTTTATTAAGTTAGAAAAAGCGTCAAAAAAATTACATTACCCTGGGACGCAGTCATGTAGGCCGACATAACGATCCGCCATGTTCATTACAGGTGGATTTTAGGGACAAAAAGAATGAAACGCGAATCTGTCCGCCGGTTCTGATCTGATTAGCATTAATGCGCTGATGTTTGTTTGTGTTACTACAAGTTTACAAAACCGACAATCGGCAGCTAACAACTGACCTATAATCTATAAAAATAATGGTTACAAACCTTGTCACTTTAGTAAATGATGCCGTGTTCATGATCCCTTTTGGTCTTCACAGGCTTCTGTTGCTCAGCGATGTGACCTTTTGGTTACAGTTGGGCTCATTCAAGAATCTGAATGATAGATGTCGCTCAAATGCCAAATTCTACACACTGCACCTTTAAATAGTCAGGGAATAGAGCTGAAAAAGGACATCCCTGCTTATCTTCTTCAATATCTTCAATACAAGGCTCACAACTCATCAATCAGCCCTCGTATCTTGTCTTTGTAGTGCATATTCAAAAATGACTTCCAATTGCTCGTATTCTGTTTTTATTTGTGTTATACAGTGTCCCAAATATATTGTAGGCTCTAGAGAAGATGGTTGGGAAACAGCTGCCTTACACATTCTATGTCTTCTGCTTCATCGCCCGCCTTTTTCTCAGTAACTACATGATGAGAAAATGTTTATTTGCAAGCATTTCTAAAATTTTCCATGTCTTTTCTTGGTTTTGGTAGAATGATATTCCCTTCTGTGCTAACAGCTCATAGTTATGTGACCCTTCTGCCATTTGCCCAAACTCCAGATGGCCAGTCTTCCACTGATTTTGTGTCTAATTGTGTTAGTAACTGCATATTGCATAAGAATGTAAGAGCCCATGCTGCAGACACATCCAGGGTTAAAGGAGGAGCATAAATTATTGGTATTTACAGAGATAAGTGATGTCCGTCCCGCCTCTCCACGCATGCATTAAGTGGTTACTCGAGCTAGCTGCACATGAGATTTACATCACCGTTTCCCCAACATGCCTACGTTCATGAGTGTCAGCGGTAATCATGTTATAATCTTGAAATCCTTCCAAATCCTTAGAAATCTGCTCTCTGCTGTGCATCCTCCAGTGGTCTGCACTCACATGTATACAGCACATATATGGTATGAGCAAACACATGACCTACTTTTTGTTACAGATGCTGAAAGGGCTGGCTCTCTCTCTTATGTAAACAGCTTGTTAATGCTGCCTATTCCACCACAGAAAAGCCCTCAGACCCAAATATACGAGAGTGGAAGCAGATTTTTTTATATATTAAGTCAAACACATTCAGTGAAAGGGAGAGGCAGAGGGAGCTCGGTTTGTGGCTTCCTGTTGTCTCCGAGAGTCTGCAGGCTGTCACTGAGCAGGCCTCCTGTAGTCATCATGGTGCTACGTTGTTGTTGCTATGGTTTCCTTATCTACCGGATGTGGTTCAACCAGGCCTGCCATATTTAGTCCTGCTCCTCAAAGCGCCAGCCTACTGCTCATTCTGACAGCAACACAAGAGTGCACTCAGCTGCCTGTGTGCACTTCCTTTTTTCTGTTTAAATCTCTTCCAACAACTAAGCATTACTGCAGAAAACCTGTTGACTCACTCCTACAGCACTTTGTTTTACAGCTCTGGTCTGGCAGCACATTTGATGTTTTACAGAGAGATACAAGGAGGAAAAAGAGGGAAAAACCTTGATACATGCTCTCCTTTGGGATAATCCTCTTTCTTCAGAAACAAAGGCTGTGAGATTAAATCTGCTGATGTGGCAGTAGGATTATTGTGGCTGTTTTAGACTCTAAGATGCTGTGCCATGGGTGTGAAGACAAAAACTGTTCCCTCTTTCTTTGTTGCATGATTTAAAATACCAAAATTATCATTTTTTTGTAAGGCTTGAAAATGCAGAGAACAAGAGAAAATGGTAATAGGTTGTGCCAGGTTGTGAGCTTTTTATGTATGATTTAATGTATGTATTGATAATATGGTGATTTAACCCAAACCAATTTAATACAGCCAATATAAAAATATGATGGGCAGGCCACCTTTAGACATCCCAACTTTAGAATACTTAAGTTCGTAAACCAATCTAAAGTAGAAACAGCCAACATCAAAGCTTTTCATTTGTGGCTTGGCATGGCAAATAGCCGATCACTGAAAAATTTTGGGCAGGCAATCAGATTCAGATGGTCTGTGAGGGTTTGGCTTTCTCTAAATCCATTCCCGATTAAAGGGGAGAATAATGAACTTTGCAGCAGAGAGGGGAAACAGGAGGTCATTTCCACATTCAAGAGCAAAACAAGAACCAACAGCACAAAGATGACAAACTATGTACAGGAATGTTGGTGCTGACCAATCAGAATCAGAGACCCTCTTCAACGTAGCTGTTGCTGGCCAACTCCAGTTAGAAAATTATGTTAGCAGTCTATTTAATGCATTTGGCTGAAATTATCTTTATATGCTGCTTAAAAAAATTAAATAACAAGAGAACATATCTCCACTCAAAGGTAAGAGAAAATATTTTAACACTGCAGTATTTGGTGTCCCAGAATATTTAGTGGAAAGTCAAAAAGCATTTTGTTGATGTGAACAGACGATGTTGGATGACATTGGTAATGATTTTTACTGCTTTTAAAGATTCTGAGATTTTTAGTTTTCTAGTCTTTATTCTTTCACTTGGGCCATATTTTTCAAAAGAATCAAATTAAACATGAATAAAAGTGAATTAAAAAGTCATTTTCATTTTTTCAAACTGGAGAAATGCAGCAGCAGATTTTGTTTAACCTAGAAACAGCTACTCAGAAGGGCGGGGCTTGATAGAGGATTTACTTCCTGTAAAGGGCGGGGCTTGACGAAGGGCCAAGTGGGCAATATGCTTTGCTAATTACCTTAGCCAAGGAGGTTTTTGCTGGCATTGGTCCATCCGTTTGTCTGTCTGTGAGAAAGATGATTTCAAACAAATCTCAACAAAGTTTGATGAGATTTTCAGGAGATTTTGGTGGTGATCTGAATCCAGATGTAGATTAAGGACTTTTTTTTTTTTTAAGGCTTCGTTAAATTTGTGAGATGGGCAGTTTTCCACATCGTCACTAATTTATTTCACTGAAACATTGATCAGGCACTTTTACACTTTCACACTTGAAACTAAGTGTCATAAATGTCTTGGCAGAAGTTTGAGCTGGATTTTGAGATGGAGCAGATGCGGACGCTTTACCTTCAGAACTTAATCTGGATCCAGACTGGGATCATTTTAAACTTCACCTGAAACAGTTTTAAAGGGTTAAGATTTGCATTAATGATCACGTGCTTCTTTTTCTTTTTTGTTTTTTTAATTTTGTATGTATTTGTTTTGTATTGTTCTGTCTGTAGTTGTTGAATTGGTTAGTTGATGTTTTTATAAAGTATTTGTTTTCTTTAAAGATCTTACAAGGGACTGATATTGCAGATTAACTATAAATGCTGTATTGTGCATCATACTGTCCCCATACAAATAAACATTAAATTAATAAAATAGCTGAGCAATTGAGAATAGTTGATGGTGCTATGCTGCCATGATCCATTTGTCCTCATTCATCAGGGCATTCAGATTTTGTTATGGGTTTGGTTTTGAATATTCTTACCATTTCTGTACAGGCCATATATATTTTTTAGAATGAGCAAAGAGTAGTTTGTACGCACCTGTTTTAACTAGTTAACTCCATTTTATGTATTAAATATTATGACATTACTTATTGATCAAACCCAATGCACTTTACATGGATTAAAGGTCAATACAGATTTGTTACAGACAAGAAATGATAACATCTGCTTATGCACATAATAGATGAGCTACATGTATATAGAAGCATTTTAACAATAATTGTGTTAAGTGTTTCTGCTTTCTCATCACATCCCCCAGCCTTTAAAGGAATTCAAAGCACTGCATTTTCAGTGGGAGAGAAATTAATAAAGGTGATATAATTATCCTGTTTAACAGTCACGTCAGTCCTTCCTGCTGCAGTGTGTTGGTGTGATGGACAGAAGCACAGCTGCAATCTCCAGCCACCTCAACATGTGAATCATTTTACATCCGTTAACAACAAATTCATCCTCCTTTCACTTCTTACTCTTCAGCATCTTTTGTTTTTCAATTAGGGAATAGTGAGTAAGAAAAGAGTAAAACAATGTGATTTGTTAGTGGAGTGCAGTCATGCAGGGTGAGACTCAGGAGCTGAGTATGGGCAGAGCATTGCAGGAAAAGGTCAGGCACTTCTAAGACTGAACTCCAGAGAGTAGAGCATCACTGCATTAGTAGGCCGTGTTCTGCCAAGTAATTTATCCACTTCATTGCTGCTGCGAGCCATTTCAGTGTATGTATGTGCCCTGCATTTCAGAATTCTTAACGGGGGCATATCATGAAAACTGGCGTGTGTGTAAGATCACCTGGATTGACCCAACTTTCATTTGAGAGCCCATATTAAGCTTTTTGACTTTAAATGCCCTTTAATGTGTTTTTAAAGGTCTCCTACTTCTATTAACCCAAAAAAGTTCAAGGCATAAGGATATATTATCCTTATTTCAATATTTCATATTTCTTATACCCCCTCTGTTTACGGTGCCTGTAGCTGCCCCCCCCCTGCAGCCAGCCAGAGGGGCAAAAATTAAAAACACAACAATTAAAATAAGCTGGGACAGGGGCATGTCCACCACTCTGTAACATCACCTTTCCTTATAAAACAACACTCAATAAGTGTTTGGGAACTGAGGACACCAATTGTTGGAGCTTTGTAGGTGGAATTCTTTCCCTATCTTGCTTGAAGCACAACTTCAAGTGCTTAATAGTCACAGTCTCAATGCTTCATAATGGCCACACATTTTCAGTGTGAGACAGGTCTGGACTGCAGGCAGGCCGGTCTAATACCTGCACTCTGTTACGACAAAGCCACGCTGTTGTAACGCATGCAGAATGTGTCTTGGCATTGTCCTGCTGAAATACGCAAGGACATCCCGGAAAAAAAAGTTGCTTGGATGGCAGCATATGTTGCTCCAAAACCTGTATGTACCTTTCAGCATTTATGGTGCCTTCACAGATGTGCAAGTTACCCATGCCATGGGCACTAGAATACCCCCATAATGTCACAGATGCTGGCTTTTGAACTTGTAAGTAATAACAGTCTGGATTGGCCTTTTCCTCATTTGCCTGGAGGACATGACATTGATTTCCATGAGTTTTGCTGGGTGTTGTTGATATATGGCTTTGCATGGTAGAGTTTTAACTTGTGACTCGTGACAAACTGTGTTAACTGATAATGGTTTTGTGAAGTGTTCCTGTGCCCACATGGTAATATCCTTTACAGAATGTCGTTGTAATGATGAAATCCCTAACTTTCTTGCAGTTGTACATTGATAAACATTGTCCTTAATGTTGAATATTTGCTCACGCAGTTGTTCACAAAGTGTTAAACCTTGCCCCATCGTTGCTACTGAACCACCATTTATTCTTAATCATGACACTCAACTGTTTTCAATTAACCTGTTCACATATTTAAAACAGGTGTTTTTGAGAAGTCCTCAACTTTCCCAGTCTTTTGTTACCTCTCACCTTATTTGGAACTAGTGCTGCAGGCATCAAAATCAAGATGAATCAATATTTACAAGTTTCAGCTTGAACATTAAATTTCTTGTCTTTGTCATTTATGTAATTGAACATGGGTTCAAAAGGACTTGCATATTACTATATTCTGTTTTATTTTATCTTCTAAACAACATCCCAACTTCATTGGAATTAGGGTTTGTACATTTTTAATATATAATGTTTTTTTTCTTTTCATTCTGTTTAATATGCTCTATAGTTTACACCTTCTGTACTGAAACACATTTCCTCTTTGTCTCTTATTGTTCAGAAAGGCAAACCGGCCTGCAGCCAGAACTTGATTAGGCCCTCCATAATGACAGTAATACGGTCAAGCACGTTGTAGTGTGGGAGGGAGGGAGTGACTCACGCATGCGCACCAAAGCCCGTGATCCTCAGCCTGTGAGTGAGTGCTGGGAAACAAAGGCAGTGAGCCGAGACTGAGAAATGTCATCATTCATCTTTAATGGAGGAAAAAGACTTTTGACTGTCAATGTCTCTGCTCTCTGACAGCTCAGCGAAACACCTGCTGTCGACTTTTTCTGCTGTTTGTTCAAGACTGAAGCTCCACGACTCGGAAACACTCAGACTGCCACGGCTTTAGAAGAATCCACAGGTCCTTTCTTATCGCGTGATTTTTTTTTTTAAATTCTCGTTTTTTCTTCGGGTTGTTCTGGACTGAAGGGCTGAAGGTCCGGCGGGATTTCCTGTTTCATCGACTGGAGGAGACAATGAAGTTAGTTTTGTGTAGATAGACGGTGACTGGCAGCTCTGTGGTTTCTAGAAAAATCCATGTCCAGCTCTTAAAGATTCACAACCTCATATTCTTTAACTTTTGATGGTTTCAATCCTGCCTCTGATCCTACAGTTGAGTGATTTCTGGAGTCGCGAGGAGGGGAGTTGAGCCAGCACGCGCAGCTTCCTGGAAGAGGCGCTGTCCCTGGTCCTGAAGTCGTCTCTCCAACTTCAGCCAACTTCTTCAAGGGTTTCTTTCTCCATAGAGCAACATTCAGAGGGACAGTGTGCAGCAGCAGGTCCAGTAAGAGCCTAATATGAGAGCTCCAACCAGAGTTCATCTGCAAACTTTGGTATTTTTGGTTTTACTTGGTAAGTATGCCAGCCTGAATATCAGCTCCTGCATATTTAGAGTCCTTGTTAACCCTTGCTGCTCCAGGGCATTTTTGATATTTTCTATAGGTTATTTTGTAATTATGCATGTAGTACTTCAACCCTTACTCGCAGAACCAAGTCAAAAACACATTTTTGAGAGTATAACCTGGGCTATTAATTCAGTTTTATTAGCATAGCACATATACAAATGTAAACTCCATGTGCTTTATTGAAGATGAAAACAAAGTCCTACAAACATGCACACATGTTTGAAAACAACATGTAAATATAATGGATAGAATAATCTTGAAATTACTTTAAAGCCAGCAATGGCACTTATATTTATACACAGATTTACACAAAATTTATACACCTCAGCGGTGGTTTCAGATCTGACTTTTGGGGGGGGGGGGCATCTCAGCTCTAACAAATTGTGGCATGATAACAAACTTAAAGTGTTCGATGCTCTCAGAACAAACAAGTCATAAACAAGAAAATATTCACTGCATTAAAGACTCTAATAAATACTGTTAACTCACAGTAACATGAATTTTACACCATCACATATTTTGTGTAATTTGTTTTCCCCCTACAGTATTTGATTGGTGCAGGTGTTTTCTTCATTAAGTTATTTTCAGTACTTCATTTGGCATAAATTCAGCACAACAGGTAGGCCCAGATGTTGTTGAGAGATATTTTTTTTAATTTTGTATCATGACCACTTAGTCTAACATCCCTTTCACATTTTTTTTACATGTTTGTTAAGTCAGAGGGCCTTGAAACTTGAGCTGTGCATCGTCTCTAGTCTCACGATTTGATTTGACTATTAAGTTAATAATTCAATTCAAGATCATTATGAAACACAGTGAGTAGTATTGTTGATTTTCCATACGACTGCATCAGACTACTTTTTTAGGTTAAAAAATATATATATAAAAGCAGTCCGATTAACATAAACTCCTCTTTTGGCTTTTGAGATGGACTGCAGCAATAATGTCTTTTTATTGTAAACCAAAATAAATCAATTTCATAGATCTCATCTTCCTATAATTGTTTATTCTTCCTCAAAATCGTAGTCTGGCAGCAGCCTCTGCAAGATTTAATCGATTATTGACCCTCTCTGCATCGATGCATCTTCATTTATGCTTGCATAATGATGCATCAATTAAATGATTATTTTTGACACCCCTACTTGAAACACATGATTTCTCATCAGAAATAACCCAGCTTTGCATTACTAACCTCTGGGTTTATTTTTCTTTCATTATTAAGGAATTGATTCTCCTCTGCATCCTGATGCAGAACTATCTTCAGAATTTGGTGATTTGCTTGCAAAAATATCAAAATAAGACCTTTTGCAAAAAAGAGTCCTGTTGAAAGATCTAGTGGGGCACTGGACTGGCCACAGGCTGTTTTTTTATAGAGATTAACTTTAGGGGAGCTTTAGCCCCCCTAAAAAGGTATAAACTTGCCTACAAAGCACACAAGAGTCTGACTGCCAAAGGCATGTTAGAAAAGTAATATAACTTAATGTTTAAAAAAAACTTAGGTCAGCTGGCAGTGTGTTCCACAGTACAGCACTTTACTGATTGAAGGCACCTTCACTTCACTTGGTTTTTAATTTTCGGTACATTCAGGAAACTGATGCCAGATTGTCTGAGGGATCAGTTTGGACAGTCCGCAGGAACAAGGTCAGAATGATATTGAGGTGCCATACCATTTAGAGCTTCAAAGACGAGGAGTTTTACTCTATAGCCAATTCTGTAATGAACAGGAAGCTGAGTTTTTTGTCATTTAGAATATTAAAGCTACAGTGATGCAAGATTTATGTTTAAGACTTGTTCGATGATAGAGACAAAACACAACAGAAATCTTCACGAAATTTAAGTCTTACAAAACTTTGGAGAAGTCACACATAGAACAATGATGAGCAGTCCTTTTCACATCTGAATCTGGTTCTGTCTAGCTTTGGCTAACAGGAAAACAAGATTAAAGTATCCAGAAACACAGCATAAACTGTTTACATGTTTGCACTTACTATTCCAGAGGTTTTTTTTTTTGCTTCATTTAGTCTTTTGTGCCACTTCTGGAAGCAAATTTTGTCTCAAATGTTACAAAAAGGCCCTTTTTTTTATTCTTCCGGGGACTGAAAGGTAACTAATTTGTCTCTTGTTGACCTTTAGCTGCTTCTGATTGGACGCTACCATCAAGAAAACAAGAGAAGATGGAGAGACAGGAAGTTGTCACTTTCTCTTAGGGTCAAAATGTAGGAGTAAAAAAAATGACTAAAAACCCACACCAATCCTGACTTTATCTTTGTGGATCCATAAAGACAAATTTCTGAGTAAACACCACACTTAAAAAAGTCCAATAGGGATTTATTTGATCTGAAGCCTCCTAAAGATTAACAAAAGACTGAGCTTCCAAACCCAGTTGTTCCCATGCAGATTGGTTGTACGGTTTGAAAGATACAAGTAAACAAAATGAGCTTGGAGGCACGGGCGATCCCATGCAGTTGGGAGGGTTAGCAGATTGCGAACCTTCCAGATGGCTGTAAAACTCACTGACGTCTGCACAGTGTAACTCTGCAGCTGAGTGTCTGCGCTGAGGCCAAATTAATCTATGCATTGAACAGATGACTCGAGAGTTAAGCCCCTTCTTCTTTTCCCTTTCTCCTCTCGTCTGTGGCCTTTCTCCTCTGCCCTATTTCCATGTAGTCCAATGTGTTTGTTTGAACTCCCAGTGTAAAAAAAACAGGAGATGGAATCAATGTTGTCACTGTTTGCCTGGAGGGGCCTTTATGTTATATAAGCACAGTGGACCCAGCACAGAAACAGTCACACAAAGACGTCCATGTGGTGAGAGTGATGCCTCAGTGCACTCTGAAAGAAACATTTCTGTTTAGAATAATCCCTTCATGTAGCCAGCTGCAGCCTGTCTTCCTCTTAAACCTCTGATTTTAATATTTTATTAAGGGAGTAAGGGTCTGAGAAAAACTGTATAGCAGTATATCAACAATATTAGTCAGGGATGCATAGTTGAATCTGCCAATATTAGTAATGCAGACACTTTCAAACTTATTTTGACCAAACAGCTGATGCCAATAAGTGAAAAAAAGTTTAAGTAATGAAGACACTGATATATGGAAATAAATGAAAGTAATACCAATACTGATACTTCAAAAAAGACATATAAATATGTGACAGTCATACCAATACCAATATATGGATATAAATGACAGTAATAATGGTATTGATCGATGGAAACAAAAGTAGTATTGACTTAATGTATTGAAGAAAATGACAAATAATTCCAAGACCAAATAAAAGAAATGATGATAATACAGATTCCAAAGTAATACCAATACTGACATTTAGACAGGGGATAGTACTGGTACAAAGTTATGTAAATATATTTGATATTTTTTAATATATGACAGTCATACCAATACCAATGTAGGGATATAAATACAAGAAGTAATAATTCCGATTGATGGAAATAATAAATTGCTTGTTTTTATTTTATATTATTTGATTTATTTTTCTTATAAATTCAATCTTAAACCTTTTTTGTAATCTTTTTTTAACCATTACTATTGTAATACTAATTGTTTTAACATTCAGTCAACTATTTCCTTTCTATTCTCTCTCTCTCTCTCTCTTTAACTCTCTCTGCCCTGTAACTTTCATGCCAATAAAGCTATGTCTTGAATTGAAAATTAAATTATTAACCATAAACATATGAAATTATATTAGTAATACCCAGTGCTGTTAATCTAGGGCAGCTTTAGCATAAGCCTTGCAATGGGTGATATTTTTAGAGAGAGATGTCTTGACAGGTGAGTGAAACTGTTTAGGAACTCCCATTTTTCCAAATACTGCCAACTAAAGTGCACTTTAAACAATGTGCAAGGCACTATAGTCAACATTTTAATCATCTGAAGTCATCTTAGACTTTTATGCCCACTTTTTAACAACTTTTTCTTGAGGCCCCTTGAAGCATCTGGTCTCAGGCAGTCCCCTTTCTTTGCCTGATGGTAAAATCAACCATGCTTATCGACTAAACATTCCCTGACAATTACAGATGCTTTTATGAACAGATGGAAGGACTGACATGTTCATACACACAGACTCAACAGAGCGGATACAGTTTATTTTCCTCTTCTTTCTTTGAAGGCTGCATGATTTTGCGTCACTTAGCAGCCTACAGAGCATCATAAAGTGTCCGTCTTATAAATTGTTTGAGTTGTTTTGTCGCAGTCCACCGACGCTATCCTTTGAATTTTTCAGAAGTATTTGCTCTTATTATTCTTGTCTTGATTTTTATTCATTTTTCTGTCATTTCTCTCTGCTGTCCTCCTCCTACACTTTCCACACTCCCCCTCCTCATTTATTCCACCCTCTGCTGTCTAACACTAATGGGTAGAGGCCATCATTAGTGCTCACTGGCGTGGATGATCTCGAGTTTGCCTTCAGTACTGTGACTCAAGTCTCTCCAGTGCTCACAGAGCTGAATAATTGAATTTATGTCTTTTCAACGCCTACTGAGTCTTGCATCTGTCTCTGTGTAGGATTTAATGTGAACTGGAGTGACAGGCCTGATGACCTATATGAGAAAGACCTAACCAGGAGTTTATGGCTACATACAAAATGGGACTTCTCACTGTGGTGTATCAGACTCTGTTGTATCATTTAATATAGGACAGAAAGGGGAAACATGGTAGGTTGATGCAAATTTGCATTTAAATGGAAAACACAACAAAGAAGATACATGTATATGAAGTAGCTTCAGTTTGGGTGTAATTAAAGATTAAAAAAAAATGAAACCCTCCTTTCTTACCCCATTGAAATACAGTTTTATTAGCTCTGGGCAAATAGAGTGTCACAATACTGGCTCCCCACATCACAAAATAAAGGTAACTGAGATCAAATTATCAATGTTTCTGGTGCCATTTTGCACTTGTAAGGTACTGCATTTGTGTCAGTTTTGTAAACAAAAGTTTAACTACTTCAGATACAGATGATTCATTTTATTTATTTATTGCCTTCATTGTTTCTGAAGTGTTCATAGCGTTGAAATGTTAAGAGGTTTTAAGTTTGATTAATGTTTGTGATGCAGGTGCTCTAATACTGGTTAGTACTTCCTTGTAGTGATGGTAAAATCTGTTTCAGAGGGTCCACTCTGCCACTTGTAACCCGTCTTCCCCTTCCCATCAGACATCATTTGGGGAGCCAATCAGCTCAGACTTCACTGTCGTAGCCTGCTGTAGCCTCCCCATTGCCTTAGACGTAAGCATTTCCCAAGGGGAGGGAAAAGAGTTGCATCTGATCCTCTACAGAGACCAAATTATTCCTTTTTCTTTCATACCACTTAAATAAAATACTGTTGGATACTAGATAGATAGATAGATAGATAGATAGATAGATAGATAGATAGATAGATAGATAGATGGATAGATTTTAATCTGTAAAACTGAACTGCTACTGAAAACCAGTTTCCCTGAGGAAGTTTTTTTCCCAAAGGGATTAATAAAGTATTATCCAGTGTAATCTAATCTAATATGCAGCCGCTTAAAACGTCCCCACCTTCCCTGTTAGGGTCTTAGCTGGTCCATGATAGGTCCATGACAGGGCCTGCCCACCTTGACAGTTGTAAATTGTAAACTTTCGGCCATATTCGATGAGTTAGTGGTGTCAGAGATGCTCTTTGATTTAGCAGCTACTCTAGTAACCAAGGAAAAGGCTGAGGTTATGTAATCTTGTGATGGAAGCACCATCCATGGAGACAGCCTACAAATACAAGAATGGGCTTGCTTTTAATGGATTTTAGGCCAGAGAGGTAGGGGGCTTTCAGTGGCTGGAAGTTGGCTGGTGACTGGCTTGAAGTCATAAGGCAGATGGCTGAGAAGGAAAATTGAAAGGGCCGGATTTGTATACAAGTATATTTAAGTATTTGACTTTCATGAAATAGAAGCTTACAGCTCCAGAGGGTATAGATTTACCACAGAGAGGTCAAGTTATCATTTTGACCACCATATTCCTAACTCTATTGTTTTTATTAAAAAACAAACAAACAAAAAAAACCTATGTGAAAAGTTATGCATACTTTTTGTGATGTCTTTGAAAAGAAATAAACCAAAATGCTAGTTTTAACAAGTTTAAATACAATACATTGTTTTTAACCAAACATCCATCCCATATCCTTCAGAATATGAAAATGATTGATTATGTCACATTTGATGGTAAAACATTTGACTTTAATTATTTATTTTAAAAGTGTACAGTAAAAATCTCTAAATCTACTGTACAAATGCATCATTTCTTTGGAGCTCAAACATACTAAACTGTCCCTGTCACTGAAGAGATTTAGTGTGATTTTTCTTAAAAATGCTGCCAAGCAGTTGCCACCTACTCTCATCAAGGAGTTATTTTTCTCACTTACAGCAAACAGCTATTAATTCTGTTTCTTTTGTCAATAACTTTTTTGCTATTTGTTTCAAACTTTATGTAACATCCAGGAACGGTACAGGAAGCAAAGTTTAAGCAACACTGAACAACACAGATAAAGTATCTTGCTTGATAAAGCTGGATATTATTTATTTTAATCTGTTAGAATATCCATATCTTAAAAAAACAGCGCCAGTGACTAAGATGTCACTATCAAAATGGAAATTAAAAAAAAAAGTTAAGTGCAGCAGTATCTATGGGGTCAAAATAATCATCTGTGACCATTTTAAGCTAAAAATGATAAAGTTTCCATGTCTTTGGTGATTTTGTATGAATAGCATTTTAAAGTAAAATGGAGACAATTAATTTGTAAATTCATACTCCATAAGGTTTCATTTTAAACAGACTATCAGCTTTAATTAACTGACACAGTAAAAAATCTTTTCACCTCCTTTTTTTTTTCTCACATTCTTGTGTTTGCCAAAGTGCCAACAGCTCACATTTTTCACTATAATATTTTAAGCCCTGTTTCACTGATCTGATAAACTGCTCTAATGTGTCTTTGGCCTTTCAGTCCACCATAGCCAACCAGTATGCGTAGATGTCCCATCGGGCACCGAGGCCGTTCTGGGGAAGTCCATGAAGTTGACCTGCATCTCATGCTTGAAACGAGAGGAGATCAAGGCAAAGACAAGAGTTTATTGGTTCTTCATGCCAAACAATGAGGAATATGGGCAAATGGACAAAACTCATGTAGGGCTTCACTTCACCTCAATCATTTACTTAACATTTAATGTGCATGTTCATTCTGAAGACCTTAGCCCTAATTTATTCCCCTTTTTTTTTTTTTTTTTTTTTTTTTTAGATATTCAAGTATGAAGATGAATCTCCACAGGAGCTGAACAGCCCATTTAAAGGTCGTCTGACCTGGAATGGTAGCCAAGATCTTCAAGATGTCTCCATTCAAATCCTCAATGTCACCTACAATGACAGTGGCATCTATGAGTGCCACGTGTTTCGTGAGTTTGAGTTTGACTTCTTCACTCCCACTTTCTTCGTCGTCAAGGACATCAAGCTGAAGGTGATAGAGCAAGGTGCGACAAATAGTTTTGATTCTTTCTGCTAAACGCTTGGTTGTTGATTTGTGAGTGCAACTTGGAGTAAAATTAAACCATATTTTTGTGGTGAGATTAGTCCATTTAACAGGTTAGCTGTTGAGCTTGATATTAGATGTTCTGTCCTTTGACTCCCTGCTTACCATTAAGTGCTTTCAGGCGATGGCATGCCACTGTGACGATTCTAAAAATAGAGATCAGTCCGAGGAGACCTACAACTCAAATCTCACCCTTTAGCTGTTTTCCATCCTGCTAAATCTGTAACAGCACAAATCTGTTTAATTTTTAGGAACAATCAAAAAGGCTGCATTTTTTTACAAGCATGTTTTAATCAGTATCTGGCACGCTCTTTAAAATGTTCTAGCTGTTTAACTGCATGCTGCACAGAAGCAGACAAAATGAACGATCAACAACTTAGCTCAGAGTCAGAGAGGATTCAACATTTTGGACCTGTTTTGATGCCGTGAAGCGTGCTGTCTAAAGAGTGTGCTACATGGCGGTTTGAGGCATATCGATATGTATTTTGCTTTTTTGTCGATAAAGTTAACAAGAAAAAGCTTGACTTGAACTTGGCCTCAAAGAACTTCAGACTTGACTAAGTCTTGGCCCCAGAAACTTGAGACTTAACTTGGACTCAGCCCAAGAGACTTGACTTGGCCCTGGAGATTTCACTTGGACCTGATAACAGGAATTTGAGACTTGACTTGGACTTGGTCCCAGGGATTTGACTTTGACCTGGCCCCAGATAATTGAGACTTGTCTTGGACATGGCCCCAGGGACTTGAGACTTGTCTTGTACCCCTTACCGACCCTGTGCAGTGTTGACTCGAGTCTCCTGAGTGCTCTCTGTCTGTCTCTGCTCCTCCCTCATCATTTCATAAAGTGTTTTCCTGCGACTGCTCTAAGAGGCTTTTTAATTTTTATATTTATTTCCTTCCTGTTGTTTTCACAAAGTGATGCATCAGAGTGAGAGCAGTCCGACACTAACATCACTCTGCTTTTCCTTCCTTTGTTGTGACTGTACTGCAGAGGAATAATTGTGTGCTCTGTTCTGCTGTCCTTTTTATGTACATTGGAGCTTTCCTCTGTTGTCAGTGAAGGGGTTAATTCAGTCCATCTTTTCTGTCTTTAATAAGGGGTAATGTATTCTGCCACTCAAACTGCTTGGCTTGCTGAAATGCATCATTTTCCATCTGGAGTGAATATACAAAACGTATATTTGGAGCGTTGTAATTCCCTCATGTCTTAACTTTACATTATTTGTATTTGCTTGTTAAGTGGTATATCGTTCATCTCAGAGGCTCCAGCTGGATGACATTTTTGGTAAAGAAGTAGATTTTGATGCAGTTATCTCCTGAAGTGGAACACTTTAAAATATACTACTGGATCTTTTATTCATAAGAGCCTCTCCTTCATATCTCATGCAACTGAAGTATCAGATTTCATAAAGCTGTCAGTCAGAGTGCTGCAATCATATCTCAGGAATCATGTTACAGTAATGCTGTCCACAGTAGTGAAATGGATTACAGTTTATGGCCAACATATCTCTGCTTCCCCCATCTGAAGCATTAGTTACACTAATAGCCTCTATTTGCAGCGGCTGCAGGAGTCATATCAGTGAAAGATTTCAATTGTCCTCTCTCTGCTCAGGCTTTATGAAATTTGGTACATACATGCCCGGTGACACAGTGGTTCTCAGTGGTCCGACAAACACGCAAGGGTTTGATATGATCCTGAAATAATAAGATATTAAGAAAAGGTTAAACTGTTTTAACTCACTTTCTCCATTTCAAACTGGCCTTGAAGGTCCCATGTCCTGCAAAATCAATTTTCTTTGCTTTTGCTGACACCTTTTACTAATACCAGGGTGTCCAAACAATGGTCCAAGGGCCAAATGGAGCCCGTTGTCCTTTTCAAATGGGCCCCCAAACTATAGAATGAATCAAGTGGATTTACACAGCCCATTTTCTGCAATATTTATACCATCTCAGTTTTTAGTATATAAGAACATTGCACTTGTCTTCTTCCAACAGCCCTACATATTTTGACAGGTTCTTGCAGTTTGCTCTTGTTTTGTGTCTGACTGGAGATTAGCAGTCAGTATGTCCCTTCTCTTTCCCAAAGAGCCTTGTGGTATCAATGGACAACCAGGGCCTTTTGAAAACTGACTGGTCATCTCTTAGTCCTAAAGTCTTACTTTTATTACACTTAAAGTTAGTGACAAAATGGCCCAGACATTCATTTATCTTCTGTATTTGGGGCTCAGTGAAAAAAGTTTGGACACCCCTGTTCTAAACTGTCAGTTCACAGAGAAATGCTTTCTGACCCTTAAAAGAAAATGCTACCTAAAATGCTCAGTTTTTT
>JBAMNC010001381.1:0-182500 GCA_037902135.1 Cetoscarus ocellatus
ATGGTGCTATGCTGCCATGATCCATTTGTCCTCATTCATCAGGGCATTCAGATTTTGTTATGGGTTTGGTTTTGAATATTCTTACCATTTCTGTACAGGCCATATATATTTTTTAGAATGAGCAAAGAGTAGTTTGTATGCACCTGTTTTAACTAGTTAACTCCATTTTATGTATTAAATATTATGACATTACTTATTGATCAAACCCAATGCACTTTACATGGATTAAAGGTCAATACAGATTTGTTACAGACAAGAAATGATAACATCTGCTTATGCACATAATAGATGAGCTACATGTATATAGAAGCATTTTAACAATAATTGTGTTAAGTGTTTCTGCTTTCTCATCACATCCCCCAGCCTTTAAAGGAATTCAAAGCACTGCATTTTCAGTGGGAGAGAAATTAATAAAGGTGATATAATTATCCTGTTTAACAGTCACGTCAGTCCTTCCTGCTGCAGTGTGTTGGTGTGATGGACAGAAGCACAGCTGCAATCTCCAGCCACCTCAACATGTGAATCATTTTACATCCGTTAACAACAAATTCATCCTCCTTTCACTTCTTACTCTTCAGCATCTTTTGTTTTTCAATTAGGGAATAGTGAGTAAGAAAAGAGTAAAACAATGTGATTTGTTAGTGGAGTGCAGTCATGCAGGGTGAGACTCAGGAGCTGAGTATGGGCAGAGCATTGCAGGAAAAGGTCAGGCACTTCTAAGACTGAACTCCAGAGAGTAGAGCATCACTGCATTAGTAGGCCGTGTTCTGCCAAGTAATTTATCCACTTCATTGCTGCTGCGAGCCATTTCAGTGTATGTATGTGCCCTGCATTTCAGAATTCTTAACGGGGGCATATCATGAAACTGGCGTGTGTGTAAGATCACCTGGATTGACCCAACTTTCATTTGAGAGCCCATATTAAGCTTTTTGACTTTAAATGCCCTTTAATGTGTTTTTAAAGGTCTCCTACTTCTATTAACCCAAAAAAGTTCAAGGCATAAGGATATATTATCCTTATTTCAATATTTCATATTTCTTATACCCCCTCTGTTTACGGTGCCTGTAGCTGCCCCCCCCCTGCAGCCAGCCAGAGGGGCAAAAATTAAAAACACAACAATTAAAATAAGCTGGGACAGGGGCATGTCCACCACTCTGTAACATCACCTTTCCTTATAAAACAACACTCAATAAGTGTTTGGGAACTGAGGACACCAATTGTTGGAGCTTTGTAGGTGGAATTCTTTCCCTATCTTGCTTGAAGCACAACTTCAAGTGCTTAATAGTCACAGTCTCAATGCTTCATAATGGCCACACATTTTCAGTGTGAGACAGGTCTGGACTGCAGGCAGGCCGGTCTAATACCTGCACTCTGTTACGACAAAGCCACGCTGTTGTAACGCATGCAGAATGTGTCTTGGCATTGTCCTGCTGAAATACGCAAGGACATCCCGGAAAAAAAAGTTGCTTGGATGGCAGCATATGTTGCTCCAAAACCTGTATGTACCTTTCAGCATTTATGGTGCCTTCACAGATGTGCAAGTTACCCATGCCATGGGCACTAGAATACCCCCATAATGTCACAGATGCTGGCTTTTGAACTTGTAAGTAATAACAGTCTGGATTGGCCTTTTCCTCATTTGCCTGGAGGACATGACATTGATTTCCATGAGTTTTGCTGGGTGTTGTTGATATATGGCTTTGCATGGTAGAGTTTTAACTTGTGACTCGTGACAAACTGTGTTAACTGATAATGGTTTTGTGAAGTGTTCCTGTGCCCACATGGTAATATCCTTTACAGAATGTCGTTGTAATGATGAAATCCCTAACTTTCTTGCAGTTGTACATTGATAAACATTGTCCTTAATGTTGAATATTTGCTCACGCAGTTGTTCACAAAGTGTTAAACCTTGCCCCATCGTTGCTACTGAACCACCATTTATTCTTAATCATGACACTCAACTGTTTTCAATTAACCTGTTCACATATTTAAAACAGGTGTTTTTGAGAAGTCCTCAACTTTCCCAGTCTTTTGTTACCTCTCACCTTATTTGGAACTAGTGCTGCAGGCATCAAAATCAAGATGAATCAATATTTACAAGTTTCAGCTTGAACATTAAATTTCTTGTCTTTGTCATTTATGTAATTGAACATGGGTTCAAAAGGACTTGCATATTACTATATTCTGTTTTATTTTATCTTCTAAACAACATCCCAACTTCATTGGAATTAGGGTTTGTACATTTTTAATATATAATGTTTTTTTTCTTTTCATTCTGTTTAATATGCTCTATAGTTTACACCTTCTGTACTGAAACACATTTCCTCTTTGTCTCTTATTGTTCAGAAAGGCAAACCGGCCTGCAGCCAGAACTTGATTAGGCCCTCCATAATGACAGTAATACGGTCAAGCACGTTGTAGTGTGGGAGGGAGGGAGTGACTCACGCATGCGCACCAAAGCCCGTGATCCTCAGCCTGTGAGTGAGTGCTGGGAAACAAAGGCAGTGAGCCGAGACTGAGAAATGTCATCATTCATCTTTAATGGAGGAAAAAGACTTTTGACTGTCAATGTCTCTGCTCTCTGACAGCTCAGCGAAACACCTGCTGTCGACTTTTTCTGCTGTTTGTTCAAGACTGAAGCTCCACGACTCGGAAACACTCAGACTGCCACGGCTTTAGAAGAATCCACAGGTCCTTTCTTATCGCGTGATTTTTTTTTTAAAATTCTCGTTTTTTCTTCGGATTGTTCTGGACTGAAGGGCTGAAGGTCCGGCGGGATTTCCTGTTTCATCGACTGGAGGAGACAATGAAGTTAGTTTTGTGTAGATAGACGGTGACTGGCAGCTCTGTGGTTTCTAGAAAAATCCATGTCCAGCTCTTAAAGATTCACAACCTCATATTCTTTAACTTTTGATGGTTTCAATCCTGCCTCTGATCCTACAGTTGAGTGATTTCTGGAGTCGCGAGGAGGGGAGTTGAGCCAGCACGCGCAGCTTCCTGGAAGAGGCGCTGTCCCTGGTCCTGAAGTCGTCTCTCCAACTTCAGCCAACTTCTTCAAGGGTTTCTTTCTCCATAGAGCAACATTCAGAGGGACAGTGTGCAGCAGCAGGTCCAGTAAGAGCCTAATATGAGAGCTCCAACCAGAGTTCATCTGCAAACTTTGGTATTTTTGGTTTTACTTGGTAAGTATGCCAGCCTGAATATCAGCTCCTGCATATTTAGAGTCCTTGTTAACCCTTGCTGCTCCAGGGCATTTTTGATATTTTCTATAGGTTATTTTGTAATTATGCATGTAGTACTTCAACCCTTACTCGCAGAACCAAGTCAAAAACACATTTTTGAGAGTATAACCTGGGCTATTAATTCAGTTTTATTAGCATAGCACATATACAAATGTAAACTCCATGTGCTTTATTGAAGATGAAAACAAAGTCCTACAAACATGCACACATGTTTGAAAACAACATGTAAATATAATGGATAGAATAATCTTGAAATTACTTTAAAGCCAGCAATGGCACTTATATTTATACACAGATTTACACAAAATTTATACACCTCAGCGGTGGTTTCAGATCTGACTTTTGGGGGGGGGGGCATCTCAGCTCTAACAAATTGTGGCATGATAACAAACTTAAAGTGTTCGATGCTCTCAGAACAAACAAGTCATAAACAAGAAAATATTCACTGCATTAAAGACTCTAATAAATACTGTTAACTCACAGTAACATGAATTTTACACCATCACATATTTTGTGTAATTTGTTTTCCCCCTACAGTATTTGATTGGTGCAGGTGTTTTCTTCATTAAGTTATTTTCAGTACTTCATTTGGCATAAATTCAGCACAACAGGTAGGCCCAGATGTTGTTGAGAGATATTTTTTTTAATTTTGTATCATGACCACTTAGTCTAACATCCCTTTCACATTTTTTTTACATGTTTGTTAAGTCAGAGGGCCTTGAAACTTGAGCTGTGCATCGTCTCTAGTCTCACGATTTGATTTGACTATTAAGTTAATAATTCAATTCAAGATCATTATGAAACACAGTGAGTAGTATTGTTGATTTTCCATACGACTGCATCAGACTACTTTTTTAGGTTAAAAAATATATATATAAAAGCAGTCCGATTAACATAAACTCCTCTTTTGGCTTTTGAGATGGACTGCAGCAATAATGTCTTTTTATTGTAAACCAAAATAAATCAATTTCATAGATCTCATCTTCCTATAATTGTTTATTCTTCCTAAAAATCGTAGTCTGGCAGCAGCCTCTGCAAGATTTAATCGATTATTGACCCTCTCTGCATCGATGCATCTTCATTTATGCTTGCATAATGATGCATCAATTAAATGATTATTTTTGACACCCCTACTTGAAACACATGATTTCTCATCAGAAATAACCCAGCTTTGCATTACTAACCTCTGGGTTTATTTTTCTTTCATTATTAAGGAATTGATTCTCCTCTGCATCCTGATGCAGAACTATCTTCAGAATTTGGTGATTTGCTTGCAAAAAATATCAAAATAAGACCTTTTGCAAAAAAGAGTCCTGTTGAAAGATCTAGTGGGGCACTGGACTGGCCACAGGCTGTTTTTTTTATAGAGATTAACTTTAGGGGAGCTTTAGCCCCCCTAAAAAAGTTTAAACTTGCCTACAAAGCACACAAGAGTCTGACTGCCAAAGGCATGTTAGAAAAGTAATATAACTTAATGTTTAAAAAAAACTTAGGTCAGCTGGCAGTGTGTTCCACAGTACAGCACTTTACTGATTGAAGGCACCTTCACTTCACTTGGTTTTTAATTTTTGGTACATTCAGGAAACTGATGCCAGATTGTCTGAGGGATCAGTTTGGACAGTCCGCAGGAACAAGGTCAGAATGATATTGAGGTGCCATACCATTTAGAGCTTCAAAGACGAGGAGTTTTACTCTATAGCCAATTCTGTAATGAACAGGAAGCTGAGTTTTTTGTCATTTAGAATATTAAAGCTACAGTGATGCAAGATTTATGTTTAAGACTTGTTCGATGATAGAGACAAAACACAACAGAAATCTTCACGAAATTTAAGTCTTACAAAACTTTAGAGAAGTCACACATAGAACAATGATGAGCAGTCCTTTTCACATCTGAATCTGGTTCTGTCTAGCTTTGGCTAACAGGAAAACAAGATTAAAGTATCCAGAAACACAGCATAAACTGTTTACATGTTTGCACTTACTATTCCAGAGGTTTTTTTTTTTGCTTCATTTAGTCTTTTGTGCCACTTCTGGAAGCAAATTTTGTCTCAAATGTTACAAAAAGGCCCTTTTTTTTATTCTTCCGGGGACTGAAAGGTAACTAATTTGTCTCTTGTTGACCTTTAGCTGCTTCTGATTGGACGCTACCATCAAGAAAACAAGAGAAGATGGAGAGACAGGAAGTTGTCACTTTTTCTTAGGGTCAAAATGTAGGAGTAAAAAAATGACTGAAAACCCACACCAATCCTGACTTTATCTTTGTGGATCCATAAAGACAAATTTCTGAGTAAACACCACACTTAAAAAAGTCCAATAGGGATTTATTTGATCTGAAGCCTCCTAAAGATTAACAAAAGACTGAGCTTCCAAACCCAGTTGTTCCCATGCAGATTGGTTGTACGGTTTGAAAGATACAAGTAAACAAAATGAGCTTGGAGGCACGGGCGATCCCATGCAGCTGGGAGGGTTAGCAGATTGCGAACCTTCCAGATGGCTGTAAAACTCACTGACGTCTGCACAGTGTAACTCTGCAGCTGAGTGTCTGCGCTGAGGCCAAATTAATCTATGCATTGAACAGATGACTCGAGAGTTAAGCCCCTTCTTCTTTTCCCTTTCTCCTCTCGTCTGTGGCCTTTCTCCTCTGCCCTATTTCCATGTAGTCCAATGTGTTTGTTTGAACTCCCAGTGTAAAAAAAACAGGAGATGGAATCAATGTTGTCACTGTTTGCCTGGAGGGGCCTTTATGTTATATAAGCACAGTGGACCCAGCACAGAAACAGTCACACAAAGACGTCCATGTGGTGAGAGTGATGCCTCAGTGCACTCTGAAAGAAACATTTCTGTTTAGAATAATCCCTTCATGTAGCCAGCTGCAGCCTGTCTTCCTCTTAAACTCTGATTTTAATATTTTATTAAGGGAGTAAGGGTCTGAGAAAAACTGTATAGCAGTATATCAACAATATTAGTCAGGGATGCATAGTTGAATCTGCCAATATTAGTAATGCAGACACTTTCAAACTTATTTTGACCAAACAGCTGATGCCAATAAGTGAAAAAAAGTTTAAGTAATGAAGACACTGATATATGGAAATAAATGAAAGTAATACCAATACTGATACTTCAAAAAAGACATATAAATATGTGACAGTCATACCAATACCAATATATGGATATAAATGACAGTAATAATGGTATTGATCGATGGAAACAAAAGTAGTATTGACTTAATGTATTGAAGAAAATGACAAATAATTCCAAGACCAAATAAAAGAAATGATGATAATACAGATTCCAAAGTAATACCAATACTGACATTTAGACAGGGGATAGTACTGGTACAAAGTTATGTAAATATATTTGATATTTTTTAATATATGACAGTCATACCAATACCAATGTAGGGATATAAATACAAGAAGTAATGATTCCGATTGATGGAAATAATAAATTGCTTGTTTTTATTTTATATTATTTGATTTATTTTTCTTATAAATTCAATCTTAAACCTTTTTTGTAATCTTTTTTTAACCATTACTATTGTAATACTAATTGTTTTAACATTCCAGTCAACTATTTCCTTTCTATTCTCTCTCTCTCTCTCTCTTTAACTCTCTCTGCCCTGTAACTTTCATGCCAATAAAGCTATGTCTTGAATTGAAAATTAAATTATTAACCATAAACATATGAAATTATATTAGTAATACCCAGTGCTGTTAATCTAGGGCAGCTTTAGCATAAGCCTTGCAATGGGTGATATTTTTAGAGAGAGATGTCTTGACAGGTGAGTGAAACTGTTTAGGAACTCCCATTTTTCCAAATACTGCCAACTAAAGTGCACTTTAAACAATGTGCAAGGCACTATAGTCAACATTTTAATCATCTGAAGTCATCTTAGACTTTTATGCCCACTTTTTAACAACTTTTTCTTGAGGCCCCTTGAAGCATCTGGTCTCAGGCAGTCCCCTTTCTTTGCCTGATGGTAAAATCAACCATGCTTATCGACTAAACATTCCCTGACAATTACAGATGCTTTTATGAACAGATGGAAGGACTGACATGTTCATACACACAGACTCAACAGAGCGGATACAGTTTATTTTCCTCTTCTTTCTTTGAAGGCTGCATGATTTTGCGTCACTTAGCAGCCTACAGAGCATCATAAAGTGTCCGTCTTATAAATTGTTTGAGTTGTTTTGTCGCAGTCCACCGACGCTATCCTTTGAATTTTTCAGAAGTATTTGCTCTTATTATTCTTGTCTTGATTTTTATTCATTTTTCTGTCATTTCTCTCTGCTGTCCTCCTCCTACACTTTCCACACTCCCCCTCCTCATTTATTCCACCCTCTGCTGTCTAACACTAATGGGTAGAGGCCATCATTAGTGCTCACTGGCGTGGATGATCTCGAGTTTGCCTTCAGTACTGTGACTCAAGTCTCTCCAGTGCTCACAGAGCTGAATAATTGAATTTATGTCTTTTCAACGCCTACTGAGTCTTGCATCTGTCTCTGTGTAGGATTTAATGTGAACTGGAGTGACAGGCCTGATGACCTATATGAGAAAGACCTAACCAGGAGTTTATGGCTACATACAAAATGGGACTTCTCACTGTGGTGTATCAGACTCTGTTGTATCATTTAATATAGGACAGAAAGGGGAAACATGGTAGGTTGATGCAAATTTGCATTTAAATGGAAAACACAACAAAGAAGATACATGTATATGAAGTAGCTTCAGTTTGGGTGTAATTAAAGATTAAAAAAAAATGAAACCCTCCTTTCTTACCCCATTGAAATACAGTTTTATTAGCTCTGGGCAAATAGAGTGTCACAATACTGGCTCCCCACATCACAAAATAAAGGTAACTGAGATCAAATTATCAATGTTTCTGGTGCCATTTTGCACTTGTAAGGTACTGTATTTGTGTCAGTTTTGTAAACAAAAGTTTAACTACTTCAGATACAGATGATTCATTTTATTTATTTATTGCCTTCATTGTTTCTGAAGTGTTCATAGCGTTGAAATGTTAAGAGGTTTTAAGTTTGATTAATGTTTGTGATGCAGGTGCTCTAATACTGGTTAGTACTTCCTTGTAGTGATGGTAAAATCTGTTTCAGAGGGTCCACTCTGCCACTTGTAACCCGTCTTCCCCTTCCCATCAGACATCATTTGGGGAGCCAATCAGCTCAGACTTCACTGTCGTAGCCTGCTGTAGCCTCCCCATTGCCTTAGACGTAAGCATTTCCCAAGGGGAGGGAAAAGAGTTGCATCTGATCCTCTACAGAGACCAAATTATTCCTTTTTCTTTCATACCACTTAAATAAAATACTGTTGGATACTAGATAGATAGATAGATAGATAGATAGATGGATAGATAGATGGATAGATTTTAATCTGTAAAACTGAACTGCTACTGAAAACCAGTTTCCCTGAGGAAGTTTTTTTCCCAAAGGGATTAATAAAGTATTATCCAGTGTAATCTAATCTAATATGCAGCCGCTTAAAACGTCCCCACCTTCCCTGTTAGGGTCTTAGCTGGTCCATGATAGGTCCATGACAGGGCCTGCCCACCTTGACAGTTGTAAATTGTAAACTTTCGGCCATATTCGATGAGTTAGTGGTGTCAGAGATGCTCTTTGATTTAGCAGCTACTCTAGTAACCAAGGAAAAGGCTGAGGTTATGTAATCTTGTGATGGAAGCACCATCCCATGGAGACAGCCTACAAATACAAGAATGGGCTTGCTTTTAATGGATTTTAGGCCAGAGAGGTAGGGGGCTTTCAGTGGCTGGAAGTTGGCTGGTAACTGGCTTGAAGTCGTAAGGCAGATGGCTGAGAAGGAAAATTGAAAGGGCCGGATTTGTATACAAGTATATTTAAGTATTTGACTTTCATGAAATAGAAGCTTACAGCTCCAGAGGGTATAGATTTACCACAGAGAGGTCAAGTTATCATTTTGACCACCATATTCCTAACTCTATTGTTTTTATTAAAAAACAAACAAACAAAAAAACCTATGTGAAAAGTTATGCATACTTTTTTGTGATGTCTTTGAAAAGAAATAAACCAAAATGCTAGTTTTAACAAGTTTAAATACAATACATTGTTTTTAACCAAACATCCATCCCATATCCTTCAGAATATGAAAATGATTGATTATGTCACATTTGATGGTAAAACATTTGACTTTAATTATTTATTTTAAAAGTGTACAGTAAAATCTCTAAATCTACTGTACAAATGCATCATTTCTTTGGAGCTCAAACATACTAAACTGTCCCTGTCACTGAAGAGATTTAGTGTGATTTTTCTTAAAAATGCTGCCAAGCAGTTGCCACCTACTCTCATCAAGGAGTTATTTTTCTCACTTACAGCAAACAGCTATTAATTCTGTTTCTTTTGTCAATAACTTTTTTGCTATTTGTTTCAAACTTTATGTAACATCCAGGAACGGTACAGGAAGCAAAGTTTAAGCAACACTGAACAACACAGATAAAGTATCTTGCTTGATAAAGCTGGATATTATTTATTTTAATCTGTTAGAATATCCATATCTTAAAAAAACAGCGCCCAGTGACTAAGATGTCACTATCAAAATGGAAATTAAAAAAAAAAGTTAAGTGCAGCAGTATCTATGGGGTCAAAATAATCATCTGTGACCATTTTAAGCTAAAAATGATAAAGTTTCCATGTCTTTGGTGATTTTGTATGAATAGCATTTTAAAGTAAAATGGAGACAATTAATTTGTAAATTCATACTCCATAAGGTTTCATTTTAAACAGACTATCAGCTTTAATTAACTGACACAGTAAAAAATCTTTTCACCTCCTTTTTTTTTTCTCACATTCTTGTGTTTGCCAAAGTGCCAACAGCTCACATTTTTCACTATAATATTTTAAGCCCTGTTTCACTGATCTGATAAACTGCTCTAATGTGTCTTTGGCCTTTCAGTCCACCATAGCCAACCAGTATGCGTAGATGTCCCATCGGGCACCGAGGCCGTTCTGGGGAAGTCCATGAAGTTGACCTGCATCTCATGCTTGAAACGAGAGGAGATCAAGGCAAAGACAAGAGTTTATTGGTTCTTCATGCCAAACAATGAGGAATATGGGCAAATGGACAAAACACATGTAGGGCTTCACTTCACCTTAATCATTTACTTAACATTTAATGTGCATGTTCATTCTGAAGACCTTAGCCCTACTTTCTTCCCCTTTTTTTTTTTTTTTTTTTTTTTAGATATTCAAGTATGAAGATGAATCTCCACAGGAGCTGAACAGCCCATTTAAAGGTCGTCTGACCTGGAATGGTAGCCAAGATCTTCAAGATGTCTCCATTCAAATCCTCAATGTCACCTACAATGACAGTGGCATCTATGAGTGCCACGTGTTTCGTGAGTTTGAGTTTGACTTCTTCACTCCCACTTTCTTCGTCGTCAAGGACATCAAGCTGAAGGTGATAGAGCAAGGTGCGACAAATAGTTTTGATTCTTTCTGCTAAACGCTTGGTTTTTGATTTGTGAGTGCAACTTGGAGTAAAATTAAACCATATTTTTGTGGTGAGATTAGTCCATTTAACAGGTTAGCTGTTGAGCTTGATATTAGATGTTCTGTCCTTTGACTCCCTGCTTACCATTAAGTGCTTTCAGGCGATGGCATGCCACTGTGACGATTCTAAAAATAGAGATCAGTCCGAGGAGACCTACAACTCAAATCTCACCCTTTAGCTGTTTTCCATCCTGCTAAATCTGTAACAGCACAAATCTGTTTAATTTTTTAGGAACAATCAAAAAGGCTGCATTTTTTTACAAGCATGTTTTAATCAGTATCTGGCACGCTCTTTAAAATGTTCTAGCTGTTTAACTGCATGCTGCACAGAAGCAGACAAAATGAACGATCAACAACTTAGCTCAGAGTCAGAGAGGATTCAACATTTTGGACCTGTTTTGATGCCGTGAAGCGTGCTGTCTAAAGAGTGTGCTACATGGCGGTTTGAGGCATATCGATATGTATTTTGCTTTTTTGTCGATAAAGTTAACAAGAAAAAGCTTGACTTGAACTTGGCCTCAAAGAACTTCAGACTTGACTAAGTCTTGGCCCCAGAAACTTGAGACTTAACTTGGACTCAGCCCAAGAGACTTGACTTGGCCCTGGAGATTTCACTTGGACCTGATAACAGGAATTTGAGACTTGACTTGGACTTGGTCCCAGGGATTTGACTTTGACCTGGCCCCAGATAATTGAGACTTGTCTTGGACATGGCCCCAGGGACTTGAGACTTGTCTTGTACCCCTTACCGACCCTGTGCAGTGTTGACTCGAGTCTCCTGAGTGCTCTCTGTCTGTCTCTGCTCCTCCCTCATCATTTCATAAAGTGTTTTCCTGCGACTGCTCTAAGAGGCTTTTTAATTTTATATTTATTTCCTTCCTGTTGTTTTCACAAAGTGATGCATCAGAGTGAGAGCAGTCCGACACTAACATCACTCTGCTTTTCCTTCCTTTGTTGTGACTGTACTGCAGAGGAATAATTGTGTGCTCTGTTCTGCTGTCCTTTTTATGTACATTGGAGCTTTCCTCTGTTGTCAGTGAAGGGGTTAATTCAGTCCATCTTTTCTGTCTTTAATAAGGGGTAATGTATTCTGCCACTCAAATGCTTGGCTTGCTGAATGCATCATTTTCCATCTGGATTGAATATACAAAACGTATATTTGGAGCGTTGTAATCCCTCATGTCTTAACTTTACATTATTTGTATTTGCTTGTTAAGTGGTATATCGTTCATTCTCAGAGGCTCCAGCTGGATGACATTTTGGTAAAGAAGTAGATTTGATGCAGTTATCTCCTGAAGTGGAACACTTTAAAATATACTACTGATCTTTTATTCATAAGAGCCTCTCCTTCATATCTCATGCAACTGAAGTATCAGATTTCATAAAGCTGTCAGTCAGAGTGCTGCACATCATATCTCAGGAATCATGTTACAGTAATGCTGTCCACAGTAGTGAAATGGATTACAGTTTATGGCCAACATATCTCTGCTTCCCCATCTGAAGCATTAGTTTACACTAATAGCCTCTATTTGCAGCGGCTGCAGAGTCATATCAGTGAAAGATTTCAATTGTCCTCTCTCTGCTCAGGCTTTATGAAATTTGGTACATACATGCCCGGTGACACAGTGGTTCTCAGTGGTCCGACAAACACGCAAGGGTTTGATATGATCCTGAAATATAAGATATTTAAGAAAAGGTTAAACTGTTTTAACTCACTTTCTCCATTTCAAACTGGCCTTGAAGGTCCCATGTCCTGCAAAATCAATTTTCTTTGCTTTTGCTGACACCTTTTACTAAACCAGGGGTGTCCAAACAATGGTCCAAGGGCCAAATGGAGCCCGTTGTCCTTTTCAAATGGGCCCCCAAACAATAGAATGAATCAAGTGGATTTACACAGCCCATTTTCTGCAATATTTATACCATCTCAGTTTTTAGTATATTAAGAACATTGCACTTTTCTTCTTCCAACAGCCCTACATATTTTGACAGGTTCTTGCAGTTTGCTCTTGTTTTGTGTCTGACTGGAGATTAGCAGTCAGTATGTCCCTTCTCTTTCCCAAAGAGCCTTGTGGTATCAATGGACAACCAGGGCCTTTTGAAAACTGACTGGTCATCTCTTAGTCCTAAAGTCTTAACTTTATTACACTTAAAGTTAGTGACAAAATGGCCCAGACATTCATTTATTCTTCTGTATTTGGGCCTCAGTGAAAAAAGTTTGGACACCCCTGTTCTAAACTGTCAGTTCACAGAGAAATGCTTTCTGACCCTTAAAAGAAAATGCTACCTAAAATGCTCAGTTTTTTATTTCCTGGGGTTTATGATGTAATAGCTATACAGCCTCCACCTTCATGTGTGTTTAAACAAGCTCCTAAAAGCATCACGGCTGGGAGAATTTGCCTCCGTCATTTACAATAAAAGCAGTGTGTCCACGTTCATAAGGATGTGACATTGATGATATTCTCATCTTAAAAAGTTTATTGAATCAGGTCATCGTTAGTTTAAATCAAAATGTGACTCACTAAGAACCACTGAGACTTCACATATTCATGTTTGTATAAACATTTTCAGGTGTCCTGTGGAGATAATGATGACTTGTAGTACTATGAAGCAACATTTATATAAGTACATGTTTTGTTAATAACAGGAGAACACAACAGGTGGTTGTTATTTATATTCTGCTGTTGTTTTCATGCTTTCTCACTGGTCAGTTGTAATGATCATGGGTAGCAGTGCATCAACAAAAGCCTTATGGAGAAGAAGACAGACAATTACACTGATGGATGTAAACAATGTTGCATGTTGGCGAAGGTGCTAATTTAGCCAAACATGTTTGCTTTACTGAATACATTCTTGTTGTAAGAAGCTCTCAGTGTGGTTCTGTAAATCTCCACACAGCACCTTTTTGTGCTTTCCCATTTGTGGTATCTACCCAACTCAGCTTGACGCCACATGGTTTGGTTTCTACCTGCTTCGTCTTCCACTTCTGATAGTGATAGGAAACAGAGGCGATAGAGCCGCCTGCCCTGTGTGGCTTTTTTTAACATTGAGGAGATGAATTTTGCTCCAAGCAGCAAAACAACATACTGTTTAAAGTATAAGAAAGTGTGGGCAATCTCACACCATCAGTGAGCTGACAAAGAAGGTGTTTCATTTCCACATATTCACATCTGATGCCCCAACTTGTGACGATACTCTGACCATTCAGAGGTCAGCACTGTCTCTGTGGCATGTCTGGTCTCTGCTCAGCTTGCTTGGATCCTCACTTGAGCTGGCACAAAAACTGTGCCAAGTTTTGGGTACAGTCCCCGATGGAAAACCAAAATAACCAATTCAAGTTAGGCAGAGTTGAGCTGATACCACCTAATGGAAAAACCCCATTTATCTATTAAGTAGGGCCCTTTAAAATCCTTGATCATGGAATCCTGAATGGAATCACGGAATTGGACATCAAACGCGGAATTCAATATAAACACGGAATGTCACGAAAATGGCCAACATTTTACGTAAAAGCTTTTTTTCTGAACAAAAAGGAACGTATCTCTTTGGGAAATGCTCCAAGGGGGTCACCAATGCTGGGGACAATGCTTGCTATACTTCCCCTCCCCCTTGTCCTCCCCTAATTAACGGTGCAAACATGTCGAAGTGGCTGCCTGAGACACTGGCTAATTCGGCAAAGAAGCTACAAAACTCCCAGCTAACTCCAAAGTACAGGACAGAGCAGTTTCCCAATGATTATTATGTGTTGATGAAATGTTCTGCAGAATTTGTCAACATACTGTTGACTCGGCCTCTAAAGATACGTGTGAGGACCACCAGAGTGAGTGATTGTATTTAATTACTTTATACAGTGTCTCAGGGTTAAATTTGCGTAGAATACTAAAAGCCAGATTCTCAGAAAATAAAAACGGAAAAAAACGTAATATAAGAAAAACTAAAATGGAATTTGGGAAAAAATAACCCAGATTTTATGGGGCCCTACTTAAGACTGTTTCATTCCACTGAATTTATCGTCATGATGGTTTGAATGCTTCAGAGTTTATGCATCGTTCTCTAAGTCTGTCAGTGAAAACAGGATCACACCAGAAATCATGATTTAGCTTTGCTCAGGGTTCAGCTGCATCCTAGCACAGTGTTTTGCTTACTGAGTATAAACTTTGGATGGATACCACATGGTATAATCATCAATTACTGACTGATGGATGAATGCAGGTCAGCAGTGTTGCACATGGACTACCTGAGCATATTTTTTTTAACTTTGAATTAAAAATCCACTCTGCTTTGTTCAACACATTGAAAAACATTGAAATGTGGACACTATTTGAATAAAACATGTCCCTCCCTTGTTTTTGTCCCACAGCCAGTACAGACACCACAGCGCTCTACTCTGAAATCATGATGTATGTGCTGCTGGTGTTCTTGACCTTCTGGCTGCTGGTGGAGATGGTTTACTGCTACAGGAAGATCTCCAAGTCTGATGAGCAGGCGCAGGACACGGGGTGAGTCTCACCAAGTGAACAGACACACAGCAGAGATCAGTGTGGATAATGGTGCGGGTGAGAACAACATGTCCAGATGCACTTTGTAAACTTTATTCACTCCTCCACCCTCTTGTCCCTGACTCTGAATTAACTCGGATTGTGTGTCAAAATGTGGAAGTGCTCCCTGTGCTCACCTGGGTTTCTGGTGATTAAATGGTTGTGGTTTGAAATCTTAGAAGCACATCAGACAGGACAATTTAGGAGACATCAGAGCAGCCTTGAGAGGAAAGGAAAGAGTTGGACAGGTAAACAGAGAGAGATGGACGGAGAGGTAATTGAGTCTAAACTGCATCAAAGTGTAGCCCTCTTGCAGCAGTAATCTGTCTTTTCACTTAGACTGCCCGACAGCTCTGAATAATTGTAAGCTCTGCTGACTGCTCCCTCTTTTCTTAACAACCTTTCTACATCCTCAGAGAATTTAGCCGCTTCGTCAGAAACCGGCTTTTTGCGTCACCTTGTCAGCTGACAAAGCCCTGCGAGCCCCTGTGCAGTCAGCTCCCGCAGGATTGTGGCGATGTTGACGGGGCCAGTCGATCCAGGCTGACAGCATCTGAGCCGGCAATTCATGTCGCAGACATAACAATTACAGATACTCACAGCACATTTGCTGATAGTGGTATTGTGCTGCTGAAGAATAAAAATCTAAAATCCCAATCTGAGTGCTGTAGAGACCCCCAAAGACAAAGCACCGCACAATATGTTGTCAAAACACAGAAGCAGTGCATCATAAAGGATGAAGAAGTGGTTTCTACAACATAGTGCTAACAACATGCATAAAGTAGGTAGACTGTTGAATAAAGCCCCCCTCAAAAAATCAAATAGCAACCAGAATGTTGAACAAAGTAATATTTTGTACATTTTTTTCTAAAAGCAAGAACTTTTTAATCACAATGTTAATTTACAAACCCCCTATTCCAATGAAGTTGGAATTTCCCAAGACAACTTGAAACGTGGACTCATGAGACCACAACACACTTTCCATTTTGCTTGGCGGACCCAAAGAAGTCAGCAACATTTTTGGGTGTTATGTGGCTTTCACTTTGCATGGTAGAGTTTAACCTTGAACTTGAAGATGTAGCAATGACTTCTTTTTTTTTTTTTTTACTTATAATGGTTTTTGAAAGTCTTCCTGAGCCCATGTGGTGATATCCTTTGCTGTACCACCTGGGGGATCGAAGGCCACAGGCATCCAATTTTTTTTTTTTTCCAGCCTTGCCACTTATGTGCAGAAATTTCTCCAGCTTCTCTGAATCTCTTGATGATATTATGGACTAAAGATGATGATAAAATTCCAAATTCCTTGTATATGAACATTGAGAAATGTTCTTAAACTGTTGGACTATTTGTTCACAAAGTGGTGGACCTTACCCGTCCTTTGTTGTGAACAAATGAGCCTTTCTGGGATGCTCCTTTTTATACCCATACATGACACTTGCCTGTTTTCAGTTAACCTGTTCACCTGTGAAATTTTCCAAACAGGCGTTTTTGAGCATTCCTTAACTCTCCCAGTCTTTTGTTGCCCCTGTCCCAGCTTTTTTGGGACATGTTGGAGGCATCAAATTTAAAATCAGTGAATATTTCAAACAATCAAGTTAATCAGTTTGAACATCAAATATCTTGTCTTCATAGTGTATAAAATTAAATATTGGCAAAAAGGACTTGCAAAATATTGGATTCTACTTTTATTTATGATTCATGCATCCTAACTTCATTGGAATTTAGTTTTGTATTGGGTAACTGTTCAAATATTATTTCCAAACTGCTATTTAAATTAAATACTTTCCACTCATGCTAATTTTTCTCAGTCCATGGTAGCCTAATAGATAATCCAGTCAAGGTGCACATACAAACATTTGTGCAAGTGATGAAGACAGATCCGCGTTGCACAATAAAGAATAACTGAAACATTAGCAATCAAACAGACAACTAACCAACTGAATCAATAAATAAATGGGGCTCCAGGTCAGCCCAGCAGTTTGGGTGAGAGCTCTTTTTGTCAATAAAAGCCAGTATGGACTAATAAATTATAATCAAATTTTTAATAAAAATCAAATAAGACATGTATTATATGAACAAAATGTTGTCTTTGAGGAAAAAGTTGACAGAAAAAACAAGTTTTAAACATATTTGAGCCTCTTTGTAAAACATGAGAAAGGTGAAGGAAACTCTGCCTATTTGTGTAAACTCAAAGCTGAGAAAAACAACCTTTTTAGATGGTTGATTTTTGGAAAAGTAGATATGTTAAACACCAGTTAAAACTATCTGAAATAATTATTCCTGTATTTTCAGATATTTTTCTATCATAACCCGTCAAATCAATTAGGCCTTACAAATTTTGTGACTGAATTTATATTTAGTTAATGTGTAAATAACCTCCATCATGGTTTTTTTGGTTGTGAATTCTGGTCTCTCTATTGTGTATTTATATATTTGTTTGAATCATGCATGAACAGTAAAGTGAGCAGTTTAATATAACATTATGGGTCACATTAAAGCCCAGATTTTGTTGCTGGCTAATGTTGCTTTTACCGGTAAAGTTGATTGATCCAGGAGCAGATCTGGAGTCCACATTAAGTTAAGCATCACCTTATTGGATTTGCACAGCTCAGTGAACTTCCTCACATCCTGCAGCTGAAAGAGTTAATGAGTTGTGGCCGTTGGCATTATTGACCCATATGACCAACTCGGAGAGGCTGCTCTGTGGTTATCTTTTCAGCTGCACAGTCTTGATGCGTCACCACTTCCTCTGCAACATTTTTGGGTTAGAATTTGTGGTGCATTAGTGCCTTTGGTTCTATTCATCATCTCACTTAGAGACAAGATAAAGGCCATCAGCAGGAAACAATTACCAAAAGCTCCAAAATGAGGCTGTGTTTCAAATGTGCTGATGGAGTCACAAAAGCCTTCTCTCTTTAATAAATTGGCTCATCTGCACAGTTTCTGCAAAGCTCTAGGATGTGAATTTAATGAGGGTTTTGTGGCTTCAGACGGTGAGGTTTTACCATTAGAGCGTCATGTCCTCTTGTTGTGGAGCTTGTTTTGCACTCCCAACTGCAACCATTATGACATTGTTTCTCCTATGTGTGAAAAAACTCAGTCCTCCAGGGCTTTCATGGTGGAAATTAGGAGCAAATATTAATGCAGAACACCTAACAGTTCTTAAATCATGTAAATGAATTTATGTCCCATTGGTGAGAACTGCATTAGCCACCAGCTCTTAGACCCTCCTCTGCTTTTTACCAATCTACAGGACAAACTACCTAGCCATTCCCTCTGAGCTGAAAGCAAACCCCACCGCTCCTGTCACCCAGTGAAAGTGGTTGTCAGTTACACGGTATTTTAAATGTGATCGAAATCATCCCACTCATTTCCAGGTCATTGTTTGCACCGAAGCCTGCTATATATGTACAGGTCTGTCTTTGAATCATGATGATTTTATCACTGTGACATCCATGTTCCGCTTGTCCTTGTCCAATTATTGGGCCACTCGCCTGATCATAAGTCCACTGTTCACTCTCCATTGAGTACACAATCACTATCATGCCCATAAAGCACGAAAAGATAAAATATATGTGATGAATTCAGTGTTAAATTGTGGTTTTAATAACAATATGTTCTGTCATATAAGCTTATACAGTTAAGGCTTGTGTCCACAGGGAGTGTTCTCCTGTTCTGAGCTTCAGTTTCAGATCACTCTTGCCAGTGTTTAATGTTGCCAGGTAACAAGAGCTTCTGAGTCTCTCAACTACAGCCGTACAACTGTTTAAAATTGCTCTGTGTGCATCATATTTTATTTAATTCACCAAAATCATGACCGTTGAGTCAAGAAATCATGCCCTGTCACTGATAGAAGCTGAAGACCTGGAGAAAATTCCCTTGTGAATAGGTGTCTCTTTCACCTCCACTGGAAGTCCCACCCCTTCTTGATTTTAATTGGTCAGTGAAGAAAAATAACAGTGTTGAAATCAGTGTTAATGTTGACAGCACTTTTTAATTTAGTTTTAGTCTTTTGCCTAAAATATCTTTTAGTTTTAGTCATAATTTAGTCATCTAAATTGTTTTAATTTTAGTCTAGTTTTAGTTGATGAAATTTCACAACATCTTAGTCGATGAAATCTACTGTAAATTTAGTTGACTAAAAAATGAAGTGTAAAGAATTTTTGTTACCTTGAATTTCTGAAGTCATGTTTTACACTTGAATAAAATGAAACATCTAATAACCCTTTATTGAATGCTAGTAAAGTTTGAATGTATAAATGAACAGACACAATTTTAAACTGTGTGAAAAGCAGTCACCTTTATTTAGGCTACCTGGCAGAGCATCTCAGTTACAATACCAGAATTGACAGCAAACAGTGAACCTGCTCTACATGAATATATCAACTCATAAAGAGAGTAGCTCTGATTGGATCGCTCCCCAACTTATCCAACCACCACCAAGCTAAGACAGGTGTGATTGGATGCCCCTCTTAGCTCATCCAACCTTTCCAAACAAACAAAGGAGCTGTGATTGGATATACTCCTAACATGTCCCTACTTTCTACATGACCAAATGAGGTCTGATTGGATTAAGTCTCTGTCAAACATTTCAGTCTAGTTTTTATTTGTTGATGAAAATGTCAGTTAATTAAGTTTTAGTTTTTGTCCATGTGCACTTGTTTTTATTAGTCACTGTCCAGTTTTCATCAGGGGAAAAAAGGTTGACGAAAATAATAAGTCAATAACATTAACACTGGTTCAGCCATGTGCTCTCTCGGAAGTTGAGCTGTTTTCAACTGAGAGCATAGACATGAATGGGAGTGTGGTGACAAAAAATAAACTGACCCTGAGGGTGTTTCCAGGGCCCTGAGCACTGAGAACGCTGGACTTCATTGGTTTTGAGATAAAAACCTGCACTGCCAGCACAAAATTTGCTGCCTGTGGACACAGGCCCTTAAGTCCGGCAGTGATGAGGGATGTAAAATATAAGAATGATATAAAGGAGACTCTAAATTGCCCTCAGGTATGAGTGTGAGTGGCTGGTGACCGGTCCATGGTGCACCCTGCCTTTCACCCAGCTGGGATAGACTCCAGCCCTCCAAAAAGGATAAGCAGGATAGATAATAGATGGATGGATGTAGATATGTATGGTTTAAAAAATTGTGTCTCTTATGATAATGAGTTTAAAAAAATATGGGCACAGTATAATTGTTTATAAGATTTTAATTTAATTTCAAAAAGTAAAATAAAAAATCAGTTACTGGTTTTTATTGAACTTTTTGAAGTTAAATAAAAATCAGTTATTTAACTGAAGTGTCAGCATGAAGTATTTCAGGTCACATGAGTAACAGTGCACATCTTGCAAAAGCACTATTAAGCCTGTGTACATGGTAGTTGTGCTGATAACAGGATTTACTGTGCAGCAGTAGAAACATGTACTGTTGCATCCCCAAGAATGACACTTTAAATATATTCAATTCAAATACTGTTAATGAATCAATCACAGCGATCCGAGGTGTCTCATTTGCATGTATATGAAGACGCTTTCAACAGATGAAGTCATCCTAAAGGACACTCATGTTTATGGTTATTAGATGCTGTTGAATTGTTTGATATTGTAATAATGCACTTTCAGGAAGCTTATTTGCACAATCACTCAGTACTAAACAAGACTGATCTCTGCTCTTTTCAGGTATTAACCAATCAGGATGGGACTTCACTGTCATTTTACCAGGAAGAACAGGAATAGATCTAACAACACCCACGTCTCTGTGAGGAAATCATTACTCCCAGTCAGATGCGGTACTCCTGCCAACCGACCTCCCCCTGTGTATCGACTGAGTCTTGTGAAAAGCCAGTCAGAAATGTTCAAGTGCTCAATTCACCCCCCCCCCCCCTTTCTATTTTTCTAACCTTTGTGCCAGGCATCTGCGATCAAGTGCTTTCACAAATACAAAAGGTTAAGGGCACAAAAGTCACTGTTCTTGCTCTTTGTAATAGACAAGTACCAGATCCAGCTTTGCTTTATTTGGACCTACCAGTGTTTGAAATAGTTGAACATGTCCTCTGTAATTAGTGGTGCCTCTCATTTTTTTACCTTTTAAACAGAAAAAATCCCGAAAACATGCTGTTTTACTGCTGCTATATGAGGTATGGCTATTAAAAGACAAGCCTGATGCTGTAATACAACTTTATTGAACAATGCAGTTCTCCTTCAATCTCCTCTCCTTCTGCATCAACGCTCCGCTGCATGCAGGTCTTCACTGATCAGAGCAGTGCAGCAGGTCTTCTTCAGACAGTTGTCTCAGAACATCTGTTCTTTTCATAACTTCTAACACAGACTCAAAAATGTGTTCCTCTGAGCAAGGATTTGATCTTAGGAAAAAGGAAAAAGTCACACGGTACTAGATTATCTGAATAGGGAGGGTGATCAAGCACTGTGATTTGTTTTTTGGGTCAGAAACTGCTTTAAAGAGAGCATGTTGTCTTGATGAAGAATGAAACCATTTTTCTACAGCTTAGGTATCTTCCTTCAGACCCTTTTCTTGTAGTTTTTCTAGGACCTGTTTGTAATAGTGTTGATTCACTGTTGACCCTTTTGAAACCCACTCCTCCAAAATGATCCCCTTAATGTCAAAGGAAACATCAGCATGGTCTTGAATTTGGACTTGCTTTGTCATGCTTTCTTCATCCTTGTGATGATGGTGTTTTCCAGTTTACTGAGTGCCATTTTGTCTCTGTCCAAGTTTCATTGCATGTAATCGGTCCTAAAGTTTACTTCAGTTTGCTCCAAAATATCTCCATGGATTTGCATGCATTTTTCTTTTGATCAGGAGTCAGAAGTGTTGGAACAAATTTGGCACCCACTTTTATCATGTTCAAATTTGGATGAAACTTTGCCAAACTGTCTCTTTATCAATGAAAGCCATTTCTGCTGTCATTCATCTACTAAGATGCCAACCATTTTGAAGGATTTGTTCAATTAGCTGAAAGTTTCAGAAATTTTTGATGAGCATGGGCGCCAAGAATGTTCATCATCTTGGACATCCTCTCTGACTTCAGGAAGTCCTTTGTGCCATTCAAACATTCAACGCATGTGCACGTGACATGCAGTGTTCCCCACACTCCTCAGTTTATGTAGGAAAAGATTCAGCTGCTGTTTTGTTCATTTTCATCAAAAATTCTCAACTTTTGCGCTCATTTCCAACACCTTAGCAAAAACCTGCACTTAAAACAGTCGTTGCAGTGAACTTAAAATGCCACTTATTGTAAACTTAGAGCAGTTTTGTGTGAATACCCTTTAGTATAAAACACTCGGTGTGACTGTGAACCATGTGGTTTATCCTCATACATACAGTCTTATTATCTAATAGCCATACCTTATATATACAATTTTTTCTGGCGCCGTAGTTACTGTGTGGTTCATTTTCTTTATAACACTTTTATAACCCGCTGACATTTATGTCAAAGTTTTATTTGTAATTGCTTAAATCTTTTTGATGTATTTTTATGGAAAACTTTTTCTGAGCTTTTATACTGTGTGGATGTGCAACCATGTCTGTTTCTCTGTGTGCTTCACTGAAACAATATAAAAGCAGGGATGGGCAACTGGCGGCTCGCTGGAAACATGCAGCCCCTGCAATCACTTAATGTGGCCTGCAAGTCAGTTTAAATGTTCCGAAAATGTAAACACAAAGCTGGGGATCTGCCATGTAGTTCAGTCTAAGTTAACTCTACATTAATATATACAGAGGCAAAATGCAGGACAAACATGAAAGATGGCTGCTGCTCAGTAATCCCAACCAACTGGTAAATGTTTAGTTATTTACAAGAAAGTATTAGATATGATTTGTTGTGATGGGTCTGTAAAGGGGGCATGCAGGTAGTGCACATGCCTCACTGCAAGATAGTCGCTGGTTTGATCCCCGGGTCGGGCAGGGCCTTTCTGTGTGGAGTTTGCATGTTCTTCCTGTGCTTGCGTGGGTTCTCTCCAGGCAATTCCTCCCACAGAAAAAAAAACATGCTCATTATGTTGATTTGTGACTCGGAATTGCCTTGAGAGTGAACATGAATGGTTGTCTCTCAGTGTAGCCCTGCGATTGGCTGGCGACCGGTTCAGGGTGTACCCCGCCAATGCCCAATAATAGCTGGGATAGGCTCCAGCCCCCCTGCGGCCCCAAAAAGGATCAGCGGTGTAGAAAATGAATGAACGTATGGTTCTGTAAAGGTCTTTTACAGGGCTATTCTGAATGCATTTGGAATAATAAAAAGGTCTAATGCTTTAGATCCCAACCCCCCATTTGGAGTGCAACGTACTGTCAGCTTTGAGGTGGTCAAAATTCGGTTGACCTAATTTGGCTAAAAAAATGACATAACATTGATAAGAGTTTCTTTAGAGGTATTTTGCACAAAATGTGTATGTTAGCCCATTTGATCTCAATTTAATGAATGAAAACAACAGAAAATTGGTGTTTACTACCAAGTACTTTTATCTTTTTATCGTGTTGGTCCCAGGAGGGGCTCGGCTCTTAAGTAAAAAGGTCAGGAAGCACTGATCCAATAAACTACTTAGAGCTTTACTTTCTGCTTTTGAGCTCAAAATAGCATCACAAACTCAGATGTAAAATACATACAGAGATGAGGCATTACATTATGACCACTGACAGGTGAAGGGAATAACACTGATCATCTCTTTATCATGGCTCCTGTTAGGGAGGGGGATGCAAGTGGTGAATAAAAGGTGGCCCCTGTGGTCTGATCCAAAAGGTGAGCTCCTGTTGCTTAAATTGCTGAAGAAGTTAACGCTGGTTCCAAAAGAAAGCTGTCAGAATACGCAGTGCATCGTAGTTTGTTGTTTTGTTGTGTATGAAGCTGTGTAGCTGCGGACCTGTCCTGGTGCCAGGTGGTCATACTGTTATGCCTAATCAGTGTACATCTGCTTTATAAGGCGTTCAAGCGAGTGATTTCATAATAAACTTGTACAGCAATCAGCAGCACTAAACTGCATTAGGCCAAAGTCCCTTTAAGCTGAGAGCTACCTATGTACAGGGTCATTGGCGACCAAGTCCAATGATGCACGAGGGGTAGAAGGCCCATGTGGTCCTGATTGGTGTAAATAAAACCTTATTATCTCCACCAAGGAGGGTATGTTTTTTGCCAGCGTATGTTTGTTTCTTTGTTATCAAGATTACGAAAAAACTACTGGACGGATTTTGCAAAAATTCTCAGGAGATGTTGGTTCATGGCCCAACTTAAAAATGATTACATTTTGGTGGTGATCCAGATAACCGCCATAAGCGAATGATCGTTTTCGTTCAATAACTGTCTAACTAATAATGATAACATGATTATGAGTGCTAGGTGTGGGTTTTCAGGGTCAAGGAATCATATTATGATGGTAACTTTATCATGGAACTATTGCTTCTACATGTAACAGCAATATGTGAGCTACCTTGGCAGAGGTTTGCTTTCTTGTTATGATAGTTAACACTATGTTGATTATTTTACATGGCTCAGATTTACATTTTATTAAACCCACCCAAAGCTGTGAAGGGAAGCCAAGAGGACTGTTTTCTTTAGGGAAAAATAAAAAATTATGAAAGTGTAGATACCTACTGTTTAATCCTTAGCCAGATTACACTATTTTGGTTCATTTTACTGGATGCCTGTTTCAGGTTGAAAAAATGTGACCCTCTGAAAGTCAAACCAACATTGAAGCGACCCTCATGGTCTCCAAAGTTGCCCATCCCTGCTCTAAAGGAACAATCAGATAATATTGTATGAAGCCACATTATTCCAGCTTTATCAGAGTCACCTTGAGGTCTCTCCTATACTCTCCTCTGTATGAATCTTTTATCGGTGTTCCTGTGTCTGCACTGACGTCAAAGTGCACCCAGTAAATGAGGTCTCACTGCATAAAGTTACTCTAAAGCTTTGACTGTTGCTGGTGTTTGGACAGTAGCAATGTTTTTGAGACTATAAATGTGTGCCTAATTCTATAGTACAACACTGTAGAAATGTTTATACTGTGTGAAACAATCATACCACGCCGTTCTTTGCCTCTTAGAGATCTCTCCTGTGCGAGTGTGCTGCTTTTGAATATTAAACACAGTGCATTTCAGTGTCTGTGTTGAATTTTCTTTTTTTACTGAAAAGTTTTTACCTTCAAGAGGTGATTATTCTAGAGATGAGTCGAGGGAAATACAGCACCGGCCCTCTGCAGCTTATTACCTCTGCCTGAAGTTGTTTTGAAAGGAAAAAATGTGCATTGTGAGTATTTCCAGCTTTCAATAAAACTTGTGTGAAGAAGTAAATTTAAGTTTCTTTGTTTCTTCAAAGAGTAAATTTTATTATGAGCCCAGCAGAGCTTTGCAGAGATAGAAGAGTTTTATTCATAAGGAGTAGAAAAGAACTAGATAAGGACGCCCGAAGAGGTCGAGAAGAAAGTCAGGAGGAAGGTCAAAGGACTTGAGGAGGGTAAGGGTCAGAAAAAGATGACTCAGTTGAAGCGAGACATGATTTTCATTGCTCTTTTAGCTATCCGTGACCCACAGCAGTGACAGATACAACAGCAGCTGTTGTTATAGCAACCCTGGGCATGCTAGGAAGATTGCCTGGCAAAGATATTACCCTGAAATAGTTGTGATGCGCTCTTTTATGCTCGGCCATGAAGTGGTTTATCACTTACTTTCACAGAATGTGAAGGAGGCCACCCGTCACCTAGCTCGCTCTGCAGAAGATGGTTCTTGAAGAGATGAAATGCCTCCAGATACCCACACCAAGGTCACGTATGTAGTCAAAGAGATGTGATTTAACAAGTATACCCTTATCCTTCTATCAAGTTCACATAAATTGGTTATTGATTGGGCAGCACATCCCATAAAGTCTCCAACAATACGGCATTATGGATCTAAGATCACAATTCAAACCCTCCCCCTCCTCTCCCTCTCTTTTCTTTTGCTCTCTCCTAGATCTCCACTGTTACACCGTGCCTCCCTGAGGATACAACCCAGTAATATGGCCCACATTCTACAAATATACATTTCAATTAAACCACCAGGCAACAGCACCTGCCTCTGAGATCTGCAGAGCATTTTAAGTCAAATCACACCTGGACACAAGCCTTGACTTAAAACAAAATAATATAGCTAATTTTCTCTGATTGTAATTGGAAATGGCTGATCACATGACATGTCTGCAGGAGAAAAATAGATTTTAATGGGTCAATACCTGCCTGACCGAGCTGGCTGTGCTCAAAAGACTATTCTACCCTCATATCTATATATGGCCTCAAGCCTCACCTTTTGCACCTTTTGTTTAACAGCATCAATCAAAGCATTTCAGTCATTTGAGAGAAATATGACCCAAAATCATAAATAATGGAACATGCAGCACATTAAACTCACTCATCTATGCAGGGTCTCTGTCTCCCCCTAGTGTAAAGCATATGATGTCATCATTTGTGACATCATATCAGAAACAACATATTAACACCAAGCTCTGTGTCCATGCCAATCAAGCCTCAGGTAATGTATTTAATGGGCGATAATTTTTCATTAAGAGGGCTGCTCAAGACAGGGATATGGTTTTCACTAGGATATCTATGTTACTGATTCATTGATGCCTGTTTTGAAGGCTCTGATAATAGAAACACTTTGCCCCAGCATTTTGATAATTGGTCCATGCTGCATGCTGCCAGACGTTGCATTCACCCAGAAACACAAGTTATCGATCAGTGCCGGTCAATAGTCACTTTGTCGGGGCCCAGTTCTTTCTGTATTACCATTTAAGAGTTATGATGGATCGGAACGTATTGATGAAACATAAAGTGAGTGATTATTATGCTGTGGTTTCCCACTTTCTCAGCTAGGATGGCATGCAACCTGTTAACCATGAAGCCTGTTTTCCTTTTCTTACTCTTACCCCCCACCTCGCTTTGTTCTTGTTCTCCACTCCCACTAAAGGAGGTCCATGCTCTGTGCCGTAATGGCCTCAAAGGAGATTTCAAAGCATTGTGTCAAACCAAGCTGGAGCTAAGAGGTTGTTTCTGCAGATCTTCTCCTGCCTGCCCATTTCCATTCCTGCAAGCCTCTGAAGATGAATGCACACATATTAACTGCTGAAATCGAATAGCTTTTTCAGTGGGTAGATTTATGTGGTTTCGATGATCAGAAGGAAAATAATATTTAATTTCCATGCATCTCCTGCTGTGGACTTCAGGACAGAGGTCTGTTCATAAAACTGCCCCTGCTTATGAAATAATTTCTGGAGTGTAGAGGTTTTTGCTTGACTAAGGACTTCCAGCAGAGAGCAGATGAGAGGTATTTTTAGATTTACAAACAACCTGTCTTTTACGGATATCATACTAGGACCAAGTGTCTTGGAACAAATAATAAATCACTGTCTGCCTTAAACTGACCACATACTTTTAAGACTAGATAGCACTCGGAGAGCGCAAACCTCTGCCAAGGCAGCTGACATATTGCCGTGACATCTAGAAGCAATAGTTCCATGATAAAGTTACAATCATACTATGATCCCTTCACCCTAAAAAACTCACACCTAGCACTCAGAGTCATGTTCATCACTATTAGTTAGACAGATATTGTGCAAAAATGATTGTTTGCCAATGCTGGTAATCTGGATCACCACCAAAATCCAATTATTTATAAGTTGGGCCATTACCAACATCTCTTAATATATTCAGCAAAATCTGTTCAGTTGTTTTTGCGTAATCTTGCTAACAGACAAACAAACATAAGCTGACAAAAACATAGCCTTGGCAGAGGTATCACCATTTGTCTTAAATGACCACTTTCTTTTAAGACCAGTCATGTGATGGGTATGACAGCGGGCCAGTCTGGTGATGTAACATCGTAGTATGTTGATGTAGGACCCCAGCACTGCAGCGGTCAGCTACACAGACACTTAACAGTCTCCAAACAAACAGAATTAAAGGCATAATCAGCGACCCTAATCCGATGCACTGTTTGTCAAAATCACCGTATTTCTCCTCACCATCTGCAAGCTGTCACTTCTGAGGGCATGCTGGAAAAAAAAGTCCGCTTTCAATACACAGCCTAGGCTCTGAATTTCAGCAGGTAAATCCTGTGTCTCAGACCGAGCCACCAAAACACGCTCAGGGGGTGGTTCATACTCGTGTGCAGGTCAGACAGAGGGGGGAGGGGGAGTAGTAGGTTGCGTAGTGTGCGCAGTTAGCGTAAGAGAGAGACACGGTAGGTGCCGATATTTTTCATTAGCAATGGCTGAAAAACAGCCCAAGAGTAAACGCTTGGAGGAGTAGAAAGTAAAAAAGAAGGGCTACGACCATGAGAGGGAACTCCGCGAATTGAAAGGTCTGAAAACGGACGCGGAGGTCGCCATCTTTCTGCTGGACAGGTGAGCAACATTAGCTTTGTGGTGCTTCACATAACAGTAACAGGCGTCGGGCATTCATCATATTATCTAATCTGCCAAAATGTACTGTTGTACCCGTATTAAGGCTGACTTACTCTCAAGTGTTGGCTGGTCCGGCCTCCGCCATGTTGGTCAGCTACGCAGTTTCTACGGCCGTTTCAATGACAATGCGCGTCCGTGAGCTTCGGGGTGGAGTATGAAGGGAGAGGTGGGTCTGTATTCATTTACACTTTAAATATCAACAACTTCTCTACTCGTTTTCTCCCACATCGCTGACTACACCTTTAAATACTTTTTTAGGGAAACAGTCTCTTATCGGTAACCTTTTTGGGTGCTGTTTTCAGTACTTTTAAGGCTTGGTATTCTCTCTGCTCCTGGATGTCTGCTGCGTGCGTCTCAGGTGAGGTGTGTCTGAGCATTCTGAAAACCTCAGGTGAGTGCAGCACCTCTACATTTGGTAGTGTCCCTTTCTGGTGAAGCGTGGTGATTTTGCTTAAACCATTTAATTGACACAAACACTTTCAAATTATATTGTCCATACTTGCAAATAATGCCATCTAACTTATTTTAACTGGAAGAGTTTAATGTTTAATACTTTTTAATGTCGCCTTCTCTCCTATACCTTTATGATATTACACCTGCTGCATTTTAATGCATTTTTAGTGTCTCTAAATCCCTTTGACCAATTACTATTGAACTTTTAAAAAAATATCTTTACCTACTTTTTAAGGTTTTTACATGCTTTTTAATGCTTTAAAACATGTTTGGCTATATTTAAAACACTGCTATTATTTTTAAACATTCCAACCACCAGTGTGACTGAACAGTTAGAGATAAACATTAAACCTCTGCAGATGAGTGAAATTGAACATTATTTTTATTGTGTGTTTTTACACTTGTAAAACTTAAAATTCAATGTACAGGATCAAATTTAAAGGAACAGTTTGTCATCACTAGAACCTGCTGGTGTCTTATTCAGATGGACTAGTGCAGAAATTAGTCCTAAAACACAGAGGTGTATAAGGGTCAAGATAGGGTGACCAGATGTCCCCATCAAGCCCATAAGGAATTGGGTTGGAGACTTAAGGTGGTCGGTTCAAGTGCCGACAAGTTTGGTGGTTGGAGAGGTGCCAGCTAAGATCCTGGGCTCTGCCAGAGTGCCCTTGTGCAAAGCACTTAACCCCAAAACACGCACTGCAAATGGCCAAACTCTGCAAACACAGGAATGATGCAAAACCAAAAACACAAACACATGAAACAAATGCAACAGAAAAACGCTGCATGAAAAAAATGATACAATCATCGAAACGCAGCAGAAGCAAAAACGTACAAACCAACAAAACAAATGCAAAAGAGAAATGCTATATACAAAATCCCAAAACAACTGCAAGAGATGTAAGAGATTATGGCCAAGTGTTAAAGAATGTAAAGGAAAACATACCTTTTTATTCTTCTCTCCAAACATTTGCTAACTTTCTTTTGAGTATCCCGCTTTCTTCATAGCCAACTTTCTTCTGGGTATCTCCTGTCTGTAACGAGGGTCTGGTCCATCCCTCTGGTCGGCTCCCCCTGGTGGCCTGGCGAACTTACGTTTTGTGGAGTGAATTTGCAGTGTTTCTCTCTTGCAGTTGTTTTGTTGGTTTGTATGTTTTTGCTTCAGTGATGATTGCATCATTTTTTTTTTCATGCAGCGTTTTTCTGTTGCATTTTTTATGTGTTTGTGTTTTTGGTTTTGCATCATTCCTGTGTTTGCAGCGTTTGGCCGTTTGCAGCGCGTTTGTTTATTTGTGGTGCGAATACCCTTGTCGGCCACCGTACATATAATAGCACAAAACAAAATTGCCCTTGTGAATGTGCTGTACAGCCAGCAGATATGTATTTATTCATGTGTTTGGTCTGGGCATACTTATAACCCCATTATTTTGTCCATAATCAGCCATTTACCTCTCCCCTCTGACTCTTACATCCCCCAGAGTCAAAGCTCATTATGGAAACAGAAACCTGTCAGCATGAACACATGCTTAAGCATTTTTCTCAGGCATCTAATTTCATCTGCAAAACTTTGAATCACCTCCTAGGAACCCTCTTAAGTTTAGCATAATGCTGCTTTAAACAATGCACCTCCAGCCTCAGTGAATTATCTCTGAGTGTGTGTATAATTGTATCAGCCATGTCGTTAACCGAGTTGTTATCCTCCCCCTGTGGTGTCATTGGCACAGAGGACGGCAAAGAGGTGGAGCCGTCTGACAAATGGAGCAGACAACCTGAATACAGAATGAGACGCCATTTTTTTGGGAAGTCATTTGCTGTCATGTAACCCATCAAACATTTTTAACAGAGGACGTTCTCAAGGTATCTTACATCCTGTTACCTGCTCTAGATATTTACTGAGAACATGCCTGAGCTCATCTTCTCACATGGATGTGTGGTGTTAAAGGAATGACCTCTGACCTCCTGAGATCCTGGGATACTAAATATGGCATCACATCATCTTTCCTCAACGTAGTAAATAATTGCTGAACATAAACCTGTTGGCCTGATTCATGGGTGCTTTAATCCCCCACCCTGTGGTCACAAAAGCAAATCACAGTGATCAGTGTAAATTCAAGATAGGTGCCAGCTTGACCTGAATGTTTTGCAGGTGGTCCAATTAGAAATCTTGACCTCCTTGTATTTTGGGATCAAAATTTGCTGATTAATACTTATCACTAGCAATAAGCTACAGACCCCAGTTCTAATGATGTTGAGATGTTGAGTAAAATGAACATAAAAAATAAAACACACTTCAAAGACAAGACATTTAATACTCAAACTGATAAACATTTGCAAATATTTAATCAATTTGAATTTTATGCCTCCAAATGGCTGAGACAGGGGCCACAAAAGAGTGGGAAAGTTGAGGAATGCTCAAAAACACCTGAGAACAAGTTGATTGGAAACAGGTGAGAGTCATGATTGGGTATAAAGAGAACATCTCAGAAAGGCTCAGTCATTCCAGAGCAAGGTTGGGGTGAGGTTTATCACTTTATGAAAAACTACATAGGCAAATAGTCCAACAGTTTAGGAACAACATGTCTCAAAGTATAGTTGCAAAGAATTTAGGTATATTATCATCTGCAGTCCATAATATTATCAAAAGATTCAGAGAATCAGGAGAAAACCTCAACAATTTAGAGGTAAGGCCAAAAACCAACATTGAATGCCTATGACCTTTGATCCCTCAGGTAGCACTGCATTAAAAAAAAACATCATTCTGTAAAGGATATTACCACGTGGACTCAGGAATACTTCAGAAAACCATTGTCAGTTAACGGAGATTGTCACTACGTTTACAAGTGCAAGTTAAAACTCTACCATGCAATGAGAAGGCCAGCACTGCCGGCTTCTCTTGGCCCTGAGCTCATCTGAGATGGACTGAAGCGAAGTGGAAAAGTCTGCTGTGGTGTGACGAGTCCACATTTCAAGTTGTTTCTAGAAACCGTGGACATTATGTCCTCTGGGCTAAAGAGACTAACAGACTGTTATCAGGGCAGAGTTCAAAAACCAGCATTTGTGATGGTATGGGGGTGTGTTAGTGCCCATGGCATGGGTAACTTGCACATTTGTGAAGGCATCATTAATGCTGACAGGTACATACAGGTTTTAGATGTTGGCAACATCTTTTTCAGGGACGTCCCTGCTTATTTTATTAAGACAAGACATATTCTACATGTGTTACAACAGCATGGCTTCACAGTGAAAGAGTGCAGGTACAAGACTGACCTGCCTGTAGTCCAGACCTGTCTCCCACTGAATATGTGTTGCTATATGAAGCACAAAATAAGGCAAAAGAGACCTAGGACTGTTGAGCAAATGAAGTCATACATCAAGCAAGAATGGGAAAGAATTCCACCTAAAAAGCTTCAACAATTAGTGTCCTCAGCTCCTAAATGCTGATTGAGTGTTGCTAAAAGTGAAGGTGATGAAACACAGTGGTGAACAAGCCCCTGTCCCAGCTTTTTAGAAACATGTTGCAGCTATCAAATTCAAAATTAGTGAATATCTGCAAAAACAATGTTTATCAGTTGAACAATAAATATCTTCTTGGTGCGGTATTTAATTGAATAAAGGTTGAAAAGAGTTTGCAAAGTTGGGTTTGTATAATCCTTTCCTTATATCAACAAGGTGCAGTCAGCTCAGTCAGACTGAGCCACACATGCAGTCCTCCTGCAGGAAAATGAGGGAATAGCATTAAACCATATGGTTGCAGCAAGCGAAGTTGTTAACATTATTATTGCACACACGTGTATCAACAACACCTTCGCTCTCCTGCTGTGTGCATTCCAGATTCACCTCTTTAAAGCTTAAGTCAAATGTTTGAGCTGATGTGGGATGTTTTCTTTATCTGTGATGTGTCTTCCTGAATAAATAACCAACCCAAAGCTGTAATGTCGTCCTCGCTGTCATTTATCATGCAACATGGTTTGTATAGTCTCACAAAATGAAGATATCACATCCACAGGTGGTTTTTAAACTCCTAATCTAAAGTGAACTCATGAATTAAACATAAGCCCTTCACTGTACACCATAACCTTTCCTCCTCTCTGTCTACCTCCTCCATCCATCATCCCCATCCTCTGTTTTCACTCATCCGCATTTCAAACAAGAGCCATCTTTGATTAGCAAGACAAAGGAGGAAGCCTTAAATAAAAAGACCATTTACAAGTCAGACTGTGGGAGCGAGGCAGTGACTGTGGGCCCAGCTTTCCCCCCACCGTCTATGATGAGAGGATGGAGCTGGCCTGTGGCACGATGACGTTGCAGCTCCATTGTTAGTGAAATGAACACCTGGCTGCTGGAGAAGTGCTAAATCACCGCTGTGTGTGTTTAGCCACACCTGAGGCCCTCCAGACCGAGCGTAACAAAGCAGAACATTTCACTGCAGGCTGGATTCAAAGTAAGTATGCCTGAGAGATGCAAGGTTTTCATCAAATTAATCCTAAAATTGGACAATGGCTCATGGAGATAATCTCCATGAACCATCTAATAAGAAAAGAGGCTGAAAATTTAGTATTGCCAAGGGTTTCTGTAACTTTTAATTATATCCTTGTATAATGTGCTGAATGCCTTTTAAAATAAAGATAATGTTTTGTCAAGGTCTGAATCACACGATCATCACTGCAATCAGATTAATACCTTAACTAATGGGGTGACTGAGTGCATTCAATCATTGGTTTCTTTCCTGAAGATCTTTCATAAAGCCAGCATATTGATGTCTGACAAAAAAAACTCAGGGTGAAAATCAGTTCCTTCTATCATTAAAATGTTCTTTTGCTTCAAGGAAGACATTGTTCCAAGCAATATTCAGGTCTGCGCCTGATTATGGTGATATTCTGTACACCCATACTATCTCATCCTCACTGAAAATGTTGGAAACTATGTATCGTACTGCCTTGTGTTTTATTTCTGCTCAGGTACGCACACATTGAGTCTTGTGTGAGAGTTTGCTGGTATTTTATTCAACAGAAGGATGAAACATTCTCTCTCTATTAATCCGAACTACAAGGACTGACTTCTTATTCTTTGCTGACTCCAAAAAATTGTCTGTAGCCTTAAAAAACTAGGTAAAAGGTAAAAAAAATAAAAGACTCACAAACTAAAATGCAATACCAACAATAAACCTAAAAGTCCATAAACACAAAGATAAATTATTCCAAAGGGAAGCAGGGTACAACACAATAGACATAAACAATTAAACTAACAGCCTTTTCTCACAGGACCTCCAAATACAAGCAGAACAATGATTTTATCTAACAAAGATGGATTATCAAGCAGATGCAGGCTCTGTTGAGAAACTCCCCTTCTCCGGCTTCTCCGGCTTTATATAAAGTTGAACGGCAGGGCAATTGGCTGCCGGACATCTCCAGCTGCTGCTCCAAATCTGCCTGACGATCTCTGCTTCTACATACCCACACACATACACAGCACTCCACAGACAGGTTAACGAGAGGAGGGGGCGTGGCAGTGGCCGTAATATGCTGTCATGTTGTATTCATGTTGTAAATATTGTTAATGTTAAGAGTGTAAATTCCCTGACCTTATGTATAGTCTCACTTTTACTTATTTTATTTATTTTTACTACATAAGGAAGTTGATATAGCTCAAGACTCTGCATGATCTATCACTTACTTATTTTTTTACTTACTTATTTTTTTACTTAATTTTTTATGCTCTTATCTATTTTAATGTCTTAGTTTGATATTCCCACTGCTTTACTATGTATAAGATAGATAGATAGATAGACACTTTATTCCTGACTTAAAGATCCATGTCATCAAAACATACAAGTATAAATATTGGTAATATATAGAATAAATTAAATACAAAGAGACATTTACTCCAGTGTTTCCAGTAACAAGACAAATATCGAGTAAGAGTGAATAAAACAAAGGAATTTCCCCCTCGGGATTAATAAAGCATTTCTGATTCTGATTAACAACAGCACGCCATTAGTCATGGGTATGAGAGAATATCTTTATGAACCAGGAAAAACAGAGGAAGAATTTTTGAAGATGGAGTCACAGGTAAAAAGAGGGACGGAGAATGGAGCAGGACAGATTACAAGTTACCTGTTGGTGCAGGTGCATGAGCTGTGGGCACATGTCCACAAACTTTGGGCCCATTTACACGACAACGTTGTCACCAGAGACTGAAAGGTTTTTTCTTGCATTTTTAAAAGCACTCCGTGTTCACACAGAGACTGTGTGATAACGATACGCATTCACACGGATCTGCAAGAATGACTGAAAACATGGTAGCTTGCATGGCAGGCCAGTAGTTGGCGATGAAGGTTTGTAGTGTCCTTAGCAAATATTACAAATATGTCTCCAGAGTACTGATGCATCAAATCCACATTTTGTTGGAGGAGCAATATCAAACCTAGCACAGTTGTCAGCACACATGTTGCTCGGTAAACGGCCATAGCTGTTGGTGTTGTTCTTAGGTGTTCATGCTACATTTATCTGAAAGAGTACTCCCCAATTCCCCTGACAACGGTGATTCCTGTTCACATGGAGACGACAACGAGAATGCTTTCAAAACTTTTCACTCTGGACTGCAGTTTGTGGAAAAAGTTTGTGTATTCATGCACTCTGTGTTCTTGTTTAAATGGAAGACGCAAACACAATGAAAACTCTCCATTTCAGCTGTTTTGGTTGTCGTGTCAATGGACCCTTAGTAACACGGCTCCTCTTGGAACTTTCATCAGAGCATTTTGATTTAGGTAAACCTTCAAGCATCTGTCGTGTGTCGTCCTGATCTGTAAAATAGGTCCTGCAAAGACAATGCTCTGACGCTGCAGAGAGGTGAGTCCTGACGTCCATTTTTAAAACAACAAGCCAGATTTGGCGATTTATATGGGTTTGTGCTCCAGTGACCGCTGCCCGACCCCCCTGCAGGCTTCTATACAAGCTTATTTGTGAGGTTTATAAAAATGGCCCTTAAAATTTGCAATACATATCGCAGGAGGAAAAAATATAAAATTGCCATATCATTATTTCCGATGTTGTCTGGCCACAGTCAGTCACTGACTTGGATTTTGGGGTGGCAAATCAGATTTGAAGGTGGGCCCTCATCCAAACACAGCCTTGACTGGAAGGAGGAAAAAGAATCTGCAAAACCACAGTGAGGCTCTTGACAAGCCCTCTGCTTTATTTATGACTTTACTTTGAGCAGCAGCAGCTGAGGAAGCATTCGGCTGGTGTTCTTCCTGACATGTTGTTAGAGAGATCCCAACATTGTATAAATATTATTTCTACCCAGATGGTTACAAATGTACAAATACACACATGCACACTTACAACTCATGTATGTCCACGCTCATGCTTCGGCTGTGAGCCACCATAAAAAATGATACTGAGACTCATATCCAGAGACTTCTATGTCTGTTGCTGTGGATCAGAAACCCAATTAATTAAACTCTTCAGTTCTCTCTCTCACACAGGCAGGTTCAATCTGTGGAGGATTAACTTATAGATGGGTGGTGGAAATAACAGCTGCTCCTCTGTACTGCTGTCTAATGTAAGTGACTTCTGTATTTTAACAATAAATCCCAAAGACACTTGAGTCATAACTACACACAAACTCCTTTGGGATCAATTAATTGAGTGTGCACGTGGATGTGGATTCATAGGCACTTTTAATCTCCTTAAGTGCTAGATTATTCCTCAGATGTGCAATGGTATTATTTACATAATTCACAGCCTGGCATCACTGCTTTGATGAAACCTTCAAGCTTATCTGGAGAAGATAAATGCAAACACATGATCTGTGGATTTGGAGCAACAACTAATAAACACAGTGGATCAATACCAAAGCCTTACAGCATAGACATGCACTGAAGAGATGCTCCACATGCAGCAGTGGAGCACCAGTGGGAACAGCTGACCTTGTTTGCCTAACTCTGTGCCAGGGCCTGGAAACAGGAGAAATTAAATACATGTCGATGACCTGTAGTTGACCGAGGAATCATCCAAAACTAAATAGTCAGCTTTGGGCTGCAAGATACAATTTAGAAAATTATGAGTTTAAGGATAAAAGAATAAAACTGGATCTTTCCCATTAATTTCCCAAATTAAGCACACAGACCAGCACACACCAAGGATGGTCCAGTCCTGTTTCTATCACCCTAGAAATTTTTCCACAATTTTCATCTATTTTATCTTATTATTTATTGGATAAAATATCTATCTATCTATCTATCTATCTATCTAGATAGATAGATAGATAGATGGGCGCTATCTATCTACAGATGGGCTCCAAGATGAATGATAATGAACAGATCATCTGAGTGGGTGATTTCTTTTAATTCTCTTCTTAAGACAAACTTCTATTGGCAAGCCTTTTCTGATTTTACTTTAATTTTATCATATGGCATTGTATTTTATTTTACTTAACTTAAAATGAATTTTAGTTTTTTCAGAATTTCTTTTAAAGAAGTTGATGTCTTTCAGAGTTCTTTCAAATGATTTCATGTTAAAGTGGATGACGTATTTTTCTCTGCCAACACAGAAGTTAGCATTGTGCTAGTTCCCTTGACTGCAAGCCCACTAAAAGCTTACAGCTGTTTTGTTGGATGATGTAGTCAAAACACTGCATAAAGCCGAAGGTGTACCTTTCACTGCTCTAACTTTATCGATCATTATATCAAAAATAATTCATTAGTTTATATGTGGGAAAGTACAGCCAAGTAAACCAAGCTAACACAAACATCTAAGGACGAAGTCAACTATGGCATCAACTTACAAGTCACCAATTTACACGGGCACCAGTTAAATTACTACACCAAACTTTCTTTCGTACTATACTCTGCAGTGGGCTTGCAATCCTATGCAAGGTGTAATCTGCCTACGGTGAAACATCTATTGAGTGTTTTTCTTTCCTATTGAGGTCATAAAACTGGGAGTATGAATGTGACGTTTATAAAAATCCATCTACAGGAGCTCAGGAAGGACTGACAACTCAACAGACTCAAGGGCTTCTATTAGGTGGTAAAATTGGCTAACCTGGCACACCAGACGTTCAATACATTTCACTAGAAAGAGCCCATAGAAAGTGTTTGAGGAGGACAGAACCTTTCAGAAGCATATCCAGAAGGTAACTGGAGTATCGTTCTGTGAATCAACATTTATTACAGGCTAATCAGATAATGTTGTAGGCGGGAGCTCCTGCGCTACAGAATATGAGTCACTTCGTAAAACAAACTTTCATCAAAACATGCCAGAAGTGGAGGTAATCATCCTTATTATTGAGAAGTTTCTGGTGTTGGTCTTTGGTTTTCATTTATTGAAGAAATGCAGTCAGGATCTGATGAAACTGCTCCTGAAGCTGTTAGCATCTATGCTAATCCCTGTGTGAGCAGTCACTTCCTCCTGTCATCTTGCTTGTAGCTCGTCAGCTGCGGTGCAAAGTTAAAACAAGCTCCTTTACTCATAACTACACATACTCTCAAACTGACTTTGGGATGAGAAGAAGTAGTCTCCCTGTGTTGGAGGAGAAAGAGCCAAATGCGTTACCAAATACAGAGGAAGGGAAAAGGGGGGAACTGAAAGCATCATTACCAGAAGTCCCTCCTGACAAAACAGACTACATTTCCCCTAACACCACCTTTCTGTTTCACCACAGTGTAGATCACATTTACCTCCCCTACTGAATTTGACCCACACTGGGCCATAACAAAAAACACTTAGCCACGTAAATTTGATCTGAGGCGAATTGGACCGGGATACGTGTTGTGCAACTGAGAAAACCAGTGAAGAAAAGGTGTAATTGAATGTTGGAGGAGACCTTGAATGAAGTGAGGCTTTTCCAACAGTAGACAAATTGCCTCTCAGCAGCTGTCCACAGCCAATTAACCTGCAGACATGTGCAAATATGAGTTCTGCACTTCCACAGGTAGCTGAGAATGACATGAAAGCATAGTCTGCATATGTAATCACCTCAAACCACCTTTACAGGTTGATGGGGGAAAAGAAAGCAGAAACAGCTTTAAAGTTGTCCCAAAAATAGCATTATTCTCCTCTTTTTTTTTTTTTTAAATTAAATATGAACTGAAGAGACATACTGCAGTTTGTGCCCTGTGGTTTTTAGATTTTTGAGCTGACAAACAAAGACTATGATTCTTATGCCATTTACAGATAATTTATTAAAACAGAATGGAGCTGGTTACACTTTGAATCTTTGTGCATGTTAAGAAGTGACATATAAAAAAAAATCATTCAGAAATTGATGAGTAAAAGAGCTACCAATGCATTTGGTTATAAATTTGTAGTTTTGCACCATTGTTACATCAAAAGAGCTGTTACGTCACTCACTGTCATTTGAGAAGAGATTTTAAAACTACCCTGAGATATTCTTTTGAACAATACTTGATCAGTTCAAGCTGATTATTACCTCCGCCAAGGAAGTTATGTTTTGGCTGGCATATGTTTGTCTGCCTGCCTGTTTGTTTGTTTGTTTATTAGCAAGAATGCACAAAAACTACAGGATGGATGTTGCTGAAATTTTCTGGAAATGCTGGTAATGGTCCAGCTTAAAACTGATTAGATTTTGGTGGTGATCCAGATAACCGGCTTTAGCTAACAATCATTTTTGCTCAATAACTGTCAAACTAATAATGATATCAAAATGATTCTGAGTGCTAGGTGTGGGTTTTCAGGGTCATGGAATCATATTATGACTTTATCATGGAACTATTGCTTGTAACAGCAATATGGGAGCTATGTTGGCGGAGGTGTGGTGCAATCAGTGGTAGCGGCCTTTTGGCATTGTCAATTATGAAACCAAAACTCAAAATGGCCACTGTGGCACAGGGAGAGAGGATCTTTTGCAGATTAAAAAATGTTAATGTCCAAGCCAAAAGATACAGTTGTTGAGAATGTATTTACAAGACATGTAGTCTGTATTTGTAGAACATGTGTTAAGATACAAGTTAAGAGTTGTAGTTAATAATAAGACAGATGGACAAATTCATATAAATATCGTTATCATTTCATGGTGTGACAAAGAGACATTGAAAGAGGACTACAATTCCCACAATGCTTTGAGTGCCCAGCGGCTATTACGTGGTGACATAGTGAAGTGAATGTGATGACTGATTCAGTTAATGGTCTCTCGTTGTGAGTGTGCAATACGCCATGTAAGTTTTGACCCCTTTCCATTCACTAAAGGAGAGTATATGTCATTTGCTTAGTTGTGAGGTGAAATGCGCAACAACAGTTTCTTTGTATTTATTTTGGATTACAGATAAATTGGCATCCTTGTGTGCTCCTAGCCTCCTAGTAATAGAACATTCACCTTCACCTGATACCTGCCCCTCCTGTCTTACCTGCCCTGCCAAACAATCAAACCTATCAAAATAAAAGAATAAATATATGCCCAAATAGTACAAATAATAAAAAATGCAATTATTAATGTGATTCTCTATCATATTGGTCACTCACCATGTTGAATCTGCATTTTCTTTCCAGTATTATCTTCTTACAGTCTATGGTCGTTCCTCTGCATCATACCATAAGGGCAGAGGTGCTCCTTTTCTTCTGTCTCATAGTGCTCCAGCTGTTCTCAAGAAATAGGCATAAACTCTGGTTTATTTACAGCCATGATGGTTGCACATGTAGCGCTCCACTGCTCCCGTTAGTTTAGTAGACAAATCGTAGGAGGCAGGATAAAAATCAAACCTGCTGGACTTTCAATCGTGGAGTCATTAGGGGTTTCAGAATGGTCTGTTGTTGTCTGCCATTTTGACACACTTAACGAGATGGAACGACCGATTTTGTGGGTGACAAGTCCCAAACCTAGAATGCTTTCTCAATTGGAAGAGTGGATAGATTATTTCTATCAATTAACAAATGCAGAGTGAGTAAACAGAAGAGACATCACCAACACCTACATTTCTTTAAAGGCCCCTTCATTTCTTTCTTTATTTTTTTAATAATTTTTGCTTTTAGGGTTGTTCAACAATGTCTGTTTTATGGTTTTGATTTCTAATTTGATTCATAAATGAATTGAAAAAAAAATCAATCAGTGGATTTTTCATTTGTTGCAGCCCTTCTCAAGTTACAAAGTTCAACAAAGTTATATGTTTGTGGGGTTTATTGTATTTTAATTTTGAAATCCTTGAGGTCTCCTAATGGTGCAGATAAGACCTTTTCTGTTCAGTGACTGTGACTGATCTATACAGCATGAGAGACGGAGCATGCAGCATAAACAAGGGATTTAAGACAATTGAGTTATGTGGGTGTTGTAGTTGTATTCCTGCCGTCTGCTTCATTTTTCTTCAAATATTTTCTCGTAAGAGGATACTGACATTGAGGGAAATGAAAACATGTAGCCCCACACAAGCACACAACACATATTTGTCCTGCAGAAAATTAATTTCCCAGGGAAAAAAAACTGATTTATGTGGGAGCTTTTCTTGTTTCAGTCTTGTCGTAATAGGCGGGATGAATATATTAGTTTCCCTGGTCTGGTAATAAATTACGCCGTGCTCCTTTGCCTCTTACAGAGAGAGCCAGAGGATAGACTCAGAGTTTCAAAGCTGGGAATTAGAAACAGATATGAGTGTCTGCCTCTCAGAAAACAATGCTTCAACGGCGTGCTGGGAAATTCCTGCTCATGAGCAACACTGAAGATATATTACACTGATATGGTGAAACTTCATTTGTGTTTTTGGGCTCAAAGATATATTACCTAGTGCCAATTTAATTGAAAGCATCAAAAAAACAGCCAAAGTAGAGTGTCAGCTGCTCTTAAAGCACCCCCCATGACTAAACCCCTCATTGTGACTGTAGCATGTATTTCTCAATAAAACACTTCAAACGTTTAAAATTCCCTAAGTATGTTTCTGAAACATTATCAGCATGGATAATTATTGCTTCCAGGGACATTCATCATTCCACACGATCATACTAATGCATAATTGAAAAATGAGGTTTGCGGCAGTTGTAGACATCTTGAAAGTAGCTCATGACAGACTTGAGACCTGAATGCCCACAGTTTAAGATATGCATTGATAGAATTGGCGAAGCACAGAAAAGCAGGTAAGACTTGGTGAGAGAAATCAAAGCTGGCTAGCTGTGCCTTTAATGGACTTGTCTCAACAGCTCTGCAGGATAAACTGTGGGGGTTGGTGGAATTCTTAATGTTAGAAAGCCAGTGTGAGCGGTGGTGGAGTCATGCACAGGGGAAAATCACTGATGCTCAACTGAAGTAAGTAGGGAGGGGGTTAGGTGATGTTTATCATTCGCCTGTTGCCAGGCAACATGAATCTAGGTGCCTTTGAGCAAACCATTTGACCACAAACATCAGCTGCTTAAGTGGAGTCATTAGAGGGCTTCATTATTGGACTGTGCCTAAAACAGCAGCAACATGAAAATATTAGCACAGGATGTGATGCTACGTGCCATGCAGCTGTTTCGGTTAACATGATTACTGAATGCCTGTAAGTAAAAACTCATTCCTGCCTTTCAAATTAGTTTCACACTGCACTAGAACTATCCATCTATATATTTATCATCTCTACTGCTTATCCCTTTTGGGTTTGCAGGGTGCTGGAGCCTACCCCAGCAGACATTGGGCAAGAGGCAGGGACACCTTATACCGATCACCAGCGAATTGCAGGGTCAAATAAAGAGACATAATTATTCACACGCTCAAGCCATTTCACACATGCCATTACCCAGTCAGCTCGCCTGGGTAATTCCCTGACATGGTCATTCACACTCGCTGGACGTGGGGAAGAGTGCTGAAGGGGGGCAGCGGTTGCCAGTTGGCAAGACAGGACGTCAAAAATATGTGGTAGAAGTCAGTCGACATAATGCAGCAGTATGACAGAGCAGAGCTTCACGCTATGATCACAATTTACATCCTAACTTCAGTGATACATGCTGCTAAGCATATCAACAGCATCAATGAATGAGTCAGGTCGTAGCAAGTAGGAGTGAATATGAATCAGTGTCAGTGATGCATGATTATCACACCGGAGAAAGAAAGTTGCAGCGTTCTAGCTCTGTATCCAACAGCAGCATGACATGGCCCTGTGATCGTTTTATAGAAGATGATCCACAGAACTTTGATGATGTCCAGTGGAAACAACACTTCTGATGTCCAGGCACATATTTGAGTTTGTGTTACTCTCCTTACAGTCAAATAAACTTCTCATGTGACAGCGGTTGTCAAAACTGTCCTGTCAGGTCTCCCTTTTCTGGTTTCACACTAGTCGCACAGGATGATATCATCAGCCCTCCCCACTCGCCTCAGTGAATAACCCGGGCTATCCACTCCTGCATTCAGACATCAGCTTACTCTGATTTCAGCAAATAAACTACTAGGGAGGTGCTAGGATGTTGCATGGGTAAAGTCAAAGTGAAGAACTTGCCTGTTTGCATTCACCCATATGGTTCACCTGCGTAAATTTTAATTCAGGGTTCTTTTGCAAGTGTGAACAGGGTTTCATTCTCACCTAAGCAATTTAGAGTCACCAATTAACCTCATGGGATCATTGGTATGTGGGAGGAATCTGAAGTGCCCAGAGAAGACCACCCATGCACAGGGAAGACCTGACTGACTCCCAGTTTGAACCAGCAACTTTCATGGTTGACGTGGCTGTTATGGGATATAAATTGTGAGAAGTTTCCCTCAAATTCCTCAAGCACTATGTTGCCACATTTTTAGGTTGAAGAAGCTTTTGCGTTGCCATTAGTCATCTTTTCTTTGTTGCACAGTGAAAGACTCTGAATCTTAAGACCTTTTGAGTGCAGTAATGTTTTTTCAGTCTTACAGCTATTCAAATGAGGGATTATACTTCTAATGCTGAACAACAAGTCTGAAAGCACATCAAAACTTTACTTTTTCATTCATTTTACTCTAATTTATCACTTTACTAAACCAAAACAAACCCATCCCATTATCTCCAGGACTGTGTTGAAGAATGTGGATCAGTCTGCACTATGGTTTTCTTTACAAAGGCGCTGTGTGGCTCAGATCATCATAGAAACTACATCAAAGTCCCTGATAATTATTCCCATTTACACAGACTTAAAAACACTTTCAGAAGATAGAGAAATGGACAACATGAAGATGTTCAATCAAATTAAGTTCAACTTACAAGGTGTCTCCACAACATGAACTCATTAGCTTGGAAAAGTTGTGATACGCTGCACTTGGTGTTTGGCTCGAGGAGTGAGGGATAGCATACTAATGAGCAGTGGATATGAAAGGTAGATACCTACAGTATGCAGCTGATTAAACAGTCTGCTTGTACTTACCTGGCAAACAGGTTATTGTTTCTGTCTTAGTTCTTTCATGAGGGTGTTCCAACTGAAAACAGCAGTACAGTTTAATTATTAGATAAACTCTATTGATGTCTCATCAAAGGGATTAATTATGTTACAACAGCTTAGAAAGATGTCAATTAAAATATGCTAATGGAAAATCCGGAGTCCAAATCACACCAGCATGTTGAGCCCAGGTCATTTCATTGGGACCAACCAGGAGCAAAATAATGTTAGGTCAGTTAGTTCAACAAAGTCCACTTCAGTAGCAAGGACCACACCGTCAACAAGATGAATTTGACAGTTATTTATTATGTTTAGCAGATAATCAGCACCGTAGCAGATAAATGTAGCAGATTACGACTACTTCTTGGCAGAGATGGCAAGTAACAGGTACTTTGTACTTTTAGAAGTTATTTCTCTGACGACTTTTTACTTTTACTCAGCTACATTTTCAACATAAATATCGATACTTTCTACTCCTTACATTTCCAAAAAAGGCTTGTTACTTTATATGTATAGCCTAAGCCTATATATTTTTTATTTTTTGACGCCGCGACACCAATGCACATGAACTTTTTTGCCTGCCCGTGTGGTGTGTGTGTGTTAGAGCAGGTCTGCCACTCCGCACAGTGGGAAACAACTGTTGCCTGATGTGCGATTAAAAAAAGTGCTATTAAAAAGGTTGATTAAGAGTTGGGCCTATGAGCATGATTCGTGACGCCATAGTTTAGAAGCTAATTCTGGTCCAAAATTCAATGTTCAGAAGTGTGATGTGATAACCTTGAGTGTACAATGCAAATGCCTAAAGAACTATATAGTGAAGTACATTAGGCAACTAGGCAGGTAGTTTTTGTTCAAACAATAACATTGCTAAAGATTCCATATAAATTATCCTGTGTTTAATAGCTTTGCAGCCAATGAATCAAGCAATAGAAATACTTTTTACTTTTAAAACTACTTTTAAGTACATTTCAGAGCCTGAACTTCTACTCAAGTAAGGAATCTGGGTACTTTTGCCATCACTGCTTCTTGGGGAATTTATCGTAGCTCCCAGGCATGACGAATCCCTCTTTAAGGCCCTAAAGAAAGGAGGAAGGATGAAACAGACAAAGGGGTTGGAGGGAGGGGTGAATCATGCGAACAAAACAAAGGGAGGAAATGTTCGAGTCTGAATTTATAAGAACATGGGAAGAGGCGTTGTTGAGGTGTGGTCCTGCTCCCAAAACTTTGCTATACAGCACCACAGTGTGTAATTTCCTTAAATACCTCCCTTTTTGCCATGTATGGTTTGTGGTTTTGTTAGATACCAGTACAGAGTTTTTGCCTGGTAACACCAATAATTTTGAACTAAAGACTAAGATCCAAGAGTTGTGCTGCTCATGTCTTCTTCCAACTTCACCTATTTAACTGAAGTTAAATTTAATATTTAATAGTACACGATTCTTCTAACACATTATTCTAACCTGATAAAGGAGAATAAATGTGGAAAAAGAGGAATAATCTGCCTGCTTTACTCCAAAAATTACAACCATAGTCTTTCTTTCATTCAGGCAGTGCAGAGGCTTGAAGCAAACTAAGCTGGTTATTACACCCACAGCTCAGGCACTTTGTTCTGATTCAGTTGAAAAAACTTACCGGGTTTACACTTTTTCTTTGGGTAGTTATGTTCACAGTATTTTGAAGCAGGCTGAGTCCTGAGCTGCCCCTTCGTCATTATGTCACAGCCAGAGATGCTTTGACTATGAGCCTTGCTGTGCATTATGGGAAGAAAGCTAGCAGACAACGCACCCATGAAACAACTCACTGATTGATAACAGAGGTTAAATGTCCTCTGTAAAATTGTACAGATGAGCATATTTAGTATGGTTTGACACTCTTCATGATATAAACAAACTCTAAGATGCTCACTGGTGTCCACAGCAGAGAGGACACCAGATAGCATGATAACTTATTACAACCTTACACCTGTGGAAGTGTCTGCAGATAAACTGTCAGTGATGCGAAACAGCAGAGAGCAACTTTAAAAAAGGGTAAATCATCCTGAACGAGCTGGACTCTGGGAACTAAGCAAGTCATTGACTCAGTCCATGTTGTTGAGTCCTGTGATGATCTGTCGAAGAGACGGTGAGTGATGTGAACATGTTGCTAATTTCATGGCACGTTGTGCCTGTGCACAGAAAGTGACTCTGTGGGATCCAAAACATCATCAGTGACCACAGGCATCAATTCTGAACAGATGATCACGTGATTTAAATCAGTATCAGGTGATTATGACCGGCCTTTGATAGACAATTCTAGCATTAATAACACAATAATGTTGACAGCAAATACAGAGCATTAAAGTAGATGGACATCAGACGCAAGAACCCAAGTTGTTGTTATGGCAACAACCTGAGTGTACTGTAGTACTGTAACCAAAGTGAGAAGGGGAGGAGTCAGACTGAAACTGCTGCTGCTGCAGCCGTCCACAAAAGAGAATGGCAAAAAACTCATTTAATCTTCAAGTCCGGCTTCTCATCATCCATTATGTTTTGTGTGTGTGATGTACTTAATGTTGAAAAATAAAAAATACTTACCCAGGGAGGTTTCTGATTGACCCTTTATCATTTCAGTAGAACAAAAAACCAGAACACACAGCCACTGTCATTAAGAATGATCATCTGTCACATCCCTGGGTTGAGTTCCCCTTTTTTGTTTCTCTCTAATGTGTAATGTCTTGTCATTCCTGTTTTATTTTAAAAGTCTCATCCTTGTTTCTTGTTTCAGGTTTGTTTCCTGCCCTCCCCTCTCTGTGTCTCCTTGATTGTTGATTCCCTTCACCTGTGTCCTCTTCTGCGTCACCTGTGTCTGATTACCTTGTGTGCGTATTTAAACCCTACTTCCCCTCTGGTTTTCTGCCAGATTGTCGTTGTACCTCGTGTCATCACTCTCCAGCATTCTCATTGTGTGTCCCTTCGTGTTCAGATCTCATTTAATTATATTTTTGACCTCACCCTTTTGCCTTTTCTGACACCTCTGCCTGCTCTGATTGCTTCTTTGTGTACCAAACTCTGACTGCACTAAAGGCTTTTAGAGACTTTGGATTTGTCAAGTCGTGCTTTTGGGTCCTCCTTGGTTTCAGTAATGTGACATCCTCAGCATAAAAAAAGGAAAAGAGTCCTGTAGGAGATGATTTTGCCTCCACTGAGCCCTGACATCCTTGTGTGAGTACATGAAGAGAAGGAAGTTTGTTTTTTGGGCATTTTGTGCCTTTATTGATAGGAAGACTGTGGATAGGCTTGTGAAGGGGGCAGGAGAGAGTTAGGAGAGGACATTCTGCAAACTAGCCACAGGCTTGATTTGAACCCAGGCCAGCAGAAGCATGAATGCGGGATGTGCCTGGTTGCTAACCATTCCACTAAACCAGCACCCAGAAGAGACAAAAGGTTTGATCCAGCCTAGAGCCACCCAAGATCTGTGGTTTGTTCTCAAAGATGTTTGGAACAACCTGTCCTTTGAAAAGTGTGAAGTGTACCTCAGGAAATTGATCCTGTTTTGAAGGTAAATAGATTTCACATTGGACATTGATTTGATATACTTTTCTGTTTTTTTACTTTGCATTTGTTAACTGAGAATAAATAATTATTTACATTAGTATTTGTGAAAGCATTCTTACTTGATGGCATTTTTACATCTTCCTGTTGCACAGTGCTTCATCAAACTTATTCACTGAGAATATCATGTCTACTTATGTTTTAGCACGTTCCATCCCTTCAGAGCTGCACTGTCTTTGTCTTTCTTTGTAAAGTGAAGTTTAATGTGCACAGAAGTCTGCCATCGAACCATTGCGAGAACCCAGAATAGAAGACCATTAAAATTCGCTCTACTTGTCATTGACTTGTGTCAGAAAATTCATTTTCTGCGAGAGTGTGTGCGTTAATGAATCTTTAGTGCCCTTTCCCACAGCTGCACAGCGACATCGAACAGCCTCAGCTCAGATGGTGCCACACAAACACTGTGAGGCAGGAGAGGATGGGAGAAGGATTCTGAGGTGGATACAAAGGGACCAGAGCAGAAGAGAAAGAACAAGATAAGAAGATGGGACCTATGGGGGCCAAGGGAGAAATGAAAAAGAGGCGCATATGGCGGCTGTAGGGGAGGCCATGAATAATATGAAATGACACCACAAAGAGAAGATCTGAAGTATCCCGCTGTGTCACAGCCGCAGGGTACACAGTTTTAAAAAAATGCTTCGGGTTTAAACATGCAGTTTTTTTCAGGCATGTGCTCAGTTGTAATCAAGCACCATGAGGCTCCTTTGGGTTTTCATAAGTGTTCTAATTTAAATTCAAGCACTCAGTAATGCAAGCAAACAGCCTTATGCTTCAAGTCCTTACAGCAAGACGAACATGAAGATCAGCTGGTGACTTTGAAATATTTGGTTTCAGTCTTTGGGCGAGGTACAGCACGGAGGAGCTTGACCTCAGGTTTTCAGGGCACAGTGGCGCTGTGCAGCAGCGCTTGCTCTCTTTCTGTCCCTTTTCAGTGGAGCCATTTGATTGGCATGTGAGTGTGCAGCTGTGAGTCAATGCGTTCGTGTTTGAACGAGTGTGTGTCTGAATGCTGGTCTGCATCTGCTGTTATGGCTGGTGACAGAGGTCCTTACTACATAATGTGTTATTGACTGTCACTCAGCGGGACCTTCACAAGCATCACAATCAATTAATGTTTCTGTGTGTGGGTTGAATTCAAGGGCAACAGAGAGCCTGACGTGCAGAGTCAATCACTCGCAGTGTTTATTACTGCAGCAGAAAAGTATTAAAAGAAAGTCTGAGGACAAACAAAATTCATACAGCGAAGCCAGAAAGCCAAGCTTCTCATAACTGAACCAAAATTAAATCAGACGCGAGTCATACTTGAGCAATCAGCCGTGATTAGTCTCAAACTTTTGATTCTTGACTTTGCCTTAATTACATTTTCAACACATTTTTAGTTTTTTTTACTTTACTTTTTTAATGGTCAAGTGAATATTAACAAAATGAAGCAGCTGTACCAGCATATTGATTAATGCATTTAACAAATGCCAAAAAATGTGTTATATTGTATATAACTGCCTATGAAACAATGGCTACGTTTACATGCAGTCATTGAACCTTTCATAACCGGAATATTAGCAATAACCTGGTTGCGTGCAGCCATGTAAACACCAAAAAACCTTTTGAAATATGCTCATATTCCGGTTTTTAAAAACCTGAAAATCACCCCTGGGTTACTCCTTTTCTAACCCGAATATTTGGTCATGCATACACCGATCGGGATATCCTTATCGAAAGGAACATTAAGTTGTGTACTGCGCATGTTCTTTTTGCAAGGAATGTTGGTCTTTTGCCTCCCCCATTTTTATTGTGTCTTTTTGAATGTTCACGGCCCAGGTGCAGCTGCACTGCTTGTCATGTCTATAGTTCTGTCCCCTGTTAGAGGAACAGCTGACACATGACTGCTGATGTGTCGGCACTCCATGATACAGTGGCTTAGGAACAAGAGAGATCAGGAGAAAGACACGAAAAAAGTGAGAGAAAGACAGTGTAGGCGACAGTTTTGAGGTTGACGGGCTCCATGGACAAACAGAAGGAGCACATGGGTTCCCTGAGGGGGCTTGTGGGGAGTTAGAGGAGACAGCTCTCAGAAACACCCACATACTCTGGGCAAGGAGACCTCTCGTCTGGTCCAGATGTCTTATGCAAATACAAAACACATCCTCTTAGCATAATTCTAAAAAAGCTGAGTTTTTGTCTTTCACAGTGTTTCCAAGCCTTGACATTAAAGAAGTCATGGCTGAAATGTAAGCAGGTATGTCTAAACCAGTGTATGCAGCCATTACACCATTACAGGAAAATCAATGCGTGGCCTTTTGACTTGGACTGTACATGCTTCAGTTACACACCCTATGATGAAGGGTGAAATGCTCTGGTGTCTATAAGGAGTCCGTGTTTTGGATATGGTTCACCGCTCCATCCCTCATGCGTTCATTAATTGCTGACACATTCCCAGAGGTCTAGACTGCTCCCTTCATTTTCTAAACAAAGAAAAATGTAGAATGAGACCTGTTTTGGTCACACTGCATGACTTTTAAGATTCTAGGCATTAATTAAAACATTCTTTCTAATAACATCCCGCACAAAGCTCCGCAGTGACCTTCACTAGCGAATAAAATATTTAGCTGGAGCGGAGGATCCATTTTTAACTAATTACAGAAGGGCACTGCGGTCAGGTGTAGAGGTGTGACAGTCCGAGGTTCTGCTCATCAGTAAAGGGCAGAGACCCTCAGTCTGAAAGGTAAATAGCAATCAAATGGATAAAATCAGAATTACTGGGCTCTGCTGTTTGAATATCAATATTTAAGCATCATTAAATTTTAATCAAAGTTAAACTGGCAAAATACCTGTGGTCTCCACGGCAAAATTGCCTTGTCATTTATTCACATCATGTTATAACTAAGCCTCTTTTTCCAATGTGCATTTGAAGAGCCCTGAAATAAACACGTATGAAATGTGACATTTCAAACATAAATAGATCTAAAAGCTCCCAGATAAATGAAGTTATTGTTGAGTGTTACAGTTTGAGTCCATGTTTTCTGGGTGCAATTCACAATCCAAACATCTTTGTTGGCTGGATTGTGGGGCATTATTGCTAAAGTATTTGAAAAAAAAATGAATGAATGAAGTTGTGCTGTTGTTTAAAATGTAAATTAAAACAGAAAACAATGATTTGCAAATCCTTTTAACATGTATTTAATTGAATACACGACAAAGACAAAATATGTAATGTTCAAACTGATTTTTTTTTTTTTTTGCAAATATTCTCTCCTTTGATGCTTGCATCACATTACAAAAAAGCTGGAAGAGGGGCATGTTTACCTCTGTGATATCTCACCTTTCTGTTTAAGGACACTCAACAAGTGATTGGGAACTGAGGACACTAATTTTTGAAGCTTTGTAGGTGGATTTCTTTCCTGTTCTTGCTTAATGTATGACTTCAGTTGCCAAACAGTCCAGGGTCTCCATTGTTGTGTTTTGCGTCTTTTAATGCACCATACATTTTCAATCGGAGACAGGTCTGGACTGCAGGGAGGTCAGTCTATTACCTACACTCTTTTACTACAAAGCCATGCTGTTGTAACTCTTGCAGTATGTGTCTGAGCGTTGTCTTATTGAAGTAAGCAGGAACGTCCCTGAAAAGGACTTCTCTTGGATGGCAGCATATGTTGCTCTTAAACCTGAATGTACCTGTCAGCGTTAATGATGCCTTCACAATTGTGCAAGTTACCCATGCCATGGGCACTAACACCCCCCCATACCATCACAGATGCTGGCTTGTCTGGATGGTCCTTTACCTCTTTATCTCAGAGGACATGACCTCCTTGATTTCCAGAAACAATTTGAAATGTAAACTCATCAGACCACAGCAGACTTTTCCTATTGTATCAGTCCATCTCAGATGAGAAGTTAGCGGCATTTCTTGGTAGCGGGGTTTTGCATGGTAGGGTTTTAACTTGGACTTGTAGAAGTAGCAATGAACCGGGTTAACTGACAATGGTCCACCAAAATTTTCCTGAGCCTGGATGGTAAATTTGAGGACACAGGAATTCAATGTTTTGGCCTTTCTGCCTTGTGCCTTACATGCAGAGATTTTTCTGAATCTTTTGGTGATAATATGGGCACTAGATGATAAAATCTCTTGATTTCTTGTGATTTTATGTTGAAAAACATTGTCCTTAAACTGTTGGTCACACAGTTGTTCACAAAGTGACAAACCTCACACCATCCTTGCTTGTGAGCTGAGCCTTTTAGGGATGCTCCTTTTATACCCAATCATGGAACTCACATGTTTCCAGTTAACCTGTTTACCTGTGCAATGTTACAAACAGGCTTTTTTTTTGTGTGTTTTTAGTAATTCCTTTATTTTGCCCTGTCCCAGCTTTATCAATTTTTAAATGAGTGAATACTTGCAAAAAAAAACTCAATGAAGTTTATTCTTGAAATTCTTACAATTTTTTATTATCAGTTTGAACATCAAATATCTTGTCTTTGCAGTTGTTCAATTGAGCATAGGTTGAAAAGGATTTGCAAATCATTGAATTCTGTTTTTATTTACATTTTTCAAGTCTCAACCTCATTGAATTTGGGGTTTGTACAATACAGTACAATTCATTTTGATTCAATAAATAAGGAAAGCAAACAATGTATTATGTATTAAATGAGCCTTTCATATTTGAAATTGACTAGCAGGACAGTAATGTAGTGGGGGTCTACATCAGGCCCCGGGGCTGTCAGTTGCCCACCCCTGGTTTAGACCCAAGGCCATCCATATGCACCTTTTCAGTCAGTAATTACTCTGCTCTAAACATCCATCTAAAGGTGTTGACATTCATTGTAGAATTCTACAAAGAGAAATGTACTCAATGCAGCATTCACTGTATTTATTGTGTTTATAAAGCTGACTCTGCTCATCCAACAAATGAAGTTGGCACACTGTGAAAGCACATCCCTCTGATCTGCACTCAGGCATCTCTCTCTCAAACAGAACTCAGCCACTGTCTTCACCAGGTAGAGCGACTGAGCACCGATGGCCCCGTTTCTCATGTAGCCTTATAATCCAGAACAGGAAGCACCAGATGCTCCCCACAGCTCTTTCTGACATAGATGAATTATCACACTACACCTTTTACTTCACACTGCCTGGTGGGTAGGGGGTTAGTGTTTGACCTGGATGAGGTTGAGAAATTCTCGTATATCCTAGCTTTCCATCTTTGGTTGTTCAATCAATCAATCAATCAATCAAACAATATAATTGACCTTTCTTGCATTGAGTTAATTAATAACAGAGTAATCATATGACAATTTAAAAAACAGCAGGTCTAGATTTTACTCTGACATAACATTTAGAGGACCCAATATTCATCCATCTTTAGCAAACAATTAAGCAACATTTAGAAAGTTACAGTGGCAGAAAAAGGCCTGTTACACGTAAATCAGCAAATATGCGTCAATAAATTTGTGTTACTTTAGTTTATAATATTTGATGATGATTAAAACTATGAATATAATTAATTTTCTGACTTAAAATAATGTATTAGGGGATAAAAAGACATATTATTTCTTTAATAATATGCCTTGCTTTAAATTAAATATGGATTTTGACAGTACTGTTCATTTGTTCTGTTAATCTCGCACCTGCATTGATTTCAGATGTGAGATTGATCACCTGCTACAAGTGGCTGTGATTACAGAGCTGCTCAGTGATTGGCTCTAGGGAGCAGGTAAGAGTATAAAAGGTGTGTGAAATCAACAGAAAGGTTGATATGAGTCCCTTTTGAGGTGAGGGCTCTGAGGAGAGACATTTCTCCCTCTGTTTCAGTTTGTTTAGTTAGTTGTGAACAGGATAACTCAAAAAGTTATAAACGGATTTTTATTAAATTATTCTGGAATGTTTGTTAAATTCAGAAGTTTTAAACAAGAGAGACAAAGAATAAACAGATCCCACAGCTCTCAACATCAAGTTTGGCCACCTCTAACATGCTGGATATCTGGAATAAAATGATCAAAACAAGCTACTGAAGTTTCCTCTATATATCAGCCACCATAAGCTGATTTTTGTTAAAAAAAAAATATGTTCGGTTGATCAAAACTGATGTCTGTAGATACTGATACCAATCCCCTGTGCATTTCTGTTTGTGGCGTCAAACTCTGAACAGCCTGGATGTCACTTTAAAAAATGTGCAATAACATGCAAATATTTAAATTACACTATCGACAAGTATTATTAAATTCATACAACTAATTTAGCATTAACATGGCCTTAGACCAAAACAATCTCTTAGCATATAAGTATTTTTAGGTATGTATATTAACACTGATTACTTTAACAAATGCAAGTAATTATATTAAATAATATCAAATGTAGTTTAGAACAGACAGACTACAGGGAAGATTTTTTATGTACTTATTATTAGGATGTTTTGGTTTGTTCTCTTGGTGATTCATATGACGAATGGGGTTACTATTACCCATAAATTTACATTGTTTCCATGAATAATGACATTGATTTATAATTCAGTATTGTATCTGATTTGTAGGGAAGGGGAGGGACTAGCTAAGCTCTTTGCTTCTTTCTGTTGCTTCTCAAACTGGTTGTTGTGCATGTGTATGTACTCACATGCTTAATTTGTTTGATGGATATGTACAGTTTGGTTTACATATTACTTTGCATTGATTTGGTTGTTGTTTGTTTTTTCAAAAGTTTGAGATAAAATAAATAAATAAATAAAAACTCTGGATTAACCTCTATTTGTCATATGTTTGTCTACTTGTCTGATCCTGCTGCTCTGCCATACTCTTAAATTAACCATTGCAGAATCCTTAAACCCTGTGTTCAGTCCTTTTAAAAAAATAACAATGAAAAAATAAACTTTCTGAAATTCATGCTGAGACCAATAAAAGCTAATTAGCTAAGCTAAATAAGCTACATGTTGCTACAGTGATTAGTGATGCGTTTGATGTCCAGTCAGTAACATTGTGCTGCATTGAGAAGCAATGAACATGATGTGTTCAAATGCATTTTACAGGATTGGAGATTCAGATTTCTGCTGAAGATTTGAATAAATAATGTCGAGGAGGAGGGGGATTTGTTTGTTTTTTTCACAATGTGAAATAATTGTATCTGTTGAATAAATAGTTTTAAAAACTCTGTCACTAATTGTATTTATGTACATCAATAAGTGAGTAGTAATTAAGTATTTCATTGTGTATTTCAGTAGGATACTTTAATGCAATGCTCAATGGACACTTGCCAAAATACTCACCTGATATTTGCCAGTAAGGATGAAGAATATTCCTTTTTTTTTTTTTTTTTTTTAAGAGCAAACACTTTTTGACATGAGAAACTAAATGTAAATAAGTTTCAAAGAGAGCCGTAGGGACAACCTGGTTGCTTAAATAGCAGCAGATCATGAATCCTCGGTCATGATAACAACCATTTCTGTGAGTCTGTTGGTGTAGGGATAAGAGAGATGTTAGCTGTGTGTTTTCAGTTCCACATTTTGACTGGATTGACACAAGATTTTTCATATTTTGTAAGGGTGTCTTGACAGAAGACAGTTGAGAAATGTCGGTCGAAGCCAATCACTTCCCCTCATAAGCCCACCATCTCACTCTGCAGATACTTGTGTGTTTGATCTCTGGTAACACACAGAAATACTGCGCTGGACAAACAAACTGGAGCCAGCTTCAGTTTTTGAGAGCCCTGGTCCTTAGCCTTAATTGAAAATAATGATTTTGAATTTCCAGATCTAACATTTGACGACCCCCTAAGCTGAACTGCAATATCTTTTCCTCTTGGACTTTGCCATATTTCTGTTTCTACTCTCGCTCAGGAGGAAATCTCCATACTTGGACTAATGATCACATCATAGACCCACTTCTCTGCACTCACTGGCTTCCAATTATAGTTGAGTTGGCTTCTTTAGAATACAGATACTTATCCTTGAGCTACGAAGGGCACTTCAGCTCCTGCCGCCTTCATTACCCAAGGTTCTCTGTCCATATGCCAATCTTGGTGTCCCATCTGCTCCTTGTTTAATGTTTCCTACCTCTATTTCCTTCCAGTTTGTTGAATATAAAACCTTTTTATTCATCAAACTTATAAAATTTACCAGAGTCTAGAACAGGGGCGGCCGGTATAAGAGGGTGCTGTGGCCGGAGCCCCGCCTGAGCTACGTGAGGCTGTGTGAGCCGAAAGAGATGTCTGCTGTCTACCTGCAAATTATTATCAAAATAAGGAAATCAAGCTATTATATTAATCATTCTATTATACGTGTATCTCAGTCTGTTAGTGATCTCTCCGCTCAGCCTAGGGTCGGAATCAGAACGTCTGTGCTCTCACGCATGCTCAGATCACAGTTTTGCATTAAAAAGTTAGCTTATCCTGGCCAAATAAAAGAAAAAACCTGAAGGGGCGCTTGCAACCAGCGCCCAAGCATTCCTAATTTGCATAACGTCAGCACGTTCATAACCAGATTGGTCACAAACAGACGTACAGCTACAATGAGTCTGATGTAGCTGGCTGAGGAGAACATAACAGGAGAAGCAGCAGGTGAAAGAGCTCGGACCTGATCAGCCAAACATCATAATTAATCAGTAGTCCAAAGACAGTGGGCGACATATACTCGGTTTTACACTTCTGGCTTTTTTTTAAACAGGTTAAATGACCTCCACCAGGATGTATTAAGAGTGCAAAACAGAGAGGGATTACTTTACACAAGCCAACCTTTAGTAGAGCAGGCCCAATGCTTGAATAGGCCCTATATAATATAATATAATAGTCTGCTTTTATGGAGGTGTGATGTTAATTTGCATAGTTGCTATTAAATGAACACATATATCCATACAATATATTACTTTTATATATTATTATTAAGTCAGATATATTGGAAAGCTGACTCGTGGCCATCTCCATATTGTATTAAATTGGAGTTATTCCATTTTTAGGTTTGTGACACTGTCTTAGGCCATGCAAAAGATTTTGCAGGGTAATAAATGTGATAATCTCAATTTTAGGCTTTAAAAAGTCTTAAATCTGTTCATATTTTGTAAAGTGGGCTTAAATTATGTATGTAAATTTACATTTTTGTTTAATTGCTTGTTAAAGTAACTAGAACTAAACTTAAACAAAAACAAATCTGAAAAACTAAATCAAAATAAAAACCAATTAAATTTTAAAAAGTATAATAACCCTGACACACACTCACTGACTCCACTGTATATAATACATTTGTTCTTGACTGTTTATGGGCTGTTCTGTGGCAATAAATTTGATTAGTTTCAAAGCAATTCAGTGACTGCAATTTACTACTTTTTCTGACTTTGTGTAGATCTTAAAGTTAATTCATAACTGTCTTAGAAAGGTCTTTAAAAGCCTTAACTTTGTTAAAACCCGCAGAAACCCTGTTTTTTGGTCAATGTCTACATTGGAGTTACAGCCCCCTCCTGGAGAAAACTGCACGAGGCGCCACTGGTCTAGAAGGGCCTCAATCTGAACTTTGTATCCTTTGAAGGGTGACACCAATCATGGTCTGAAAGAACATAAAAGATCGGCCTTCATCAAAACTCTGACCCCCCTAATAAAGTGTTTTAAACCACCATAGACTGTAAAAGAATTAGACAATGCCATGTGACGTCAGCCATTTGATTATCAAAGGAGCTGTGTGAATGCTTCTAATTTACTCTGCCATACTGCACATCATCTCGAGCAAACTCACAGACAAAGAGGCTGCATTGATTGGGACTTAAAGAGTCCTTTTTTCCTTGAAGTGGAGTTTCTCAAGGCCTGTGTCGCTGGTGCATATGATTTCCAGATTTCCACTTGCAAGCTTTGTCCATAAAGGGATGGTTCAGTTTTGTTGAAGTGGGGTTGTAACCAACCGACTAATGTCATGCGTCAATATGTGACGTGAGTCGGTTAGTTCCAGATAAACTTTATTTTTCTGAAAAGTTAATGCACTCAAAAAAATGTATAGGTAGCGTACTCTCAAACTGTGGTATTATTTTTTGATGGGTGTTCTTGTAGCCGGAGAAAACACCCTTTGTATTTGGTACAATACATCCCTGTTTGCAGCTGGTTCTGCGTAACAAACTTTTACAAATTGTGGCTTACTGAGGGAGAGGAGAGAACTTTCTACTGCATCTAATGTACTTAGTGGCCTTATGGAGCTCATGCAACCCCACTTCCAAAAATCTGAACTGTCCCTTTAAGGGGAGATATATGGAGCTGGATACTAGCCGATACATAGCAGTACATGGTGCCACCAAAAGCCTTGTAATTAGGCTTTCATTGGTTAAAACTACTCAAAACATTGTTGGCTCAACAAGGTGCTGCAATAAGATTCTTACAGCATTTTACTTTTCCTCGACAAATCCCCTGTGTTTAGAAATCTTTTGTGATGCAACACAGGGCTACATATCCTGATCAGGTCAGAGTGCTGTTGTGGGTTCAGTTAATGGTCACACAAACTGATATGAATCAAACTCCCTGGATATGGAATGAAAAAAAATTCTGATTTCACCACATTCTGTCAAATGGCGTGGGCCTACACCAACTCTGGCTTTTTGTCTAGAACATGGACATCAGGACTCACCTCTCTGCAGCAACAAAACATTGTGTTTTGTAATTTCTAGTTTACCAGTCAGGACTATGACACAACAGCAGTTTGAAGGCTTATCAAAATGAAGAGCTCTGCTGGAAGGTCCTGAATAAGTGCCGTTACGAAGTCCCACTTGTGACACTAATAGGCCCTCAGGTTTGTGGACATGAGCTCACAGTTCATTCATCTGCACCACCAGGTAACTTGTGATCTGTCCTGCTCCTCAGTTTTCACAACAGTTTTACATCCCTCTTTCCACCTGTGACTCAAGTCTGCAAAAGTTTTTCCTCTGGTGTTCTCTGGTTGATCCACATGTACTCTTTTGCCCACAACTAATGGCATGTCATCATCACTTGAGTCAAAATCGCTCATTTCTAGCTCTGTTTTAGTGAAGTATGCTGTTGGCAGAGCGGATACAATAACCCCTACGTCCCAACATACTGAAGTTCTAAACACAGGGGCTTTGTCAAGGAAAAATGAAACACTGTACAGAATCTTACTGTAGTGTCGTTTGGCCTCTGATATCTCCCTTCAGGGCCAAAGCCTGTATGTTCCTTTTATAGTCATTCATATTTACTTTGGGTCTCAAGAAACCCCACAAAAAGAAGAACTAAATCAACAAAATCCCCTGCCACTGGAAGCTGGCGTTCTGGTACGTGGAGTGGCAGCATTATCTGGTATTAGCTCTTGTACCGTTTCCAAACTTAGGACCAAGTTCAGCGTGAGATAAGTGAAGTCAAAGACAGACCGCGAAGTGGGTGTCCCAAGAAGGCAACACCCATTAAGGACCGGCTCCTCGCTCTTGCTTTACTCGTAGTGGTAAGCTTTCTTCCTCAGGCACATTTTTGAGGGGATCTTCTTACTTGTTCAGCTGTGTTGCTAAATCCATGTATGCAGGATCCTCCAAGTTGTTCCTTCGTTGTAAAGTTGACTGATTGGGTTTTCCAATGATAAAATACAATAATGATTGGTAATATTAAAGGAGAGGAATAATTGCCCCAACTTATATTTCAAAACTTCTCTGGGGGAGCATGTATGAACCAGAGTAAAGATCAAATCTGGCCTGTTTCTACATCTAGTCTTAAGACCACCTTATACTTAATGCCCACCATCACAGAAGCTCACCCAAACTCCTATAAAAATCTCATGATTTTATTCTGACTTTGAAAACGTGTGACTTTGAAATAACTTAAAAAATCACTTGAAGTTAGGCCAGCATAAGAAATGACAGAAGGCAAAAGCTTTGAACCTAACTTTGGCATTCTTGAACAGGAACCAGAAAAGAAAAGCACAAACTTTTGTAAAAGTTGTTCATTTCTTTCTACAGAACTTAACCAAATAGAAATTCCTTCAAATTAAATTGTTTTCTTCTAGCAAGAATGATGGCTCATCACAGTGAACAGAATTTACTGCAGGGGTGAGATGAAAAAAGTATGCACACCTGAATACTAAAAAGCAGGGCCACAGCTGGGAGAGCAGAAACTGGGAAGAATTAACAAGCTTTTTAGTCAGAGCCTCTGCAGCTTAATCATTGTTTTTACGCCTGTATGTTGACATGCTTTTTTTGTGTGTACGAAAAGTTTCAAAAGAATTACTACCTCTCTTCTCTGACACTGCAGCTGAAAGAATAGAACTCCATCAGGCTGAAAATAATGAGTCAATCTGGGCTTTAGCATGGAGATAGAGTGCACTTGTGGGCAAAACACTTCTTGCGTTTTAAATGTTTGAATTAAATATTCAAGCAGTTGTGAAGGTGTGCACTTTTCCCATAATGTGATGTAATTTACCCACACTTTATTGATGATCCCCACAGAAACTCATCCTCTTTGCTTTTGAGCAAAACCCAGAGTATACATCAGTACATCTGTAGGTTTCAAAGTGAGGCGCCCCTTCCCGGAGTACTTAAAAAGCTTTTACTCTGCATTTGTGAGATCTGACGCTGTTTTTCTCTACACAGATGCAATGGAGATCAGAGGAAAGGACAAACACTAAATGCAAAAAGTCTCTGTTCTTACTTTTCTTATCCCTCTTTCTTTCACACTGTCTTTTTAAATCTACTCCAGTGTGTTTTTCCTTTTGTTCCAGACACTGCTTTTGATTGCAGAATAAGTAAGAGGTGTGTGTGTGTGTGTGTGGGTGTGTATGTGTGTGCTAAAAAGCAAGGGACATCAGGCTCTGTAACTCCCTGAAAGCAGAGCCTCAGGTTCATTCATTTAAATAGTTATCTAAAAACGCTCTTTTAAGAACTACAGCTCCGTCTTACCTCTAAAAACAAGATGTGTTTTCATGTGTCTCTAATTTCGTTGCAAATTCTGTATCTGTAACTGATTCCCTGGTTCATTCCTGGAGTGACTGTGGCTTAGTCTGGAGGTGCGCTCCACCAGCAATCAGAAGGTTGCAGAATTGAGCCCAGCTCTGGCTTTCACTTGTTGAGGTGTCCTTGGGCAAGATACCAAAGTTGCTTCCACTCTTGCGTCATTGGTGTGTAAATGACTAACTTGTTGTGGCATGGGCACTAACACACCCCTAAACCATCACAGATGCTGACTTTGTAACTTTGCAGTAATGACAGTCTGGATGGCCTTTTTCCTCTTTAGCCTGGAGGATCTGATGTCCATGATTTCCAAAAATAATTTGAGACTGGGCTCAGGCCCAGAAAAGCCAGAACTGTTTGTGGGTGCTGTTGATTTATGGCTTTGGCTTTTCATGGTAGAGTTTTAACTTAACTTGTAGATGTAGTGATGAACCGTGTTAACTGACAATGATTTCTGAAGTGTTCCTGAGCCCACACGGTAATATCCTTCATAGAATAATGTCAATTTTCAAAGCGGTGCTGCCTTAGGGATCAAAGTTACAGTGGTTCAGTGTTTGTTTTTGACCTTGATGCTCATGTGATGAGATTTCTCCAGATTCTCAGAATTGTTTGATATTATAGATTGCAGATGACAAAATCCGTAAATTCCTTGCACCGTATGTTGAAAAATGTTAAACTGGTGGACTATTTGCAGTGAACTTCGCCCCATTCTTGCTTGTGAATGACTGAGCCTTTCGAAGATGCTCCTTCATAATATGATTCCCCGACCCTGAAAACCTACACCTAGCACTCGGAATCATGTTGATATCATTATTAGTTAGACAGTTATTGAGCAAAAACCATTGTCCACTAATGGTGGTTATCTGGATCACCACCAAAATCTCGTAATTTTTAAGTTTGGCCATTTCCAACATCTCCTTAAAATTTCAGCAAAATCTGTCCAGTATTTTTTGCGTAATCTTTCTAACAGACAAACAAACAAACATACAGTGCCAAAAACATAACCTCCGTGGCAGAGGTTACCTGTTTACCTGTGGAATGATCCAAACAGGCATTTTTTTGATTATTACTCAACTTTCCAATTCTTTTGTTGCCCTTGTCTCAGCTTGTTTGGAATGTGTTGCAGGCATCAAATTCAAAATCAATAAATATTTGCAAAAAATACTTCAATGATATTAGTTTAAACAATAATTTCTTGTCTTTTTAGTTTATTCAAGGATTTGCAAATCATATTTATTTAGCTATTTTTTAAAAACTTTTTACTCTATGTCCCAGCTTCATTGAATTTTTTTTTTTTTTAATGAGTTTGAGCCATTACACTTTTTCATGGTTTTGGTAATAGCTGGTCAGGCACAGTGTCAATTGAAATGGGTTTTCAAAGTTAAAAAACCAACACAGTATGATCACCCTTGGCGAACTAGATTTTCGAAACACTGTTTTCCAGCATTTAATTATTTCCATAAAATGAAAAATAGAACTTGAAAACTGAAGTTTAACCAAACCCTGGACTGCACAGTTGCACTTTGTTTACTGCTAACTCCTAACATAAATCAGTGTGCCTCATCTGCAACAAGTGTGCTGCCGCAGTACATAACAACACATTTGGAGGCATCAGTTTGAAAAAAAGGACTTTAAACAAACTTTACAGAGGGAACAAAGCAGAGGGGCACCAGAATAAAGAGTTTGTCAGCAGGCAGCGAACAGAGACATACAACCCTGAGCAGCCTAACAGGGAGCCACAGCAGCCACTGTGTGTGGGTCATGGATCTTTGCGAAGGAGCTGTCATGGAGGGGGTATGAAAAAATATTTATTTTGAAGCTGTGGCGCGACAGAAGGTGCTTGAGAACAACTGGTTTACAGTCTCTGGATAAGAAATGATAGAATGCACACTGGAGGCTGGGAATGAAGTCATGAGTGGAGGGAAGTGAAGCATCTGGTGCTAGATTGTGCCCACTATATGTAGGGCTGAAATATAAGCTACAGATGGTTTAGAATAACTGTTACATGAAACAAAAAACAGTTCATCACTAGATCTGCCAATGAATCAACACGTGAATGTTAATGGGAGACAACACAGAGAACCAAGACAGAGAAGGAGGCAGGGAGATATGATTTGTTATCTATTATTTTCACTTTCTATGGCTCTGTGAAGTGATAGCTTTAAATACCTTATGTAAGGAGATATGTACTCCTTACAAAGAACGTTGAAACAATTGGCATTGTATTCTACATCATTGGAAAGCCTTATTAGTCGCCTTTACAATGAGGTGAAACTTGAGAAATGGAACCAGGGTGACACCAAATAATGCTGCCACTCTACGTACCAGAACACCAGCTTCCATTTGCAGGGGATTTTGGCAAATTTCTTTTGGGTGCTACAACACTTTTCGCTGTGTAGTTCATTACACAAATGCACAATTCTTTCAATTTGTACCTTGTAGAGAGATTTTTTTTACAGCCTCATTTAAATGAATTAGTCAGTCAAGTCATTTCACAGCAAAAGAAGTTTCAAGAACCATTTTCTGATGCTTTGGAGTGTTTTCACATCTAAAATTCAGAGCCAGTGTTACACCATGGTTTGCATTTTTGTAACTTTGTCTACATTTAGTCTGGTTGGTTTTGGATTCACTGCAATTTTATGCAGTGACTGACAGAATTTTCATGGCACTCCTAAACTCATAAACACATCGTCATATGCTTAACATTGATTGGTGTGTTAGCGCTAGACATCTGAGAACAGCAAGTTGAAAATTAGCATGTAGGCTTGTCTGTGTTTACATACAATATTAATGAGATAAATAATGCTGTTGCCACCTTAATAATATTACAGGTGCTTTGTTGGAACTACTAGCTGCAACAACTACAGGAGCAATACATCTGATAATACAGTAAGAACTTTCTTATCATACGGAAACTTTATTGTAGTCGACAGAAAAGGAGAAGAAGGCTGCATGCAATCCTGCATCCGTGGCAACACTGTGTCAGGAGAAAAAGTAAGCATGTCCATGTTTGAGTTGGCCTTTAATAAAGCCGTCAGACTGAATTTAAATCAAATAATTGATAACTCATTTTATTTTGGAAAAAGTTAGAGTACATGTCCTTTTCCAGGTTAGCATGTGTTAATTTCCTGTCATTGGTCTGAACTTTACATAATTATGCTTCCATACTGGACATGAACCGAACTGTGGTACAGTTTGGTTTGGGCTGAGACCATCTCTTTAGGTTGGACCAAAGTTTGACTGTTCGGTCCGGACTGTGACCTGGGGGAAAGTTTGACACCTGCCGTTGTGGTCCCAATCAAAAGTCTCAAAGTCCAGACCAAATGACGTAGGTGTGAAAGCACACTTTACTGACTTTAAATATTCTGACCAAAGACAAAAATCCCATGCTTATTTGCTGTCTTTTTCCTTTAATGACATGGTCACAGCACCTCTGGGGTGATATTGATTTGAATTCAAAGGGACAATAATGACATGTGGAGCAAAAGTCCGAAAGATATGACACATGTCTCTCTGTGGTAAATGACGCCCACATGAAGCAGACTAAACCAAAGATAAAGAATCTGAAGGGAATCAAAGCATAAGTCTGCACACATGATGCTTATAATGACAGTCACATGCCTCAGACCTGCAGTCTTTTGAAGAAATATACTGTACAGTTGGTTTGTTTATGTCCTGCAGATTTTTCCTTTTTAATGGTTTGTCTTGTGATCTACAGAAGACACTGTGTGGATTCTCTTCAGGTTTAGGTAATATTCAACCCTGCTGATATACAGTAGGTTGTGTAGAATTAATATTTGCTCATTGTTTCCATTGTACTGTAGTTAATCAACCTGTCAGAGGTTTCTTTGTCCAGTTATTCAAAGGTCATGTGCAGAGTTTTTATCAGGTCTTGGAGCAGATTGAAATTATGCTGTGTCTCTCTCAAGGAACTACAAAAGCAAACAGCACCATCGGCAGAAGTTTGACTATTTCTATCTATTATTTATAAAGCTTGAAACCATAGGTGTCAGTCAAGGTCATGATTCACACATACACCCACTCACACCCACACACACACAAAAATCAATTTTCAATGGCCAATACTCAGAGAATGATATTTTAGAAAGTTATAGATAGCAAGGTTTGATCAGAAAGTGCTTTATTGGAAAATTGATGAGACAAGAGGTGTCACTGTCTGAAGGAATCCAAAGACCAACTTAAAACAAAAATGTTCCTACAGGATAACCTGTAAAAACAGGTGCACATGGACAAAAACTAAAACTATATTAACTGACATTTTCGTCAACAAATAAAAACTAGAATAAAATGTTTGACAGAGACTGAATTGAATCAGCCCTAATTTGGTCATGTAGAAAGTCAGAACAAGTTAGGAATATACAGTATTCAGTCACAGCTACTTTGGTTGTGTGGAAAGGTTGGATGAGTTAAGAGAGACATCCAATCACAACTGTCTTAGCTTGGTGGTTGCGGGATAAGTTGGGGAGCAATCCAGTCAGAGCTACTCTCTTTATGAATTGATATAATTCTATAGAGCAGGTTGACTGTTTGTTGTCAGTTCTGGTATTGTAACTGAGATGCTCTGCCAGGTGGCCTAAATAAAGGTGATTGCGTTTCAAACAAAAGTTAAATTAGTTTCTGTTAATTTATACACTCAAACTTTACTAGTACTCAATAAAGGGTTATTAGATGTTTCATTTTATCCAAGTGTAAAACATGACTTCAGAAATTCAAAGAAACATAAAAAATGCCTTACACTTTACACTTCATATTTTAGTCGACTAAATTTACTGCAGATTACTGTAGAGGTTTTTATTTTTTAAATGCACTGGAGCACTGTTACTTTTAAAGGAAGAGAAAAAATAAAAACAGGAACCAGGAATATAAAAATACACAAACTAAACTTGAGCAACAATGCAATTAAAGAAAGCTGGCTGTTGCAAACATGCAAAAATCAGTTTATGTTGCGGCTGATCAGAGAGCCACTTCAGTGAATGTCCCCAGGACTGTGTGCAGTCTCTTCAATTCCCCAACATCAGTCAGCAATCAGTTCCAAGCAGATGGAACAGGGTTCATGAAAGCATCTTCACAAATTCATGGCAGCCAAACATTACTTGGTACTCAGTCACAGGCAGCCACAAGGCTAACAAGCTTGTTTGTGAATGCAAAGGCAGCTCCACAGTGCCCCATCACACTGTCCACATGCTGCTCAGTTTGGCAGCTCCAGCCACGAGTGACCTTGAAGCCTCACAATCACCAGACTGTGCTCTGCTGTGTTCGCTCCTCTGTTCTGACACACAAAGCAACGATCTGAGTCTGATTCTCCCCATGGATGAGGACTCGTCGCTTTTCTCTTATGAAGCAGTAAAACAGGCAGAGGTATGATTTTAACACTCCCATCATGAATAATTTACCGAACAGCTCTTCCTCTTCCCTCACTTATATTTCATTCAGGACCTCTCTTTGTCTCGCCTCATCGTACTTCCCCTACCTGCCTGGCTGTAGCATCGGATAAAATGCAACAATGAGTTGAGATGGAAAGTTGCCATGGCTGCTGTTGAGCTGCACTCTGTAATGAGTTCAATCTCAGACCGCACGCAGATGCTACAATTAAACCAGCTTATGAAATAAACATAAATGTAGCCCGCAGAGAGCGGCTGCTTCCTTCTGCTGACACTGGTTCCATCTTTCCTCCATAATGTCCTCTGTGATGGATAATTCCTGTGCAGGAACGATGGGGAAGTTAAATTAGTTACTCTTACTCCAAATAAGGAAAAGTCAAACAGCTTCCCAATTATTTCTGCTGCTTCTCCATCCAATTAATGTAGTTCATATATATGTGTATATATATATATATATATATATTTATATATACATATATATATATATATATATATATATATATATATATATATATATATATATATATATATATATATATATATATATATATATATATATATATATATATATATATATATATACACACATACATACATATATGTATATATATGTGTGTATATATGTATATATATATACACACACACACATATATATGTATATATGTGTATATATATATATATATATATATATATATATATATATATATATATATATATATATATATATATATATATATATATATATATACACATACATACATATATATATACACATACATACATATATATATATACACATACATACATATATATATACACATACATACATATATATATAATATATATATATATATATATATATATATATATATATAAAATTCACTTAGTCATCTGCATTTTCAAGATTATTCTTATTTTCCCCAACTCATTTTTCCTCTCCTATGAAAAATAAAATGTCTGGATTTTGTGATGGGGGCTATGCTGCTCAGGATTCTTTAATACAAACTCCATCTGCAAAAACTGTGACCCTGTGACCCCGTGTTAAATTAAAACAGGTCGTGCTTTTTTGACAGGGAAATGCATGACCTGTTTTTGACAACACATTTAATGTTGAAACTGAGAATGTCATTGTTTATGGTGAACATCATGCCCATAGCAAATTTGATGTTAGAGCACACTTTAAAAAAAGATAGGACAGGGTCATTTGTGCCTATATTAACCTGATAAGCAGCCAGTGATCATCAACAGGTGGCTTGGGGGCCACATCAGGCCCTCCACAGCTTTCCATCCAGCCATAGAACATTATTAAATTTCGAAAATGTGTGGTTGAAAATTATATTGAGGTTTTGAGAGTGTCTTTTTGTGGTTACACCCCTACAACTCAATCAGTCTTTATTATTATGACCTATAAAACTCTGAAATCAACCCCCAAAACATCTAAAAGCAAATGCTAGCTATTATTTAACGAGGGAAACCGGTAAATTCAGAGTCAAAACATGATGGAAAACATTGAAAACAGCTGCATCTGTGTGTTATTTAGACCTAAATATTTATACTATTACATTGTTTTTGAGAGTCTGCACCCCTGTTGTCTGTCATGCAAAACCCAGCCCTTTTACAAATGTAGTTGATGACCTCTGATTTAAGCTGTGTAAGGGCACACGGCACTTTTTTTTCTTCTCTTTTTATTTAGAATTCAATTTCTGAACGTCCCCATTTGGTGTACATCGAGAAAAACTAATGTAAAGAAACAGAAACATGAAGTAGAAAGAGACGAAAAAACATACAGAAGGCATGAAAGTAACACTCAATGCAGCAGAGAACCAGAGGAATTACAGTTTAGCTACTGCTGGTTCTTCCTAAAATCTGATCTAAGTGGTTTGATAAACTCAGTCCAGCTTCTCCAGTAGTCCTCAAACACATCACTCTTCAATCTCAAAGTACAGTCAGTTGTTCCATAACAAATATATCATGCATTACATTAAACCAGTCTGTTGAGAGTTTATTTTCACCTGCACCTGTACCCACATTATCCTTTTTTTTTACCTGCATGGCTGCACACACACCCGGTGCAGGACTCTACCCTGTCTCTCTCCCATGGTCAGCCAGGACTGGCTCCTCCTAGGACCCTTAATGAAGGCAATGATATACATAATGAAAGGATGTGTAGATGAGAAACAAAAATATTGTGTAACTTCAAACTAGCCTGATGAAGGTGCCAAATGGCAAGTCAGCTGATCAACAATCTGACACAATTAATCCCATAAAGTCATGGATTTTTGTACCAAATATAGGGACGTTTCATTAAAATTCTCTCAAAATACACAAGCCTTAAACAAAAAACTCTTTAAGAAGCTATAATATCCTAACTGACTCAAAGGTAAATATCGATAATATTGCCCTATCAGTCAAAATGTCCTGTTTTAGTTCTGGCCATTTTCTTTCAGTGACCATAATGTGAACAAAACGTTTCTTAAGAATCTACTCCATTTAACTTCAGTTTAAAAGACTTGAAAAGACAGTTTAGGTGAACTGCACAAAGTAATCAAGAATCATCCACAAGTAACCATTTATGCCTTCACAAAAGTTCATGGTAATCCATTTAACAGTTGTTCAAATACTGAGCCTGAAACCAAGCTCTGGAATGACAAATTGGCTCTCCAAAAGTCCTCCCTAAAGCCCCGTGTTACTGCTGCGCTTTAATTGAGGATTATTTTAAGCCAGAGATAAAAACATTTGTACACATTTGGTGTTTGAGTTGTTGAGACAGACTCAAATTAAACTTCAGTGCTCATGTTTACCCCTAATGGAGGAACGTGTCAGCCAGTGCAACCATGTGGCTCACTGATGTGTTTAAAAAGAAGTATTTGGTACGCAGGAAGCTGTGCCCCACTGAGGAATAAGCTTTAGCCGGCTTTAGTGGCTGTTTCTTTCTATTTCCATTTTCTTTTAGAAGAACGGCTTACAATAAGAGAAGTAGAGAATATAGGCAGCCTTATCGTTCAAATATCCGATTTAGCCTGAAGGAAATGGGACTGCAAGCGCTCCATAAAGTCTCTCTGCTGTCACTATCATCTTCCAAGTGTTGTATGTCAGATTACAGAGCTAGTGTCAGCCTCTGTGACACAAATAGACTGTGACATATATGATGCTAACTGCTTGTAATGTCATAATTTAATCCACACAGCAGTGATGTTCGCATATATGTGTCAGTGTCACTGCAGCTTTTTACCTCTACCATGTAGGTTGTTTTTGCAGATGTTTGTTAGTGTCTTTGTTTATTAGTCTGTTTCTTTTTAATTTGTGAATCCAGGATTCCAAGAATTTTTTTAAAGGATTTGTTTACATTTCGAAATAAGGCAGTTTTCTACATTTTTGCTAACAGCTCAGTGAATTCACACGTATATTGGTGACATTTTCAGGGAATGTTGGTCACGGCACAAAGGAGAACCTATTTTATTTTTGTGGTGATCCAAATCCGCATGTGCATCCAGGAATTTTTTTCAAGAATTTTTTTGGTAGGACGAGCTAGGGCAGCTTGTGTGTTTGTGCTTTTTAAGCACTTCTAGTAGTTAGATAGTTAGATTTTATACAAAATAACTCAAAAGTTTTGGACAGATTTTGGTGGGGATATGAATGATCCAAAAAGTTTTTCAAGAAGTTGTTAAGAGTGCAAAATTGGGCAGTTTTTCACAATTCTAAAAATGTTATATGTATGTTTCGCTGTGCAGCGTTTTCCTGCAGAGTGAGCTGGTGGCACAGGGAACAGGCACAAAAAAGAACTCAAACTTATATATATTTATATATATGTGTGTGTGTGTGTGTGTGTGTGTATATATATATATATATACATATATATATATATATATATATATATATATATATATATATATATATATATATATATATATATATATATATATATATATATATATATATATATATATACATACATATATTTATAATTTAGTGCCAACTGTCAAAGTACAGCAATTCTTACTGGTTTATATTGATACATCAATCAGGTGAAGTCAAATATATGTATTATATGTTGTTAATTTGTAGATTTTTTATTGTTTTGTTTGAATTGGTGCGTCAATGCAAATAAATGTGATCTTCAACACTTTCTAAGAGGTAGTAGGTAGCTTCAGACTTCTTACTCTTTCAAACAAATGATTTGATCCTCCTGTTCAGTCAGAGGTGAGCAAAAGAGCACTCACAAAATGACTCAATGATGTCCAGTGGTTCTGTGTAGATGTGACAGATGTTACAGTTTTCAGGAGTTCACCTTTAGTTGATTTGTCTCTGTGTGTGGACTAGTAAAGGTTAACTATTAGGATGTGAGATTTTCTTGCTACAGCGCTCTTTGTTATGGTTTTATTTTGTTATTTATGCTGGCTTTAGCAAAGCTTACTTTACTTCCTGTTTAAATAAAAATGCTTTTATTTTGAAGGGGAAAGTACAGAACTTAGCAGAATTAGCTTAACCCTGAAGCAGAACAGAGTGAATGACAACAGAAAAGGATGAAAAGGGTGAAATGATTGATTTCACAGGCTGCAGCTTTCTTTTAACAACTCCTCTGAATGTTCTGTGAAGTTTTTTTCTTCAAAAAGGAGTAAAAATGTCCACATTTCATCAACATTGGACCGATATGCTCTGTGAGTAGCTGCTCATGTTTGTATTTGGATCCTTCTGTGTCAGGTGGGGGGGGGTTTCTGTTGGTCATGGACTCTGCAATCTCCACAATTTCAAGTCACATGGGGAGCAATAGGAAGTTTGGTCTTCTTGCAGTTTTGAAGCTAATCTTGTCATATTTAAGTCCTGAAGATATGTCTTCATCCATTTCTGTTTGCACACCTTACTACTCCCTTACTGATTTCCTGAAGTATGGATGGTAGTCACACATCATAAAAAATATGTGGCATTGAGAGTACTTTGAAAGAATTCATTTTACACGCAATAGCATTAACAGCACACACACACACACATATATATATATGTATATATATATATATAGCTCAGCATAAATGAGTACACCCCTTAAGATTTGTCAGAAAACCTTTAGTTTCCTTTCAAAATCATCATTTTCTATGACATACTAAAAATACTCCCCCAAATGTGGGCCATTGATAGCAAACATGATTTTTTAAGTTGCACACAACTTATTTTTCTCAATTTAAGATCATGATGCAAAAATGAGTACAACCCAATCAAAGGAGTGGGAGCAAGGCTAAATTTTAGTTATCATATTACCCTTATTGACATATTATCAAAGCTTTGGAAATTGTTCTTTTGTTCATTTAGATATTGATTAATACATTACTTTTAATAGGGGGTGTACTCATTTATGCTCGGCACTGTGTATATATATACATATATGTATATATATATATATGTTTGTGTGTGTGTGTGTGTGTGTATATATATATATATGCATATATAATTATTTACAGTTTTACAATCTGGCAGTAGAATATTTAATAAAACCTTGACAAAAATGTTGCATAGTATTTTACCATAAGTGTGCTGTCTATCATGGTAAGAAATATAACAATAAATGCTATTCTTTATTGTAGTTTTTCTCCAGAAAAATAGCATTTAATTGTAATTTAGTTTACAATATAAACTGGTACCTTGAGTAAATTACAAGAACTACCCAGAAACTTCATTTGCATGTCAATTTTCTGTTGTTTCCTTTATAAATAATATGTTGTTGTATCTTTTTAGTTATTCATTTATTTATTTCTGTTTTTTTCTTCTTTTGCCAAAAGATTTGCATTGTAAGATTGACATAAGGTTATGAAACAAACCAAACTACACAGTACATACAGAAATCATCATCATGACATATAAAAGCCAGGATGGGGGCAACATGGTTGTGCTGCAGGTAGTGCGTGTGCCTCACAGCAAGAAGGTTGTTGGTTCAAACTTTGTGTCGGTCAGGGCCTTTCTGTCTGGAGTTTGAATGTCCTCCTTGTGCATATGTGGGATCTTTCGGGCACTCCAGCTACGTCCCACAGACCAATAATCATGCCTGTTAGGTTAATTGGTGACACCAAATTGCCCTTAGGTGTCGGAAAGTGTGTGAATGGTTGTCTGTCTCTCTATGTGGCCCTGTGATTGGCAGGCCACAGGTCCAGGGTGTACCTTGCCTCTTGCCCATTGTCAACTTACATCCCCAAAAAGGATAAGCATTATAGGTTATGATGGATGGATGAAGCAGAAAACACTTATTGCCATTAATAATTTAAGTTTTTCATTTCTATGTTGCTAAAGCTCCTAAAATCAGAGTTTGAAGTTTAGACATTTCATGACAATCTCTCTCTGACATGACAAACATAGCCTGTAACTAGTGCTGTCAATAAATTGCTCTGCAGAATAAGAGATGTTTCCCCCTGACACTGAGGATTAGTCTGCTGTAGAAGTGAGGAATGGTATATGGTTGGATTATGTATGTGAGCTCCATGTAAATAAAAAAAAATGGAGATTGAAACCCTGGGAGTCACAAGGGGTCCCCTCTTCCTGCCAGGTCTGTGCTTTCCCAGCTCACCTTAAGTCTCCATCCGCTCCCTGGCGGTGACTCTGCGACTTAGCCGAGCTGAGCGAGCTGCATGTGTGTCTGGAATCTACAATCCGACTCTCCGAGTTCTGCTCAAGAAGAGGCTAAAAATGAATACCAATTACACAGCTCACCTCTGACATTCAGATTTTACACAATATTGACCAGATTCATTTTTTTCTAAGAGAGAGAAATCCTGGCTGGACTGTGGAACATTTGATTAGGCTCCTGTGAGATTGAGGCTGAAGTGTGAAGTAGAGCGAACTTCACTCCATCACATGTATAGCCGTGGTGTACTTTGTATTCTGCCGACATCTTCTCATCAAGTCGAGCTAATAGAGGCCGTATCAGGCTGCACCAGGCTGCAGCCTTATGGCACTCAGTGGTTGAATGTGTTTGTGCTTCCCACAACAAGCCTGGGGACTGCACATGTATGTGTGCGCGCTGTATGTGTGTATGCATCATAGTGTGTGGATGTTGATGTGTGAATCAGAGAGAAAGTCTGAACTGTGATGTGGCTCCACTGGGGCACCAATGTCCCCAAAACAGCACAGTAGAAGCAAAAAAACACACTTTTCCTTTTTTAGCATTTCTTTTCAATAATGTTCTTTTTTTTTTGCAGTTGGACATAACTACAGGGCTAATGTCATTTTATTTTCTAACTGCTGTGTTTCTTTAGCCTGTTGCTTTAAAACCCCTCATTACTTGCGTCCCATGTGTCTTCTGAGAGAACCTCACGACTTTTTGCTTCCAGCTGGATTTGAAAGATAAACAACAGTATCTTCAGGTTATAACTCTGGCTTTAAAACAGACAAACAAAACTCAGAGTAAAATCAATCTCAGTTATGTCATCATGGGAGCTCTGGGTGCAGAGGTCTCAGACTGTTGCTGTGTTTCAAAGTTTACTTTCTGATCTTGTGTTCTTTTCTTCATATAACAGATGTTATTCTACATCGCAATACAACTAAAACCCAGCACACATGTGGACATTAATATTGGTTTGACAAAAATAGACTTTATAACAACCTTTTTTTTCTTTAAACTAGCAGAGGTATTGTTATCTCTTATGTGTCATAGCTTGCACCAATTCCTCAAACCTTTATACCTACATACAAACCAATCTATATCTGCTACATACATACCTATGAATCTACAAATCCACCTATCTATGAGCCTACCTAAAAACCTTACCAACTAGTGAATCTACATGCCTACATACCTTCCTATGAACCTAACTACTTACAAACCCACCCACCTGCATACCTACATTTGAACCTACTTACCTACCTATGAGCCGAACTACCTATCTACATAAAAATCCTACATAAGCACCTACCTACATATGAACCAAACTACCTCCATACAAACCTACCTACCCCGAGAACCTTCCTTCCTACATACCTATCCACCTATATCTTACCTAAAAAAGTATATGCCTAAATACAAGCCTACCTACCCACGAACCTTCCTATCTACATACAAACCTACCTACCTGTGTACCCACCTATGTGCCTACCCATGAGCCTACCAACCTAAAAACAATCCTAACCTCAAACCCTACACAAGATACCTATGATCCTTACTGCTTACAAACCTACCTATTTACCTATGAACCTCCCCCCCTTAATACCTACCCACGTATATCTTACCTACATACCTACCCACCTACATACCTACCCACCTATGATCCTACCTACGGATCTACCTGCCTACCTACATACATTCAAACCTACCTACCTATGTACCCACCTATGAGCCCACTTACCTACCCTACTATGAGCCTGCCATGACCTTACCAACCTACATACAAACCTAACTTCAAACCCAACATACCTACCCTAAACCTTCCTGCCTACAACCTACCTGCCTACCTACTGGCCTACCTACATACCAATGCACTAATGAGTGTACCTACATACCTATAAGGTGCCTACCTACAAACGTACCTACCTACAAACCATCCTGCCCACAAACCTACTTACCAACCTATAAACCTGCTAATCACATATGAACCTACCTACCTACAAACCTGCCTACCTTCCTACCTACCTATGAACCTATAAAAAGAGATGCGTGCCTTTTTTTCCTCAGAGTTGTTATTAAAAGATCAGAGTTTCATTCATTGACTTCAGCCCCCCTCCCTCCTTTTGTGAGCAAGACCCTGAGATCCTTGATGTCGTTATCGCTCACTCACTCAGTCTCCGCCTTGAGGAGAAATCTGCTGTTTTCAAACCTGAGGTTCTGACCCTGAACTCAGCAGCTTTCACTCAGCTGTAAAATGCCCCAGATCCTGCTAATTTATCTGCAGATGAAATGCCCAAATTATGATACAAGCAGAAATTCTGAGACAAATTTATATACCCCTTTATTTACTGTTGGAAATGGGCTTATGTATATCTCTGAAGTAAGCCTGTACAAGATTTAACAGGTCAAAGTTCGGGGATACATGAGATAATACACTCCCAATCAAAATCTTAAGCACAGCTGAAAAACTGCAAGAATTTGTATTTTGCACTAAGAGACAAAAATTTTGAGCAGACAATTTATTGAAAACTGCATTTAAACTCACATGCTGTTGTCAGACCACAGCCTTTAAAAGCCAAAATCTGTGCAAAAATTAGGATTGCATGTGATTTTCTGTCAGGTATTCACACTGTCATGACCTCCTGATGGCAAAGGCAGAAAAAGTGTTTAAAAGTGGAAAGACCGTTGAGCTGCATTAGCAAAGTCTCTTGCAACACATCATCTCTGCTGAGCCTGGACACAGTTAGATTTTTTTAGATTTTAGCTTTTAGCCTTAGCTCTTATACTCTTACTGTTTTATTTCAACATGTTGTTTTTATTGTTATCAGTCTATTTATTTATTTATACATATTTTGTGTACAGCACTTTGATCGACTGCTGTATTCTTAAAGGTGCTCTATAAATAAAGTTTGACTTGACTTGACTTGCGTTATTTTGAAATTTTCTAAAAGATTCTGAGGGTTTTGGAACCGTAAGAAATGGTAGACCCCAAAAAAGGTGAGGAAAGGACTTAAAAAAACAAAAAACAGTTACGTCTTCAAAGTCCTCGTCTCCTTCACCGCCACCAAATTGCCCATTTGAACTTTGCGAGGGAGCACCAAACATGGGACAACAATGGGACATTTAAAGGTGGAAGAAACTTTTATTCTCGTTCTAACCTTTATGGTCATGATGGCAGCACATTACTGGCATGACAAAAAAGATCCCGGCACAGTGGAGGGGGCACCATCATGATCTGGGGTGCTTTTTCTTTCAATGGAGCTTCAGGCTGTGCAGGGGCAACAAATGGTGGCTGAATATGTGGAGATGTTAGAGCTGGTGTTCCTCATGACTGAGGACCCTCATCTGTGTGGAAACAACTGAGGGCCCTCGTCTGTGTGGTAATGACTAAGGGCCTTCATCTGTGGTAATGACTGAGAGCCCTCGTCTGTGGGGTAATGACCGAGGGCCTTCATCTGTGGTAATGACTGAGAGCCTTCGTCTGTGGGGTAATGACCGAGGGCCTTCATCTGTGTTAATGACTGAGGGCTCTTGTCTGTGTGACAATGTCTGAGGGCCCTCGTTTGTGTGTTAATGACTGAGGGCCTTCATCCATGTGTAAATGACTGAGGGCCCTCATCTGGTATGGTAATAACTGAGGGCCCTAATATGTTTGGTAATGACTGAGGACCTTGTCTGTGTGGTAATGACTGAAAGCCCTAGTCTTTGTGGTAGTGACTGAAGACCTTCATCCGTGTGTTAAAGACTGAGGACTCTTGGCTGTATGGTAATAACTGAGGGCCTCGTCTGTGTGGTAATGACTGAGGACCCTGGTCTTTGTGGTAATGACTGAGAGTCCTCATCCATTTGGTAAGGCCTGAGACCCCTCGTCTGGTATGGTAATAACTGAGGGACCTCATCTGTTTGGTAATGACTGAGGACTCTTGTCTGTATGACCAAGGGCCTTCATTTGTGTGGTAATGACAGAGGGCACTGGTCTTTGTGGTAATGACCGATGGCCTTCATCAATTTGGTAATGACTGACGACCCTCTCCTGTGTGATAATGACCTCGTCTGTTTGGTAATGACTGAGGGCCCTCATCTGTGGCATTATAACTGAGAGCCCTCATCTATATGGTATTGACTGAGGGCCCCCACCTGTTTGGTAATGGCTGACTCTTAAGCTTTTGATCGAGAGTGTATTTACGTAAGGGAGTATGATGGGCGCAGTGTGTTTGTTTAAGATGAATGAGAATTGAAGAAAGTGGCAAACTAAAAAGAGGGGGACTGTAGCTTGTGTTCATTTGTTTTGCACACTTGGTGGCTCTGTTTTTCTCTCATTCATAGAAGAAATATTCATGTTATGTTTTCCTCCATTGAGAAAATTGTCCTTATGTACTCTGTAATTTCTCTGTGCTCATGCCTCCACTGGCTCACATCCACGCCATCCAATCAGGAGCCAGTTACCCAGGGGACGCAATGTGTATGCAATTAACTAGCTTGAAGGATAGAAAACCAGTAGTCCCAAACACCCCGAGGACAAACATTAAGGAATAATGTAAGAGGAATTTCTCATCACATCAGTTCAATTGATTTAGACCTGCAGACCTCTGAGATGGCTCTCACACAAATTAGACTACACACAGACCCAAAAGACAAAACAAAGAAAGACAGGACCAGGAGTGGAGCCTTTCCCTTAAATGACTTCTTTTCACCTTGTTATCTTCAGAAAGAGGGAACATCAGAGGTTTCAAGCCTATACACTGAGGCTCTGTGGCTGGTGTGTGTTGTGTCAGCATCTTTATGGAAAACAGCACAGCGTCTCTAATCACCTTTATCACAAGATAATTATTTTAGACCAAGAAGAAAGTATCTTCAAAAGTTCAGTCTAAACCTGATCCTTGGTTCATTCTCTAATTGGTCTGCTGCTCCACAAATCAATATCAGGAGTATTTTCAACCTGTTTTCTAAACTAAAAAGCACTTAGGGTGGATTCATTCTTTGGATGCAACTTGTGGACACCAACACTCACAATTAAACCAATCAACAACCACAAACAACGCTTAGATATGATCAAACGGAAGAGAAAACATGATTGGTACTCACTGGATGAAAAACATAGAATAAACACATTGTGATTGCTTGAAAGGGAAACTAAATGATTTAATTGCAGTTACTGTTTATGTTAATTATGTGTAATTATTTGGGTCTTGAAGTTGCATTTGAGGTGTTTTTCGTTCATACAGCTTGGTTAATTTGTGCCAAATTACATGGAAAAAAACATGACAAATTTGCACATTTGCTCCTCTTACATTATTACATCACAGCCAGCGTTGCTATGACTACAAGTTGGAGAAAAGCCAGCAGGCTAAGCTACGCAAAAATGGCTGTTTTATACAGGAGGTTAAACCTTATATGTGAGATTATACAGATGAGCATAGAGCATGAGCACAGAGAAGAGGGGCTTTTAATGCTCGGCAGTGTCAAGAATATATTGCAGAGGACACCAGATAGCATGATAGCTTCTTTCAGCGTAAAACCACATTCACACCGAACGTGACTTGGGCGAAAAACTCTACAGGCAAAGTCAATGTACAGCTGCGATGGGGCGGGGCCAACCCTCTCGCGATACGGGCGACTTGGACATGCTACCAAGTCGCTTCACTCAGTCGCCAAAGTTGAAAAGTTGTGGGTGTGTGATGAAACTCATGACAGACTGTTTTTATTCCGGCTCACAAAGTTACAATCCATGTCCGTGCGGGAACATTAGTTAGAGAGGACATTACTTCCGCCTCGATGGGACCGCAGAGAACTCCCTACTCGAGGTGCTGCAGTTTTTTGTGGTTGGTAGGTGAATGAAAAGATTACAGTTGGAATAATGTCAGGTAATACATCCTATTAAATGATATGATTACGGTGAAACGGCGATGGGGATCAAATGTTACGTTGCGGAGTGTCTGCAGAGAAACTGTCATCAATGCAGAAAAGCAGAGAGCAGCTTTAAAAAGGATGAATTCTCCTGCTTTAATGAGCTGGACTAGATTTTGAGAACCAAACCAGGTTTTGAATCAGTTCATGTTGTTGAGTCCTGGGATGATCGGCTGTAGAGACGGAGAGTGATGTTCACCTGTTTTTATTTCTTCTTTGCACAGGAAGTGACTGTGAAATCCAAACATTATTATGAAGTACTTTGTCATCTGCCTGGTTGCCTGGTAGCTGTGATGCAATTATTATTACTATTTTCAGGGAGTTTGAGATACCCGCACACAACGAACTATTTATGAAAGAACTGAATCACTTTTAATATCCGTATAAGTCATTCCAAATGCAGAGTAGTTGTCTCAGCCTGGTAATGTTATCCAAGGAGGGCAAAGGTCAAGTGTCTTTCAGGAGCACACTGATGGAGAATATGGTCAAGTTAGATTTATTTATAATGCATAATTAAAAACAAGTCTCAAAGACCGAGAGACAATAAAATTGAGATATAAATACAATTAACAACAAAAAGCAGCTGCATGTTTATGAAACCTAAAATTAACTTATTTAAGTCCGGAGATGAACTTATAAAGCAAATAAAAGAATAAAGTCTCACACTGAAAGACTTTCTGTACAATTAAAAATATAAAATGAACAGAAGGGGTCAGGATTCATTAGAACTGAAAGCAATCACACAGCTCAGAATAATCAATAAGGTACCCTGTTTCATTAAGGACACGTACAGAGTGGACACAATAAACAACAGAGTTCCTTCAAACCTTTTAGAAAGATTAGCTGACCTGCTTTTTACCTTCTTATTATTAAATCATTAAACATTTAACTTTTATTATAGTGACTTTTCTCTTGTATGTATATCATTTAACAAGTATGTCCGATTATCTTGTAATTTTAACTTATTTTCCCTCTTTTTTTTTTTGTTTACCTCTGTTTCATAATTTTATCCTTTATCTTATAACTTTATATTTTGTCACTTTATGTTACGAAGTGCTAATTTCATGGTTGATTCATATTGGGTCTTGATTACTTGAAAAACTTTTTTTTATAAGACATTTTGTATGATCGGTTGAGATTGATTGATCATCAAGACATTTTACCATCTTTCCTCTCATTGTTTTATTCGTTATTTCTTGTTTTTATTTGTTTCCCGATCGTGCCATTTTTCATTATTTTGATCTGTAACCTCATTTGTTTTTTTCAAAATAACCTGTTATTCATTAATAAATATGTTTTATCTCATAATTTTGGCTTTTTTTATAGATAATATGATTTTTTTTCTAATGACGTATACATCTTTTCTTACAATCCCAATTTTTCCATTTCATTTAAGTTTATACATAACTTTTTGTATCTTATTTCGAGTTTGACTGTTGTTTTTAACTTTTTTTTCATCATAATGACCTTCTATCTCATAATTTAAATCCTTTATTGCATGACTTTAAATTTTTACCCATAATTTTATCATCTCTTCTTGTAGTTACAATCATTTTGTCATAAATTTGGCAATTTATCCCTGATTTATGGTAATAAAATTAGCTTTATCTCATATTTTTTTTATTATATCAGTTTATCAAAACTTTCTTCTTTTATTTTTGACTTCATGTTTCACAATTGTCCCTTTGTTTAACAATTGGTACCCCATCCTATCAATTTGACTTTTTTCATCATCATTGTGACTTTTTATCACATCATTACGACCTTAAATTGTCATAATCATGATGTCTTATCTTAAATCTGTGACCTTTAATATTATGATTTAGATTAGGAGACAAGATTGAGATTTATTTCAGTCTGATCTTCACGATTTTCATTCCCCACCCATGACTTATTTTTAGTTTTATTTCGGCTTTTTGCTCATTAATATTTTTAACCTCGTCTGACTTTGTGATTTTGACTGGTGAATGTTTTAATTAAGTGTTTTCCTTCATCCTCTTCCTGTTTTAATATTTAAAAAAGGCCTCCATGTAAATCAAAACACTTTGTTCACTCATATTTTCGTCTCTCTGTAGTTTTCCAAACAGGTATTGTTAATGAAAGCGCAGCTCGTGACGCAAAGGTGCAATAAGGAGAGGACTCAAGGTGACATAAGGTCTCAGCCTCCATCCCGTCACACTATAGGAAACATAGGTTCCTCGGAGCGTTGAAACAGATGTAACCCCGCCTTGAATCTCATCACTTCTTTACAGTCTCCGCGCTCCAGCCTCCGTCAGTGCTGAAGGTAACTCCGTGCGTAAAGCTGCTCCTCCACACCACAAGGACCCCGCGCAGCTTCAGCCTCAGCTTTACTCCTCTCAAAACAAACTGAAGAATATATCTCTACATTTTTGCCGAGCAGCGGGAGGGACTTTAGTGATTAAGAGCTTTATCTGTTGTTTTTGGAGGTTGTTCTTGCGTCTCACTTCAGCAGCTCCTTTCATAACAGTCTGTACAGATGCCTCGCACCCGAGCCGCCGCAGCTCCGCGATTCATTTACAGAAAGTGAACAATGTGAGACACAAATGAAGGATATAGTGGAACATTTCTGTGGATGCTCTTGGATTTAGCAGCCGCTGCCTGCCCAAACAAAGATTCAGTCAAACTTATGGCGTGAAGGTAAGAAAAATATTGTTTTTACAGGTGAATGAGAAAATTTGATTTACCCCTTTCTGTGTAAAGGTGAGTGCGCACAGCGTAACCACGGAGAGGCTGACCACCCCAGTGCCCCTAATAAGAGGTTCAGTGGGATCCAAAGTGATTTATTGGCTGTGATTCCAGGGATATTAACTTTCAAGGTGAATTTGCCGCGGCTGTTGGCAGTCTTGTTACGCTTCAACCTTCCCCCGGTGTTTGTGCATTTAAACCTGAAGACTTAAGATGACACCGTGTGGATGAGTGCGCGCGCCTTAGCGCACGGACTCTGCAAGTGTCACCCATAGCCACGCGCGAAAAGGAGGATTTGAGGAGCAGATTATTATTGATCCGTGCTGATAATCGATGTAAAACAACCCAAAGAAAACATTTAATCTCCGTGAAGTCCAGGGGAGGTGCAAGTGTGATTCCTGAGCTGTGGCGGCGCGTCCGTGTCAAACTGTGCTCTCCTCAACCCACGTAGCGCTGATTTTAGATCTGTTTGTGCTTTTCCGCTTTTGTTATTGGAGCCGGGGCTCCAGACGCAGCGCGTGCGCCACACAGAGCCGCGTGCGGGGCAGGAGACGTCAGAGCCCGTCCTGTATACAGATTTAAAGCTTTTTCAAGTTGCGAAAAAAGACAAGGCAGATGAAGAAAACCAATGTGGTGATTAATCTGGAGCTCTACTCACGACCACTTTGGCTCTGGCACATTTGTTATACCACAGCCCAGCCTTTCTCAACAGGGGGGCCATGGCACCCTGGGGTGCCTTTTAGCTTTGTCAGGGGTGCCTTTAAAATGCAGAAAAATGTTTTCCTAAATGCACATCATCAGCATATGATCTGAGATAATAGAAAATCGTATTTGCTTCCTGACTTAGAAACACAGCGTAAGTGTCCACGATAGTGAATTGGCTTAGGTATTGATTAGGGATGCACAATATTTGATTTTTGTTGATAACCAATATTCTGATATCTCCAAAGTCATTATCACCGATACCAATATGGAACCTGATATTTTTTGTCAAGAGCACAATGTCTCCACTTAACTAAAAGTGGACTTGAGCTCATACAGAGCTCTAGACTACAGCTCTCATTTACCTGTTTATTCTCTTTCACTCACTGATGGTTGGAGTTTCTGTGTCAGTTGTCCATAAGTATTAGCTCAGACGTTCATGCTCTTTCAACTATTTACACGCCACTGATGCAACAGTGGGAGCAACTTGGGGTCTTGCCCAAGGACGCATCGGCATGCGACAGCCAGCATCGGGCTCAAAACCGGCAGCCTGATTATTGACCAAGCGCACTATCAGACTGCTCCACCGATGCCCTAACAAAGCGTTATAGGTCCTTTCTTGGTTACTGTTCATTTGTGTTAGAAGCAGACGTGAAGATAAAAAAAATAACATTTTATTCTGTAATAGATGCAGACATTCAGGGATAATGAGGTACACCATTTGGTACATTAGTATATTCTGCCAATATTTCAGCCATATTTAGGACAGTTATGACCAACTTTATGGTCAAAAATCAGCTGCAAATATCAGCCAAAGTGTTCACATCTGCTGATATATCCAATTATTAGTTTTTTAGGCAATTAGGCGGGGGATATTTATTTTAAAAGTCAATACAACTGCCAAGCAAATAGTAATGAAGAGTGCAAAAGCCTCTGAGGAAGCTGTGGAGGCTAGCTGCCTGGAGGCCAATAAATTATCGAGGCTGTGAGCTTTGCTGCAGGCTCAGATTTCCCATTATTAGTAGTTATGAGCAGTTTTGAATTGTTGCATTAATCTGAGCAGTAACAACTCCTTGTGTGCGGAGTTTGCAGTCAGATAGATGTAGAGTGCTTCTGTTTTACTTCATTCATGAGGGTGCCAGCAGGAAAGAGGCTGAGAAGTGCTGCTACAGCCTGCAGTGAGGAGTGTGCAGGGCTATTCTGTGATCTTTAGCACTTTTAACTAAATGCTTTCTTCATATTTTTCAGTTACATACAATATACTCCCCCACCCTTTAAGCCAGGGATGGGCAACTTCTGTCACCACGAGGACCACAAAAATGTTATTCTTACTTCTTGAGGACCAATTGTGCATCAGTGGATACTTTTAACTAATAACTACACAAAAGTCAACATTGTATTTCTGTTCAAATTATTCTGTTTTTACATCATGATAAAAAGAAAGTATTTAAGATAAGTTAAAGCTTTGAGAAGAATTATACTACCATAAGTAGAAGTGCTCCGGGAGCACAAACCTTTGCCAAGGCATTTCCAACATTGTCGAGTGAGTTATTGTTAAAAATGTGGAAAACTTCCCTGAAAATGCTGTTAACAAATCCTTTCCTGGATCCACATTTGGATTTGAATCACCAACAAAATCTAATTACTCCTTCCCTGTTCGATGACCAACATTTCCTGAAAATGTCCTGAAAATTTGTTGGGAACTGCTTGAGTTACTATTGAAAATGTGGAAACCTGCCCTATCTCGCATTGTTAACAATTCTTAAAACGTTTCCTGGATCCGCATTCGGACTTGGTCCACCACCAAAATCAAACCGTTTCTTTTTTGTGCCATTACCAACGTTCACTGAAAGTTTCATCAAAATAAATGTACAGCATTTTGAGTTATCCTGTTTTTAAACAACCAAAGAAACTAACCATCGCAAGCAACAACATATCCTTCTTACCATGAGGTAAACACATTTTTGCTAATAACTCAATAAGTAATAAGTCAACAGATTTTGGTGATAGTTTAAAGGAGTAATAGTTATGCTACAAGGATGTGGATCCAGGATTTTTTTTCAAGGATATGTTGATGGTAAGAGAGACAGCATTTTCCATATTTTTGTCAATAACTCGCCCAACAATGTTGGAGCACCAATAGTTCCTTTTTATCTTTCATACTATTTGCACTGTTTGGCCTGTTGCATAGACTCAATGTTTGTTTTGCAGCCTGGCAATAATACATCTAATTGACTTACGTAACTGAACACAAATAATTAATAAATAATCACATTGTGTAATTCAGATCTCCTTTATGTCGGACACTTGTTCCTGAACTGTTTTTGTACTGCCCTGTTGAGCAAAACCTTGATATCTGTATTTTCCAGTCTTCCTAGTTTCCACCTTTGCTTGAGGTTTAACAGCCAAAGTCATTGCTCACTGTGCTGTTGTTGTTGTACAATATTGTGTCAAAGTAAGGCTGCTTCTGTCTCTGATCGACACGAGAACTTCCTCAACCTCTTCTTATTGAGTTGACTGCCTGTGTTAATGAGGCCTCTGTTTTACAAGCATTTTTCCCTTACTGTACCGTACTTGTCACATTGCTCCATAAGAGTTTTTTGTACTTCTCTTTGGAGGGAAGCTTGATCTGTGTCACTGTTTGCCAATCTCACTAATAGGTGATCGATGATCAGTATCAGCAGGAAAAGCCTGATAGGGACATCCCTACCTTCTACCTTTACTTGAGAATTAACAGGCAAAGCCATTGCTCACTGTGCTGTTGGTGTCATATTGGCTATGTTTACATGAGAGCTTTAATTCCCCTTTAATTCAGAATAAAACTTAAATCCTCTTAAAAAAGATTTTAAATGACCTTGTAAACACCTAATTCCGATGAAATGACCATTCCGACTTAAACTTAGTTCCGAAGTAGGTGGCTGGTTTATTCTGATTTTAAATCCAAATTGAATAATTCCTCAATCATGTATACGTTCATTCCGCTTTAAATTAATTCTGGTTGTTCTGCACGTGCTCGTTCCCTTGTCCTGTCGCTATGACGCACATATTCTGCGCTGACGAGAACAGGATGGCCGCCTGAAGCAAGCGTTGGACTCGAGCCAAGACTATTTGTTTAACTAGAGCCTTAGAAGATTTGGAAATAATGAAAAGAGTGGATGGACGTAAGCATAAAAATGCCGACCTTTTTAAAGTTGTAGCATCTAAGTTGGATGAGGTTTCCCTGACAGAGACGCTAGAGATGCTGAACTGGAGTATGTTTTCTTCCGGTAGGCGTAAATACGGCACGTCCGCCTCCTGTCCAATCAGAACCATTCCCAACCCCCAGACCTTAAGCGGAATTGAATAAAGGCGAATAAACATGTTTTCCATGTAAACCTCAATTCGGGATTTCTATTTACATGTAAATGCAAAGGAGAATACTTTAATTCTGAATTATTTAATTCTGAATACTTATTTCCAAATTGAAAAACATCATGTAACCGTGGCCAGTGTGTCAATTTAAGACTGCTTCTGTCTCCTGTTGACACTAATACATCCTCAGCCTCTTCATTGTTGCTTAGCTGGTGAGGCCACTGGTCTGCAAAGCAATTATATATAAGTGAAACAAGGGAACTGTCAAGCATAATTAAAAGGTAAATTATATTGATGTTATATTGATGCCTCATACTAGAAGGTACCAGCTCTGAGCTGGAACTGATTCTTGACTTCTGTACCTACCAGGAGCCACACATTCTGCTTTCGTTGGTCTTTTTGAAATACATGATGTGAATCAGTCCTTGCTGAACAATGTTGATTTTCATCATGTTTTTACATATAAATTCATAAAGATTGGGACAATTTTGGAACCACGGTTATTTAAAATAATGTTTACTCTTAGAGATTCTTTCATAAGATGGTAGAACTACATTTTCTTTGTTCAAACAATGTATGATTTTGTTTTTTGTAATTCGAAGCCACATTGGTGTTTAGAATGTATTAAAATAATGTTTGTAACTGCCTTATAGAGTGGTGCACGCATGAGGACCTCTGAAAATCAGCCCCCTCCAGCTCTGCTCCTGCTTTTGGCTAAAATACACAAAATCCACAAATTTAGCAGCTGTTCTAAGTCACCAGAAATGAGTAGCATAACCCCTGTTCGCTCATCATTAATTTTTATAGAAGCAACACAGTCGGGTTTGATTTGAAGAGGAAAAATGTTTTGCCAACTCTCGCTGTAGTCAGAAAAAGATGTGAAATATTAAAACCAGAGAAGAATGGAAATCTTTGGTCATAGTGAAAGCAGAGAACCACTAAGCCTGTGATGGTCTTCAGACAAATTGTTCATCCATATGGATTTTACGGTTTCCCGTCACTGATCTGTCACAGCGCACAGAGGGGAACAGCCTCACCGAGCTGCTTGATGTGGTGCTTGTCAACTCCAGCTGTTTGACACAGACAGCTTTATTGAGTCAAATCTCAGGGACGCCCCCAGACAAAACAGATACTCCTCCCAGCATGGGTTTGTCAAAAACGAGAGCACTAACAAGAATTCCAGAGCATTCCCTGCTCTGATCTGCTTTGTCAAAGATTAGTTTAACATGAGGATTATTTACATTAAAGGTGCAGGATTAGACATGCTATTAGCTCAATAATTACAGGGTTTAAAGCTGAATCACTTGAAGCGGTCGGCCAGTCAATGGTGGCATTTGGATTCAACACGCAGCTCCCCAGAGAGATGATGGGGATGGAGTGAAAACAGGAGCGTGTCGCTGCCTCTGCTTATTAAATCCAGTTCAAAACCAAGACAAATGTTTGTTGGCGTGGCACTGGTGCACAAATTCGATCCAGTCTGTGAAATTTCAACCCAGTTTATTACACTGTAGCCATTTAAGTGATGAAAAGTGATGAAATATGAAAACAACTGATAAATAGGGGACCCATTCCCAGGAAGATAGCTGTAAATCAGGCCAAATGTAAGTTATAATTGAAATTAAGAGAGTAGTCTCCATCTAATAAAGCATTAGGTAAATGGTTAAAAAAATACTATTTGTTATTTATCACAATGTTACTGGATGAGTGATGTAGTGTTGGTTTGCTGTGTGGAGTTTGGCTAATGCTAATGGTAGCAGTTCTAGCATGACTAGCCTTCTGCTCTCTTCTGAGTTTAACAACCTTATTTCTATGCTGAGCATGACTACTGGGTTTAGTGGCAATATACAGTATGTTAGTATAGCCTGTCAGTGCAACTTAATCTTAAATTCAAACTGAAAATAATAAGGAGCTCTACTGTTTCTATAAGGGCTACACTCCTTCATTATCCGATTTGTGGGGTTTGCATTTGGGATTAAGTTGAGATATGGGGAACAAGGCAACGTACTGTATATTAGCATAGCCACAGTGGCTGGACAGAAAAGTAAATACTTTAATAAACCAGAGAGGAATACAAATTCTATCTGTTCCAACCACACATAATTCAAAGTCAAGAACTAAAACAACACGGAATGAGCATAAATACTGTACTATTGGGCAAAAAAATCAACCAAAAATAATATATTCAGTTAAGTACTGTAGCAGAGAGTACAAAAATCTGAGCATTAATCACAACATATCATGTAAGGAATTATTTGCCAGAGATTTAATGCCAGTATGAATAATATATACTGTATATATGGCTTGTAGTTATATTGCCAATTCTTGTTCAATTTGAAATTGTTTAGCCTGTTATCTGCATCCTTAACTTTAAACATGAGTGGTTAAAGAAAATTATTTAGTAACGTTTGTTGAAGAAGAAACATGACAGGCACTATTTTGAAGGTGCAATCACTATTAGGCTATGCTATTTTCAGGACACGTTACTGGTGCAAAGAGGATGGATTGTGTGCCTTGACTATACAAATGCAGCCCCTTCAATTTCCCCTTCCCAGCCAAAAGCCAGCTGAGCCAGTGAGGGTTTAAATAAGATTTTGGTTTTTTGGCACGTTTCTGCTCTCAATTTCAATATCTTGTGAATTTTCCATGGTACACAAAATTTTCATTTATACATCTCGTAAAATATAAAGTAATGGCTACATGTTTATCACATCAGCGTGGGGATCTCAATACAGCCACAAGGGTGGGAAGGTCCAGGCACTGTCCTGTCACAGACCAGCCAAGACTTTGCGAAGTGGAGAAAATAAAAGCAGCTTCTTCTGTGCATTAGTTTGGTCCATGTTATGCCCAAAACACACCCATCAGCTCTAACTTCTTTTAAATCACTGTGGGATAACTCTGCGCCTCTGACTTCAGACCCGGTATAAGGAGGTTTAAATGCAGTCAGTTTCAGCGTTCAGCTTTGGGCAAGACCACTCCTCATTTTCAGACAAACAGACTAATGGCCACAAACAGGAGCGCATGACCATTTGCTATTGCAACAGCAGGATAGCACAGCATATAAATGACCCCTCTATCAGGGGGAAGTTGGGAAAGACACTTGCATTTGACACCAAAACATTTCGCCCTGGGCATATGGAGGATCCTGGAATATATCATCTGGATTCTGTCATCCGAGAAAGTTTTTAAGGGTTTGTTAACATTGAGACATATGGCAGTTTTCCACATTTTTTCTAATAACTCAACAATTTTGATGGTCATGGTAAAAAAGAAGTGATGAGAATTTAATGGTGATCTTAATCCGGATGTGGATCCAGGAATTCTTTAAAGGATTTCTTAACAGTGATGATAGGGCAGTTTTCCAATTTTTTGACAATAACTTGCCCGTAAGTGTTGGAAATGCCATGGTGGATGTATTTGCTCTGGGAGCACTTCTAGTTGTCAATAAGTTTATTAAACTGACATCAAGCTGAATCACTGATCAAACACTTTCATTTCCATAAAGCCAGTTTCTGTTTATGTCATACTTGCATATTTTCATTTCCCTTGCATTATTTCTATGACCTATGAAGTTTACTGGCTGTGAATTAATGAATTTGTAGCAGTCTGTTCTTTCTTTTTTTGTGACGACAGTTTCTAACATCATGAATCTATGTCTGGTACCCTTTGCCCCTAAATGTCAAACATTCCCAAATACCTTCAGTTAATGATGCTTGTAGAAAACTGCATTTACAGCAGACCCAGAATGCCTTAAGGAAGCGATTATGTCACACTATTGTGTCGGTGTGAGCCAAAGAAATAAAGCTCAGGGGGAGCATTGTTTGGACCAGTCTCAACAGCCAAGGCAGAGAAATGAACACCGGAGCTTCAGTGACCTTTGCGTGCAGCTCTATGGGAAACTAAAGTGAGCTTAGATGATGTATAAATAGTTTACCTTTTCAACTGAAGCTAAAAACACTTTCTGGAGGCACAAAATGGCCCCTGAGTCACATATAGTGCGTACTGACTGCATTAATTAGCAGAATGATGACATATTTTTATGGTAGCCCTCACAGTCCACCAGGAGCTACATCATATGTGTTTTTGACAAGTTAATCTTTTTATTGCATTGGATCTGTGTTAATGCATCCTTGCCTACATTCTCTCTCTCTTTCTACTGAAACCCATTCTCCCAACATGTCAAATACTTCAGCACCCAAGAGACGAGCACCATAGCTGAAAGGGTGGAGGATCCAATTAGGCCCAGAAGCCAATAGAAGGTCCATCAAGATCTGCTTATGCTCCAGGTTACTGGTATATGCTGACAAAGTTATGTCAAAAGGCTGGCCTATCTGAACATTAATGGTGTGTCCATGTCACATATTGATCCTGTGGTATATGGAAGTGCTGTAGTGTGGAATTACTGTGGTGTATGGAGGCACTGCGAGAGCATTGTGGGGCAGGTTGCAGAAGAAAGAACCCAGATGAGTGTTTAGTGGGTTTTATTTACTCTTTTGTTCATGGAAACTCAAGTGAAGCACTTAATATATGTGTTGCAAGTGGTTGAAGGGTCAAATGTGCTCTCACAGCTCTATGCACTTTGTAAGAGGGGCAGAAGATTATCAACACCTGAACAGCTCATTTATGTTTTGTGGTGAATGAAAAGAGCAAACTGAATTCTGAAATGCAAAATACTGTAGTGCATGGGAAAGGGAGCCTAACGGAGAGAGAGAACAGCACTGACACTTGTGCAAGAAAACGAGGGCTATTAGTGATTGGGAAAATGCCCTAGCCATCTAGGAACCTGAATGGATGAACACGATTTAAAGGTTCCAAGTAATGCAAAATTAATTTCCTTTGCTTTTGGTGTTTTTTTTAGAAAGGCCTTGGGAAACAGAAGAACATGACACCTTATATCACTTAAAATGTTCTGTTTTTTACTTCCTGGGTTTAATTATGTCATAGCTATACAGCCCCCCACCCACCTACATGTTTTCTGTTCATCATAGGCAGACACCATGACTGTTCTGAAAGGCTCACCATCATTGCCTCCTGCAGCCTCCCTGCTCCCTCGGATCCAAACATTTCCATAGTGGAGGGGAAAAGAGCTGCATCTGATCATCTGAAATTTTAGTTTTTTGTTCATCTTAAATCAAGTCCTTGCTTAATAGACACCCAGAAATGATGTAAATGGTCAAACACACCGGGGCACGGAAGCTTTACGGCTAAATTTGTCTTCTTTAAGTGCTGACAGTGCTACAAAGTGCATTTTGCTCTTTAGGCAAGCCATCAACACCTCCCCTCGTTTGCTGCATAGGGTGTCACTCTCTTCAGTCATGACCAGGGGCAGACAGAGGGCCAAACAGAGCACCCTTAAATCTGAATGATCAGCCCAAGTCCTTATCTTTAATTCACTTGAGGTACATCAAAGTGGCCCAGTCATCTTTATATTCTTCAGTATGTGGCCCTCAAAGAGAAGTTTGGACACACTTTATGTTTGTAAAAATCATGGTCATTCAGTTAGACTCTGTAAGGTGTGGATTTGTGACAAACATTATGGAAGTGGATTATGCCTGTGGGCTGGGTAGGTAGGGTCAGTTGTTTGAAGGCTTTGGGCTTGATCTCATTTCCTGAAGACATATGTTTGTGGAAGTGACACTTTACCCCAAATTGCTGTCAGGCACAAACTTCCTATCTCCATTTTTTTAAAGAAATGAATGCTGTTGTTCACCTTTCCTGTTGGTGACCAAGTTGTATAAAATTTTAATCTAATAAAAGTTAAAAAAAAAAAAAAAAAATGTCATCAGGACCACACAATATCAACACATAGTAGAGATTTTTTCTTCATTTCCTAAAAAAACAGTTAGTTTGGGCATAAGAGGTTTGTACCCTACAGCAGCGTTATATGTGATAAGCTAATACTGATGGACAATGCACAGAGAACTTTCAACTGTCAGTGTGTGAATGTGGTGTGTGTAAGTGTAGAAGACCCTTGAGTATGCAGATGCCTAGAAAAGTGATATAACCTTGCAGTTCAGCTGGATCCACCTGATTCATTGTCTGTAATCAGTCAGATCCAAATTGCAAATCTTTATGTCAAAATGATTAAGCTCGGTCTGGAGATTCACAGCCCAGTCAGAGTCCTATAATGCAGGAAGAGGTGGGAGCTACAAGCGTGATATTAGCAGGAAGTGACAGCTTGTTTGGAGATTAGCATTGATGCTAACAGCTTCAGTAGCACTTTTATCAATTCGGGCTGCATTTCTTTATTAAAAGAAAAACAAACAACACTGAAAGCTTTTATCGATGGCATAGATTTGACTCCACTTCTGGCATGTTTTGGTGAGAGTTTGTTCTACAAAGGGCTCTACGGTTTGTACTTTACATCAGGGCAGTAGCGCACGCCTTCTACATTATCTGATTGGTCCACGGTGAATGTGATTGATCCAATTACTGCCAGATATGCTTTTAAGAGGTCCTGTCCTCCCCAAACACTTTCTGTTGGTTGTTGCTCGGATGAAGTAGTGAAATATATTCTGTATATACTGATCAGTCTATCTGGCATGTCAGGCTAAAAGTGATAGTGCTCCTAACAAACACTAACCAATAACATGGACCCCTGTCCTAAAGTGAGGCCACCTTTGAGCTTCTCACCATAAGCATGATGTCCCAGAAAAACAACCACTGTAGGAATATGTTGTTCTGCTTGAAAGAAACACACCATCAGATACTTTTCATCTGTAATGCAGCCTGTTGGTTTGGTCTTTGGAAGCTCGAGCAACAAGTAGCCAAATCGTCGGGTGGATGGTTATGAAGTGAGGTGAACCTTCTTGGGGCTCTCTCATGCTGGCATCACTCCCCTGAGTGGTATGAAGTGTGATAGCTATAGTTAGGCTTCGATATCAGAGGGTTTCATGCAATTTGTTGAACAGAACAACACTGTGTGTAAGCATGAAGGCATGCGAGTGATGAATGTCAGTGGACAGGAAAATGTCCAAATTGACTTTGGCTCCTGTAGAGCTAACTAAAGTACCAGTGGCCATTGCCTTCAGAGGAAATTAAAATATATATTTCTCGGGGTGGAGGGGGATCCTTTGAACAACTCAGAGGACAATCTGAATCCCTGGGATGACAGAGACAATGTGCTGCGGTTGACAGAGTGAGTAATAGAGGAAAGGCTGAGGAATGAGAATTAATGGCAAAAAAAGGGGGGAGGGACGTGTAGAATCTCCCAAGAGAAAAAAAGAAATTTCTTCCCAATTATACGGCCGCATGGTGTCTCTGGTCTGGCACAAGATGTGAGTGCATTGTCCACTCAAGAGTGATTCCCTCCTTGCAGACTCTAAATCAGCAGCACCACTTCCAAATCATTCAAACTCCAGCAGATGGTGCCTGTCACACACGCGCTCCCCCTTCTGCAAGTGTGGAATCAAAGATAAAATCTCAAGAGCTCTCTTAAAGCACTGACTCCCTCTTTTTAAAATCACTAAAGGTGAAAGGTCAGGTGAGAATGCCTCATAACTCGCTCGTCATTTTAAACTTTTTCTTTCATAGCCTCAAGTGTGGAATAAAGCCTCCATCTCACCGCAGCCTCTTGGTGGAAGCTTCTTGACATTTTCTTCAAGAGTCTGGGAGTCTTTTGTGTGTTGAACAAAGGGAGCATGGATCCTGCTGTCTGTATGACCTTTTGCTCTGAGCTTTGATAAATTACCATCCAATCAAACGCTGCCTTTGGCAAAGGCTAATCTCTGAAAATTGCAAAGAGTACATAAATACAGCTTTGAACTAATCAGCAGCAAGTCCAACAGAAAGAGCACTTAACAGGGCGTGAAGTCATTTCAGTTTAGATCTTTGAAAATTGTTTATTCAGATGGTAAAAATCCCCATAAGTAGATATCTCCATATACATGAGCCCATTCTGTGCAGCATTTAATGGTTTTTGCCATATGCTATGTATCCATGGCCTGTCCATGAACCCCCTTAACATGAGAAATATCCCTCTTAGGCTGCCCTCATTCACGATTACAGTTTTTAGAAGAGGAACAAAAAGCTCTCATATGGAAGTATAACATAAAGACTTACATCTTTTGACTCAAATGCAAGTAGCAATAGTTTATTTAACAGTTTTTACTGGCAACTAAAGTATATTTTCCCTTCCAAATGCATTATGCAATCCATATAAAAGCATTACAGAAAAAAAAATTAGCCTATTACAACTCTATATTCTAAGAAATATTGCTTTTTTCCTCTGGGAGGTGTTGTCAGGCTTCCTTGTAAGTATATGTATATACATTATTTTTTTTTATATTTGAGATTGACTGCTCAGTATCACAGAAGCAGGGGAGCTGCATGCAGCCTCCAGGCTGTCAGTTGCCCACCCATGGTTTACACAAAATAACTTGTTCTAAAGAAAAGAGGGCTTTAGAGGTATAGAAAAAACAAGGTCTGAGTAGATTTTTGGACAAAAAAAGTTGTAAAAAACATTTTCAGGGAACATCTGGGACCGCTGGGAACTTGATGAAAATGAGTAAAATGTTTTAGTTTTTTATTAAATACATTAATTCTGTAAATAGTTCAGAAGTTATGTGTTATGGGAAGGCTTGGGTTTGAAACAAGGCACTGTTATGGTACTGGTGCCAACACATCAACGCCTCGTTTAGGTTCCATTCACTAAATGTCACAGCCAAAGATACTGATCCCTCGGCAACTCTGTGAGCTTGCCAGTGTTACCCTCCAGCTAAAGAAACAAAGATTGAAGTCAAAAGAAGCATCATCACATGGGTCAGGGAAGAGGAAAAGGGGGGGGCAAAATGTTGGACCATCATATGATAGAAGCTAAAAACATGCATAAGACACAGTTCCTTTTCTTGTGTGAGTCTTTGCCAAAGCAACGTTTCCAGTACAACAATAGCACACTGAGACCGTCATGGTGGCTCCATCATGGCTGCCACCATTACAAGACATCAGAATCAGAATGCGCTTTATTGTCATCATACAAAATGTACAATGAGATTGGAGAGTTTATCCTTTTTAAGTGCAATAGATAGGTTAAAAAAAAAAAACTGTAGAAAAGTATAAAATAGTTGCAAAAACTATAGGTACAAAATACATACAAGATAAAATCCTACAGGACAGTGCAACTGAAAACTCTATATACAAATAAAAGATAGAAAGGATAAATATTAAGAATAAAAATAAATATTTCTATGTGTATATAGAAATGTTTTGCACAGGATAGTTGAATAGACATTAACCATTACAGCTATAAAAATTACCCATTTCTCTGGATATGTTAACTGTCAGAAAAATTAAAAGTAATGTCAGCATTCAACTATAGGTGCAGTACATTTTCAAACATTAGTATATAAGTAAAAAAAAATCTACTCATTGTACCTCTAATAAAATTGCAAATTAAATTACACTGTCACCTCATTCTTAGGCTTTTAAGTTTTATGTGTGAAACCAACCAACTCCACAACAAATCAAAAGGTGGCCAAATAAAGCACATCACCTCACCTCAGATAAGCAAACAGTACACTTCCTGCCCAGCGTGAGACAGAAGAGGAATGAGAGGAAGCTGAGGCTGAGGAGGAAGGGCATTGAGCAATGAATACCTTGTGATGGTCCTCAGGTTACTTGAAAGGCAAAGCAAGGCAAGTATTTAAAATCATTTGGAGGGAGCTTTATTTTGAGGCCAGAAGAGTTTCCATGTGCGTACAGGTTGGGCTTCAGTTTCTTTTTATGGCCATCAAATTTTTTTTTCTTTTTTTTTTTTTTTTTATAATTTTGAGTCACCCAAGATGGCTGTGTGAGAGTCATGGGTCAGATCTTCTATGAAAATCTAGTAATAGCAAATTATCTCTTCACATTTCCAGAACACATCCTTCAAACCTCCTTTTCTGCTTGTTCTGCTGGACCAGCACAGTGTACATCAGACCAATCTATCTTTTTTCCCACAATGCAAAGTAAAAACAGGTCAAGGGTCAAAATAGCAGACATATCAATGTTGACAGCTGTACTACTTGAAGCATTTGCATCAGTTCTGTTAATTTACAAAAGGTAATTTACATGTTTTCAGAGTTGAATAAGGTTTTATGTGGCCTTCTTTATAACCAAAGTTGCCCGTCCCTGCTGTAGAATGTCAAGTGTGTTGCCAGCACTTAGGAAAGAAAAGTTTTAGATCTCTCCTCGTGAACATAAAAAATTCAAGACAATGTTTCACTTTTGTGTTGTGACTGGCAACCCTTCCTACAACGTCACCTGCTGTTTTTAATCTTGTAGTTTAAGAAATGATGGGGGCAGCCGCTCTTCCTCTAATTCAGCACAATGGGAGAGATGCGTCTCATAAAGTCGTCTTCTGTTTACTGTGTTCTCTGACAAACACAGTGGATATTTTTTTTCAGCTTAATTAGCTTCAAGTATGTGACAGGGCACAGCATTGGCATGAAGCTGTGATACTCAAACTTTTAATTAGAATAAAGAGAACTTTTTAGCGCCTTTGTTGTTGGCTGACATGCTAGTACAAGACTAAATAACAAATGTGTCACTGAAGTTCAGCGGGGTCACACTCTTCTTCCTCTCACTTGTGTCACCCTATTATAACAAAGGCTAGAAGCTTTGTGGCAAACATTTCAGAAATCCACAGCCTTATTATAAAACAAGAAAATAAACCAAGTATGCTACTATTTAAAGAGATGTCTGATCGGAGGGCTAGCATGCTTAATCTGTTGTTTGACAATGCGCTACTTCTATTGAGCCAATATCAATACTAATGCGACCAATCTGCTGTCTAGGCTGAACATCCAGATCTACAGCAAACATTTAGGCCAGAAAGGCTGTTCACTGCCAGGAATAACTGTGTACAAACTAGGGATTAACATTTTTAGCAGGATTAGAGTCTAATAAATAACTGATGTACCATTTTTTTAAAGCCTTAGTCCTGCAAAATCAATTTTCTTTGCTTTTAATGTTAGAAGATGGATAAAAGTAGATTAAAAAACTAATTACATGTTTTTATTTATTTCGACTGGGAAGCTAAATTATTAATTAATAGGGAGGGATCCAGATCCCTCAGATCCAAGCTTTTCCAGAGGGAAAGGGAAAAAAAGCTGCATCTGATCCTCGACAGAGAAAAAAAAAAACATTTTTTTTGCTCAGGTTAAATCAAATCCTTGCTTAATAGACACCCAAAACAAGATGTAAACAGTCAAATTCAGGATGTGGGACCTTTAACTAATATCTTGTATTTTATTAGTCAGTACAAACAATCATTCATAATTAAATGCTAAACTAGTATCTTGTTTTCTGTTAATCAATCCTAGGCTTCCTCTATGGTTAAATGTTCTATCTAGTTGTAATACAGCTGAATGAGCAAAGGTAGCTTATTTCTTTAAACATTTATTTGGATGGGACAGTGCATATTGATGAATGTACACTGTCCTTGGAGTCCAATAAAAACCAACACAAATATGCAGGATTTAGCGCAAGCACTAATTTTCATCCATAGTCCCAAACAAAAAGGACATAGAGGCAGTTTAATACCACGAACAGTAACAGATACAGTGACAATAAAACCATTACAGGCCTGATTAAGTCATTCCTATGATGCATAAAACAACAATAATACGACCTAGAATACTAAAAGCGCATCCAGTCTCAATAAATACATTTTGAAATCCATGTGTGAAGGTGTTAGAGGTATAGCACTGTTCTTATGAGAAGTACAGTATAGTACTTAACAGCAAGTAGACAGAAAATACCTCAAAGAAATAGATGGACGAAAGAACAAAAAAGCTTGGCAGACGTTCATGGTTCTTGTTATGCTGCAAAAATGCCCCTCAACCCAAATGTAAACAAAGGATTGAAGGTTTGCATTGATAGCATCTTGTAAGAATAGTATGTTTTAGCAGGAATTTTAATCTTGAAAGTGGAGATATTATTGAATGTGGCTGTGTCATGTTCTTCTGGCATGTAGCTATTCCACCATAGCAAAGAGTTAGAGTAGGTGTGAACCTCAGCAGTTCAGGAAGAAGGAGAGCTGAGTGTGCTGCAGCTCCTTTTATATCAGGCACGATTCAAACAATCAGCTCTAAAACATATAAGTCTGTTTAACGGGGTATGTAGTTGTAAAAAAAAAAAAAAGAAAAAGTCTGCACTCTGTTCTGAGTTTTTCCACTCTAATCCACATGATCAAAAAGTTGCCCTCTTCTTATAACATTCCTCATTTGAAGCTGAACAGTGTGTGGACTTTTCCGTTTTTCTGCAGCCTTTTTTGTGTGTAGTTGTAGGACATCAGTATGTCCACTTTTTGGTCCGTCCATAAGGGTTGGCATCTTGATTATAGGACCCCCTGCAGAGTGATCTCACTCACAGCAGCCTGATGCCTTTTTAACTCAAACTGAAGTTTTTAATGTCATAAGAACATTTAAAAATATCACAGTATCTTATCAGATTGCAGCATATTTCGATGTTTCTCTAGATTCTGGCTTTCAAGGTCTCAATCACTCTGCCAGAACAGACAATATTTATGCCCTTTACCCTTTTTCTTTTATCTGCCTTTATCAAGACATTGGATGTGACAAAATTGTAAATATATTCATAATTTTCTGTCCTGTCTAAAAAGTTTATCAGTTTAAACATTGAACTTCATTGATATATATAATTTGATCCCAACAAGATATTCCAAAAAATTTGAGACAGGGACCTTTGTGTTACATCTTTTTTCATAACAGCACTCAATTAGTGTTTGAGAACTGAGGAGAGAAATTGTTGTAGATGGAATTCTTTCCCATTATTGCTTGATGTGTGACTTCAGTTGCTCAACAGCCCATTTCCAGGTAACCTGTTCACATGTGGAATGTTCCAAACAGGTATTCCCAAACATTCCCAGTCTTTTGTTGCCCCTGTCCCAGCTTTTTTGGAACGTGTCGCTAGCATCAAATTCAAAATGAGTAAATATTTGCAAAACATATTCAAGTTAATCAGTCTGAACTTTAAATATCTTGTATTGAACTGGAAATAGGTCAAAAAGGATTTGCAAATCAATGTTTTCTGGTTTGAGGGTGGCACGGTGGTGCAGTATGTAGTGTGCCTATCTCACAGCAAGAAGGTTGCTGGTTTGAACCCTGTGTCAGTCAGGGCTTCTCCCTGTGCATGCGCAGGTTTTCTCTGGGTACTTCCTCCAACAGACCAAAAACACGCTCGTTAGGTTAACTGGTGACTGCAAATTTCCATTGGGTATGGTTTTCTGTCTCTCTATGTGGCTCTGTGATTGCTTGTTGACTGGTCCAGGGTGTACCCTGCCTCTTGCCCAATGTCCGCTGGGATAGGCTCCAGCCTCCTGCAACCCCAAAAGCATTAACCAAGAAGAAGAAGTTTTTGTTTATGTTTGACATCCACCACCTTGGTTAACCTGCCAGGAGGATGATAGCATGCAGTGCTAACTCAGCTAACATCAGCCAAACTCCTCTCTGAAAAAAAATTGTGCAGTATTTTTAACTACTGATGCTTTGTCTCAGTGTTGAATAAAGGGCTCCGCTGTTATTGTTTTCTAAGTGTTTGTTTTCGTTAAACAAGTCAGTCAAACACAATTTAAGCTCTTGCTCAGTCAGATTTGAAAGTAGATGCATAGAAATATCCTAAAGATGGACCCGTACTTTCCTTATTTATGATAATCAATAAGCAGAACAGCAGAGTCTGTGGTACACTGTAGCCTGCCACTTGATTTACCAGGGGCTTGCCTGGGTGTGCCAGAGACGATGCGGTGTGTTTGCATATATATCCATTCCTACATACGTGTGCTTCAGGGTTTGTAATGGAAAAGGCTGTGGCTGTGTGTATGCGTGTGTGTGGAGTGTGCAGCCTCACAAGAGACAACTCTGGTTGTTAGGTTAGAGCTTTCCTCCAACCTAATGAGGTCGATGGAGGCTTGTTACCAACCTCCCCTCTCTTTTCCTTGCAGCAGGTGGATGCTTTAGCTTTCTTTTACTCCAACAGCTTGATTGGAGATGGTAATGGCTGAAATCACCACCACAATAACCTTTATGTCTTATCAATAACCTTGATGCAAAGGTTAAAGTGGTGCCCTCTGGTCCTTTTCTCTTTCTGCTTTCATTTAGCCTTTATGTCTTTCTATTCCTGTCTCTAAATGTGACTTGCAGTCAAGCCTCCTCCATGCTCTCCAATATTTCATTTGTTGTTTTTTTCAGCCCTCTCTGACAGCCCACCATGGTGGTGGTCCTTTGTCAGCACTTACATTTGCACTCAGGACAGCATTTTCTAGTCAAACAGGTTATTGCATATGTCAGTCAAATAAATGACTGAGTGGTCCCTGTTGGACTTTGTTTTTATCAAGTCAGGAAGCAAGACTGGAATGACAAACTGCCTCCGCTCTGTGCTCTTTTCTTTTTTGTTTTACTGTTTGAATAACGAGGACCCGTCGTGTGATACAAGAGGAGATGCTCTGCTTTAAATATGCAAATCCTTAACTCTTGAATTTAGAGTCAAGTCAAGTCAAGTGGTCAAATTTGATTAAATTAAAACAAAAAGAAAACTTAAAAATTCCCATGAGCACATTAAATACAGAAATATTTTTAACGTTTTAATATGTTTTAAGTACTTTTCAATAGTTTAATTTTGGTGCAAATTTTAGATTAACTCTTAGTTTTAATTTAACATAAAAACCCTACCCGATGCAGTTGTCTTTTTTACGTGCCATGTGCACCATTCGATGCTCTCTCCCTCTCTGTCTTTGTCACCTCCTATGAAGTTGTCCCTCACGACTCAAAATGTCTCTTGTGCAAATGTTTAAATTTGATGTTGCCAGTGCCATCGATATTAGGTATTACTATTTGCATTTGACTTTAAAAACCACTATAACTACTGCATGTGTTTGTTTCTTTGCTTCTGATAATTAAGTATAAGGCAGCATGGTGGTGCAGCACTTAGTACATATGCCTCACGGCAAGAAGGTTGCTAGTTTGAACCCTGTGTCCATCAGGGTCTTTCTGTGTGGAGTTTGCATGTTCTCCTGTGGGTTCTCTCCGGGCTTCCTCCCACAGACCAAAAACATGCTTGTTAGATTAATTGGTGGCTCCACATTGCCCAAAGGAGCTCACATGTTCGTGAATGGTTGTCTGTCCCTCTATGTGGCCCTGCGATTGGCTGGCAACCAATTCAGGGTGTACTCCACCTCTCGCCCAATGTCACCGGGATGGGCTCCAGCTCTCTGTCACCTCAAAAGGGATAAGCGGCATAGATAATGGATGGATAATTAAGTATGATTGCTGAATTTGTAGAGTCCGAAAATCTGGTCGTCTGACAATGTGAATAAACAAGATGATAACCAAAGTTGCATATCATTGCTGTAATATTTAATTGAGATAGAATTTGATCACTTACCGATCAAATATAACAGTTTATCTTACAGTTTATTTCTTTATGAACTAGAACTTCATCCATATTTTCCCATTTAACCATTTACAACCGCATGCATGCACCTTTCTGCATAACGGCTGCAGAGAAGGAAGGGGGCAGAATTGCAATGCCACCATAATGACACAGTAATTGCTAGTCTGGGTGTGCAGGTTTATTTTCAGCAACACAGGAAAAAGTCATAGCAGCTCCCCACCTACACAGCCAGCCTGCTGCAAGGACCATTTCACAATTGTGATAACTTGGCTTCTCTCTCATTCTGCAGCAAAGAAGGGCCATTTTTCCCAGAAAAGGAATTCACAAGATAGTCATTGACTTTTACCAGCATCAATGATTTAGCCCTGGCATCTAAGAGGACCAGAGCGGATTGAAAACTAATTAGGATGAAGGCTATCGCGGGGTGGAATCAAACACTTTGACGGTATTGACATGCCAGTATCAGTTGGAGGTTTGGCCTCCCATTTTCATTAGCAAAGAATTAGGGAAGGATTTATTGTTGCAAAGCTGGAATCCTAATTGAACAATAAAATGGTCTCTATGAGAAACAATTACGTGTGAATTATTTGGATAATCAATGTGGGAAAGACAATTACCCGAGTATTAGCCACTCAGCTTTGATTTATGAATACATAATCAGCAGACAAGTGTTAAACAATGCCAACGAATGTCGAGGGAATAGAGAGAAAGGAGGCAAAAACTGCACTAATGGGATGCATTGTGTATTGTAAGGTGACGGTTTCTGTGTTATTGATCCATTGCTCACCCAGAGCTGTCTGCGTACATGTGTGTTGGAGTATTTCAGAGAGGATCACAGTCGAATTTCAGCCTCCACAATCACCTTGACTCAGAGCAGCCACATTGCTGATTAAATAGGGGCTTATTTTCAGATTAGTGTGGACGATTGCAGGGTTTAAATAAAGTGACACCTGCACGGCTGACTCATGACTGCATGGCATTTGTGCTCAACACTGAGGAGGTCTGATTATTAGGCTTTCCTCTGCCTCTGCCTGTCTGTAACCATAGGAGAAATTATTGAATATTTAACTGCAGAAAGCAATGTCTGTAATGGAGGCTACAAAAACAAGCTCATTTTAGAATATCACCATTATGTCCTCCTTCTAGTATTTAAGGTCTGAATTAAATATCATGAACAGTGTGCATTTAAAGGGACACGCCAACATTTTTTTTGTTTTTGTGTCTTGCCTCACTCCAGAGTCCATGACAAGCAGATAGAAACCCTTATCGCTAATTAGCTTAGCTCAAACACTGGGAGTCAATGGGTAGTGTTAGCCTGCCTCTGCCTACAGTCACCAGATAAACTCTTCAGCAACTTTAAACAGTCCTCAGTGCTTGTTGTGACTCTTTTTTTTTTATTTACAGCATTATGTTACTTTATCTATTGTTAGACAAAGATTAGCACTTTAAGTATTTTTCTGAAGAATTTCATACAAAACTAAACCCCAGGCACATGCGCAAACCAGCACTGATGTGCTTGTTAGTAGGTCAACAAAATAAAGCACGTTCGCTGTGGTTTGCACATGCACCCTGTGGTTTTATTTTGATGATATTTTCAGGGAATGTTGGTCATGGCATGAGAGAGAACTGATTCAAATTTGGTGGCAATCCAAATCTGGATGTGGACCCAGAAATTTTTTCAAGGATTTGTAAATGGGGTGATATGTGGTTTTCCCCATTTTTGACAATAACTCGCAACAACAATGCTGGAACTGCCTCGATGCAGTTTTGTGTTCTTGTAGCATTTCTATGCCTTTTTTTTTGTGTCAGTGGCTCAGCTAGGTGGTAAGTGGAAGGTTGCAGGCCCAAGCCCAGCTCTGGCTTTCACATGTAGATGTAATCTCAGGCAAGACACATAACCCCAAATTGCACCAACTGCAGCATCAGTGGTGTGTAAATGGGTATGAAAGGGCTAGAAAGTGTTAGAAAATGCTGCTGGGCGACTTATACAGAAACTTCAACCATCAATGAGTGAATGGGTAGATGTTTGGGGACGGCCCCTTCCTGTTCCAACACCAGTGCACAAAGCAAGGTCCATAAAGACTGGGATGAGTTTGGGTCAGATGAACTTGACTGGCCTGCACAGAATCCTGACCTCAACCTGATAGAACACCTTTGGGATGAATTAGAGTGGAGACTGCGAGTCCGGTCTTCTCGTCCAACATCAGTCTTACCTCACAAATATTCTGGAAGAATTGTCAAAAATCCCCATGAACACTCCTAAACCTGTGGAACACCTTCCCAGTAGAGTTGCAGCTGTTAACTGCAAAGGGTGGGCCAAAATCATATTAAACCCTGTGTACCTTAAGCATTCTGGTATGGAACTTTGGGGGATTGATCTGATTACAGGCACTGAATCAGGCAGACATCACCACTAAACATCTAATTCTAAATTCACTTCTGATATGCCCCAGTGTTAGTAAAAATTGATACCATTTTTGACAGAGGGCCTAAAAACTATAACGAAGAAGTTCTGATAAATTTGTGCTCCAGTTAAACTCATGCATAAAAGTGAAAAATGTGTCTTTTGCTGCATTTGCAAATGTATGCATCAGATATTGATAAAAAAAAAAGGCTTCCTCTGAATGGCTTCCTCTTATCTATTTAAAAAAAAAAAGGCAGTCGACCCTTACATGGACACACCTAGGTACAAGATATGAGAACACACACTCTACTTGCGCCTCTTATCTGTTTCTCATTGGTCAGCGGAGGCCGTGCAGCTCGCCAGTGTGCAGAGAAAAGCCTTGTCACTTCTGTAGAAATCCAGATAATGCCTCCTGCTTTCATAGATCAGTGCTGGTGTCACCTGGGAACAAGAGGATGCAGTCAGATGCAGGACTGAGGGATTGTGGGTAGAAAGCGAGGTCAGGCTATTTAAGGATTACATCCAGGACAGGTCAACTGCTCACAGTACTGGGGTCACCTGGTTGGCTCTGGCACTGTTTAACCTATTTAATGATGAGGGATCGATGCACCTCCCTTACATATAAAAAAATAAATATCCTTCTCATAAACACAAGCTTCTTCCCAGGATAAATGCTGTTTATGTGACAAAAATAACAGGATACAGCCTTCTCCAAAGAGGCAGTCACATTCCTCTTGGTAAAATACTTTGAGCCATCAGAATAAATGAGCTTAAAGTCTAAATGCTCACTAACATCTTCTGTTACAACCAGTCAATCTGAGTGTCATGAGACCATGAAATGGCTGTCATAAGAACACAAGTATGCAGTAATAGGCCCTCACTCTACCCCGTTACAGTGAGGGAGTCATTTATACCAACTGAGAGGTTTATAACCCATTTTACATATTTATGAGTGAGCACAATGTGCAGTGTATTGAAAAGAAGAGCTAACTATGGCTGGCATTATTATGTAAATGATTTTATTTAGCTATTTTAATATTATAATACATGCCTATATGTGGCTGCTTTTTCTCAGGTTTCCTGTAGAGTCTTTAAATGTCTTAAATTTTACTTTGAAGACTTAAAGGATCATGAAAAAAACATGTTATCAGGACTGTAGTCGAGCAGCTTGGTCAACTAAACTTTGTGGGCAGTTCTCCAGAATCCTGGCTGTAGCTGTAATGCTGCATAACAGCATCATGTCAAACCATGACCCAAAAATGTGTATTTGCAAATTTAACCCTCCCAAATCCATTTGATCACCAGCCACCCCATGTATCAGCGCCTAGCTGTGTTTTCTTCATCTTCTGGAGCCATACGATGGATCATTACAGGGAAAATTATGTTTGGAGGCTCACACATTTGTCAGGTCAAATACGTCCCTCCAAAAATGTTTTCAATCCTACAAAGAAATGCAGTGTTTTCTTCCTAGATTTTGTATTTATGGATTCACACTGATAAATGCAAAACTGGTGCTTTTATTTAAAACACATTTTATTGATGGCCTTGAAGCGCTCAGTGTACAAACCTCTGCTAAGGCATTTCTGACATTGTGAGCTGAGTAATCCTCAAAATTATGACAAAATGCCCGAACATGTAATCAGAGCTGGCCTTACCCAATGTGGGGCCCTTGGCAAGATTTTATGTGGTGCCCCCCTCCATCAGCAATTTACATACACTTACAATAGAAATTAAATAGCATTGTTTTTACCGTTGTATGTAATTTATAAGACAACATGTCACCCAATTTACATCCTCAAAAAAAAACTGACTTATTTGGTGTCATCATTTGTAATAATATTAATTGGGCATTGCCTTACTTCTGAATCTAATTGAGCTTTTCCATTTAAGAGCTAACTGTAACAACTCTTTTAATAAAATCATATTGAAGGTGAATTTTATCCTGATTTTGTGGCGCCCCCTGGAGACCATGGTGCCCTTAGCATTTGCCTATATTGCCCAATGGGCCAGCCGGCTCTGCACGTATGCACAGAAATCTTTTCAGATCTCCATTCAGACTCAGATCACTAAAAATCAAATCACCTCACTCTTCTGCAATCACCAAAATTCCATGAAAAGTGTCATCAAATCTGTGAAGAATGAGTTATTAGCAAAAATGTTTAAAACCGCCCTTCAAAAAAAACCTGGATCTGCATCTATATTTGCATCTGGATATAGAAAGAGTTGTCCATCTCACTGACAAACAAACAAAAGCAGGCAAAAAAAAGTCTCCTTAGGGACAGAAAAAAGTGTAAAAGTGCTCTGATGGACTTCCATTTTGTCCCTTAGAAAAAGTGGCAGCCTTCTGTCAGACCAACTGATCAATCAGATGTGCCCAATTTCATCTTCCTCTTCATCTTGATGGTAACATCCAATAAGAAGCAGCTGAAGGGCAGCAGAAGACAAGATAGTTACCTGTGAGATCCCCCCGCCGGCGTTCACTCGCTGGCGTGAGCTGGCTTCTCGTACAGAGATTAGCATCGAACAGCTTCAGTAGCAGTTTTGGACCACAGTGGCTCATGCTTTGTACTTTACACCCCAACAGGAGTGTCCCCCTACTGCATTATCTGATTGGCCTGTAATGAATGTGACTGACAGAACAATCATCCAACCACCTGCTGGATATGTTTTCTTTTTTTTTTTTTTTAAAGCTTCTGCCCACCCTGAAGGCCTTCTACTAGTGAAATACATGTTGTATAGTATATAGGCTACTACACAGTCTATGTGGTGTATTAGGTTAATGTAAGATGGGAGAAAGAAGAAATAAGAGGAATTAAAGTAAGTATATAAGAAAAGACATTGCTGGAAGTTTTTTGCATGCACTTGGCAGGACCATATTCCCTTGTGAAAAAGCTCGTTCTGATTTTTTTCACTTTGTATCTACAGTCATACAATTTTTTATGCACCTTACAGCAAGAATAATGTGTTGGCCCAGGTTATCCTTTAACATCGTTTGCTTGAAAATAATAGAGGTTCTGCATTCATTATTACAAAAACAAACAAGTGGCTTCGAGTTGCAAGGGTTGAAATAGAAAGCAATATATGCTCACACAGACAGAAAATGTGCATTTTGGTGTGGTACATAAGTGACATGTATCCCCCATGTTCCAGCCATCTGGTTGTTGTTGTCATTGAGGAGCCTATTTCAGTAATATGATAATTAAAATGAGATTTTCAGTTATCCTCATTTTTATATTTGATCTAGTTTATTCTAGCTCTTAATCTGTTTAAGAGCAAGTGAGTGTGAGTGTGTATCTGCATGTAATCCCATTGGAAGTAGTTTTGGTTGGAGCTTGAGTTTTATGTGCCCCGTGGGGATGAAGGAGCAGGGGTTTGGGAAGGCTGTGACTGTTTTTACAGCTCAGTGCAAGAGAGAAGCCCATGTGTCATGTTTTTGGTTGTGTTGAGAAGAGGGGCACATCCTTTCAGCTTTTTCTCGCTTGAACTAGTTGTTAGTAAAATCTCTGCCCTAATCTATTATGTTCCATGAGTAAAATCCTCAGAGGGAGCACAACATGGTGTTTCAAGTGAAGCTGCAGTGCATAGGAAAAAGGAAGAGTGAGAGGAATTGAGATGGAGGAGAGAGAGCTGCGAGGATGTGTGTGCTCTGGAGTGATGCACTTCAACAGCAGAGGATTAACTGACCCTTAACTGAGGTAATAATGAAATTCTCTCTTTTACCCTGAATTCCCACAAAGTCAGCATGCAAACAACAGGTTATATTTCCTGCTTGATGTTGATTTGCTGTCAGGATTCAGACTAACTAACTGACCAAATGACCATGAAGGGCCAGCCCTAGTTTTTACCGGTGAGAGGTCTTAAATTTTAGATGGCACACTGACTAGGATTATGTCTGGTAAGTCTATTTTGGGCTCGTGAAGACTGCTTCTGAAAACACCAGATTGACAGAGTCCACAATTCCTTCTCCACCTTCTCCAGATGGGAGACACCCCCTGAGCTTACTGTGTTTCTCAGCCCACAGCTGGCTCTAGTTGAAAACACATTTGTAGGCATATTTAGGCTGCCACAGTCAACATTAGAGCACAGTGCTGAAGATTATGAGGAGTTTTGTCAGAATAAAATGTCCTGTTTTGAGCAGGGCTGACACAGAGAGGTTTATGAGCCAAAATCTAATATGTGAGTGGATTTTTAAGGCAAGAAACTTCAGCAAAAGTGTCATAGGACCTCTGAGACCAGAGTAAACCCGATAAAAGGTGCGAAACAATGAGATCGTTGGATTAATAGTAAGCATCTTGGCCTATTTTGTTCTGGCAATATAACAGTGTCATTTTAATTAATCATTATATTTGTGAATTAACACAAAAACAGGTTTCTTGTCATTTGTTCAATACTGCAAAATCACTAGTATTCATCTCTTCCAGGTTTGGTCTCAAAACGATTACTTAAAGCTCTGAATTTAGTTTCTAATAGGCTGCTGGAGCCTTGGTCCTGGTGGTAGCCTCTGAGCAAAGATAAACTGCTTTAGGTTTAACTACCTCTGAACAGGACACGTCAATAAAATTGATCAGTGTTTGCAACCAACAGGGTGCTAGAAAGCAAACAAACGTGTCTCCACAGGCACTAATCTGTGTGACCGTGGAGTCATTCTGTACTTTGTCCACTTTTGCATCTAAAAAAGTCTGGTAAGGTAGGTAACCCACAGCTTTCTTGCCAGACTGAAGCACTCTGCAGTGGTTTGATTAAATAGTAGAGCAGTGACAGTGCAGCTAATGTTCCCTGCAGAAACTTTCAGCACAAATGTTAACAAGCTTGTAGCTCATGCTGCCCTTTTTATGGCTTTACATTTTGTGGGTCAATGGTTTTTAATATTCTTCTGTTGTTTTATTACTGAAGGTCAATGTGTAAAGTAACTTTGCTTTTTTTGTGTTAAAGAGAGAGAGTGTGCTGAGGGACTCTTTGCCTGAGCAGGTGAATGAGCTCAATTCTTGCAGTCTTTCCATTATTCTGTACAAATACTTATCATATCACAAACATGCAACAGTTGATGCACTGTATCAGAAGGTGGCATAGTTGCAAGCAATGTAGAGATTTTTCTCATTTTCTGATCATACAGTTCTGATCTTCAACACCAACACAGCCTGTTAAATTTACTGAACTCAAATAGGGCTCTCGTTTTCTTTGAATTACTGATTAGTTCTGTCCAAGTACCTGCACCCGTGCCCTTGTGCACTCCAAATACAATATGATAAGGGGCACAAGACTGTGGGCTGTTGACATTTCTCAAATATTTTTATTTGAGGGTGCCCTCTTACGGCCTTAGTGCGCCTTCCTGCCTAACCTGACACACCAGATGGACAGTTAAGTATATTGTTGTTGTTGTTTGGCAATGGGCAGAACCTTACCAAAAGCAGGTGATTGGGCATCATTCTGTCAATCACATTCATTATGGTCCAATCAGATAATGTAGTAGGCAGGTGCTACTGCAGTTTTGTAAAATACAAACATAAGCCTCTCTACTCAAGAAGTGCTTTCATGTTGTTGTTTGTTCTTCATTTGATAAAGAAATGTGGTCCAGATCTGATAAAACTGATACTGAAGCTGTTAGCATCTATGCTAATCTCTTTTCGCCTCTCACAATCGTATAAAGGAGCTTGAGAAGATGGTTTACCTCAATATTGAAATTGAATCAGGTGGATCCAGCTGCACTGCAGGGTTACCAGTTGTGCCACTCTTGGACACAATTTCTGTCCCAAATGTTACAAAGGATCACATCACATTGCTTACACTTTAGTTTTTTTCAGGAGCTGGCAGGTAACTTTTCTTATATTGACCTTTGGCTGCTTCTGTTAGGATGCTACCCTCAAGCAAAACAAGTGGAAGTTGGGACTATCTGATTGATCAGTCAACTTAAAAGGATAGTTCAGTTTTTTTGAAGTGGGGTTGTATGAGCTCCATATGGCCACTAAGTACTGAAACAATCCCTTTAAAGGAAGTTGTCACTTTCTCCAATGCTCAAAGAATGGTTTGTCAAGGAATTGTGATTTAAAAAGTCACCTTTTATTACTATGAATCATCAAATTTTATACCTTTTTAAAAAACTACTGCACTTCCTGGCTTGAATTAAAAACTTTCTGGGAGGTAGACAGGTTTGACCTGATGTCCTCGAAAGAGTGAGCTTCCAAATGGTTTTCCCCATAAAGATCAGTTGTACTGTTCCATAGATATGAGTTACAGTAGTTCTGCATTCACACCAAACACGGAAAAAAAAATGGTGTTGCGACTTCACGTAGCTAGATTTTGCACATGTTTAATGGCTCATATTTATGAAGGCACCCTGAACACCCTTCAGGCCTGAAACATGAGAAATGGGAAGGCCTGTCTCCTAGCCACAAAATGTGTTTCCGCCTTTATCCATGATCAACCGTGGTGGGTCTTTCCACAAATGCTGTCTTCTTCCTGTTCAAAATCTGAAACTAAATGTCCCAGACATCCGTAACATCCATAACATCCATCTGAGCCACACATGGAGAGTTTCACCTCGATGTCTTGTTAAAGGCTTCTCTGTTGCTTGCCTAATCTGCCCCAGTTTTTCCCAGTACAACCAAAGACCCACTCCTAATTTCTCCCCAGTCTAGTCTTTCTCTTGTGGGTGCTCTGGTAGTTCTTCCATGAGGTTCAGTATAATTTAATAATAAATATGAGCTGAAATAACCAAATTCTCAAAACTCTCCAGTGACTTTCTCCCTGTTTGTCCTCTCTGTGGTTCAGTCTCTGAGACCCGGACATAACTGTGTAGACTAGCTCCGATGCTGATGTCCTACATTGTTTACATCCTCTTTGTCAGTGATCTCACATCATCACTATTCACTCTTGATGCTGATTGGCAGTTGCACCATGGCCTTGACAAATTTGTTGAAGAAGTTGGATATTTTTTGGATATATTTTTGCTTCGAATTGTTGCAGGAACGACGCAAGTTTTGTATCACCCCATTCACTTTCAAAGAATTTTAATCGCACAACTTTACATTACAGTTTGGTGTGAACACAGCTTTACCCATTTTTCCTGCTTCTTACATCAACTTTGAGGACAAAATGTTCACCTGCTGCCTAATATATCCCACTTACTAACAGGAGCCACGATAAAGAGATAATCAGCATTACTCACGTCACCCGGCATTTGTTGTTATGTTATGCCTGATTGTTGTATTTCTGTTCTTAAAATGTGAGGCTTGCATTCAAACCAATCAGTTGCCAGTGACCTGTTAAGTGACAACATAATACCACAATAGGTCCACAAAGAAGAATAACACAGTTGCATCAAACACTTGCTTGTCATTTTTGTACAACGGATGCAGCTGGCGCGTCAATTTTCACATCATTTCAATGACAGCAGTCCAGTTTATATATTTAATTCTTGAATTGCTTTGACCCTTTGTTTTAGTTGCTGACTGTCAGCTTTTATCCAACACCACACAAAATCACAGTGATTGTTTTAACTATTTGAGGCTCCAATCATATAAGGTAGTTGAATTAGCGTATGTGTGTGATTTTTCTGAATGTTGACTTTTGTTCTTATTCATTCCTCACACAACACCTGCCGCTTCTGTGCTGAGAGGACAATGGTGGACAGCAGAGACACTGACAGGTGTCTCGCACTGCTTACTGCCGCCCCCAAAGAGACAAAAACAAAACAATGCACGCAAATTTTCAAAGTGTCACATTGTCAAAGAGGCCGAGTGAATGATAGCTAAACACTGGAGAGCTTCAAAAGAGCAGGCAGTATAATGGCCTGAAAAAATAACATGTTGTGACAGTGTTTGCTTTTATTTGGCACTGTTGTCTTTTGAGAATGAAGGTGAAGACGTTTGTTTGACAATAGAGAGAGTGAAGAGTGTGCTGCTTGAGCAGGAAATTACAGGGCCAGACAAATAATTACAGAGAAACAGGTATTGATTTTCAATACAGTCAAACCTTTGCAGAAATGGAAAGGACAATTTGTCTCAAAAGACTCCACCTCCTATCTTTTACTGCTTTCATGATGTTATTCTGGTTAGAACTGTTGTATTTTCATGAAGATTCAATAACAACATTTATTTTTTGCATTATTTATTGTCCTGTGTGTCCTGTTCAGCTGTACAATGTCAAATAAAGGTGAAATGTAATGGCCATGCATCATGATATCTACTCAGGACCAACCAGATCTGTGACGATGACTAAAGATCTCTCTTAATGTGCGTGCATAAACGCATCTCTGTGTTACCTAAGTGCAATTTTTCATACATTATTACATCTATGTATGCTAACCATATGCAATACTGTGATTAAAAATTTGTTTGTTGATGCACAAACTGTGCAATATAACTTGTATGGGCAAGTTTGCGATCATAAATTAGCACTTTTACTATGGCATGCACTATATCAGCACTTATGCACTTTAACAATCTACATTTAGCACATCAAACAGCTTCTGCACTTTGACTCAGAGGGTCTTTTGGTTATGGTTTGTCTTTGGCATACCATCTGTGTTGTTGAATGTGTGTCCTGTAGATTAATGTAGAGTTCATGTTTTGTGTACTTCTCTCCTTGATCTTCTTTTTTTTTAGGTTGTACACACTCGTACAAATGCATTACACCAACCTGCCGGGGACTACAGATGCAAATTAGCCTGTGGCTAAAATCTGGCACATTTACACATCAATGTTCATTAATGTGCACTGTCCTCTATTTAAGTAAATAAATAGATATATAAATAGACTGCTTTAGTCATAAATAGAGTAAACAGTCTTTGTGCCCTCACACAGTTCTGATAAAGCACATTTTTATTTTATAACGAGCAGCTAAATTAGTTACAAACTTTGTGTGCATTTATAACAGGGCTGGTTGATATAGCAAAAAAAGTGATCACTATATATTTTCCCATGTTGATTGATATCAATATTTATCACAATATGTTTGATCACTGTTGATGCCAGTTCTTCACTCTTTATAACTTTGGAGTTATCTTGCTTACAGACAGATAAAAGCTGGCAAAAAAAACAACCTCATTGGCAGAGGTAATAAAATACACAGTTTTGAGCAGGACTGAAACAGTGAGGTTAATGAGCATGCCAAATTCTACTAATTAGTAAACCTTCAAGTCCAAGCTGAGGATGATGCAAAGTTTTGAGTGAAATCTCAGTTATTGTCTGGCCAAAAAAAAGTCACCACCTAGATTTATCTAAGCAAATAGGTGCAAGCCTCCTATTGGATAATTACCTCATGGGTGATTATCTTTCAGCTGGCAACAAGTTATTAAACCCCAGCTGATGCAATGAGTAGCTTCTCATTTCTTAAACAACCATGTCGAAAGACATATCCTGTGGTCGTGGAAAACATGTTAGTCTGTTCAAGAAGGGTCAAATCATTGGTATGCATCAAGCAGAGAAAACATCTAAGGAGATTGCAGAAACTACTAAAATTGTGTTAAGAACTGTCCAACGAATTATTAAAAACTTGAAGGATAGTGGGGAACCATCGTCTTCGAGGAAGAAATGTGGTTGGAAAAAAATCCTGAATGACCGTGATCACTTAAATGTTTGGCCAAATTGTTCTCAGGTGAACAAGCTTGGAGAAAAATCCTCAAAGCACTCTTGAGATATCACGCTCGTAAGGTTGACAAACAGTTTAATGGATAGACAGACAGACAAATGGATAAATCAATCCCTCCATTTCCGAAAAATCTCTGATGTGAAGACATAACAGAATCTCATGACTGTATTTTAGTTTTGCCAAAATAGGAAACAAACCTCAGGACTGTTAAGCTGTCTTTGTCTGACATTCAGACAAGTATGGAGTTTCTTGATACCCAATTCACTCAAATGAGGCCTGTTGAAGTAATAAATGGAACTTAATCTCCATTGAGTTTACTTTGTGAGTGTGTTTACAGCTTCATCACTGGCACAGAGTCATGGTCGTATCACAGACAGAATGACCCTATGCCTGGGCAGTGGGCCAATCACTCAGACATCCTCCTCTCAAGAATGTTGATCTTCTGTTCAGGTATCTCCTCACATATCCTGGAGACTGAGCTCAACTGTGCCTCGCTTCTCAATTGTTACCTGGGGACATTAATGATACTTCAGGCTGTTTTTAAATTCCATCAAAGTCCTCACCTAACCTTGTCTTGGCCTGGTTTTAAATCATTCAAAGCAAGTAAAATCACCCTGATCATCCAAAGATATGGCACACCTTAAATCTTCTTATTCACATTCAAGCAATTGTGTGGCATGTGGCATATTATACTTTCCACAATAATGCCAGTATGAATTTTAGAATTAGAAATACAGAGGGGCTTGAACATTTTGGGACTGTACAGAGGAAGTGCCTGTTTTTAGTATTTTCTATTTTGACCACAGCCTGGTTCCATGCACAGGTATATGACTTAGTACTCTGCACTGAAGTGGCATGTAAAAACATACCAGAGGGTGTACAAAACTCAAAAAAGCACAATATTGCCTCTTTTAAAACCCTGACTGTATATCTAAGACTTAATCATTCATATTATTATTATTGCATAAGGTAATATTAATGGTCATTGAAGGGTTTGGTGTTTTGGCTATTAAGCTCTGAATAAAGCATTTGGACATAAAACAGCCATTTTAGCTTTCCACCTGTCTATTCCAGATCACGCTTTAGCCTCTCATGACTCATGAATACAGAAAAGAACTTGCTTTTTCATTATTTCCCAAGAACTTGTAAGTCATCCCCAGGGCGTTAAAGCAATTACTGCCTGCGTGGCCTATCATTTTTTTTTTTTCTAAATTGACCTTCTGCCTGCTGGATCCAAATTCGAAACTGTCTTATAACCTTTCCCTTGGGTTGCTTATTGTTTGATTATGGCTCTCAAGCTCCATGAATCTATCAGTCATTGGTTTTATGGTCCAGTTTCTCCCCCGCTGTTAAGAATATAGCAAACTTTTCTGAAAAATAGCACTTCCTCACTCGAACCCTGTGTTTATTTGTTTTCCCAAAGCACATAGCATCTAAGCCGTGCGCCTTTACTTCCCTCTCTCCTTCTCATGCTCTCCTTCCTCCTGCCCTCGCTTTTATTCTGGCTTCTTCTAGCTGGATCATCTTCTGTCATGGGACCTCTCTCTTTCTCTCCCTTGGCTGTTGGCATCTCCTTCCAGATGTTTTAGCTCTTTATGGTTCTTCTCCAGGACATTCAGTCCCTCTTCTCGTCTTTCTTTTTATACTTTGTATGCTTGCATCTTTTGTTGTATCTGCGTAAAATATGTGCTGGAGCTTTTCCTCTTGTGTTTGTCATGCTTGTTCTCATGGAAACCTTCATGGACTCACTCATTTTACCCTGCATGTCCACAACATCCCTTTATGTTCTTCAATGTTTAAGGATTAAGACTTTGTGTGATTGTCTTAGTATGAGGTCTGATGGACAAAAGGGGAGAGCTGGAAATGGCACAGTGTAGATTGACTTTGCATGAATCAGCTCCTTATATTTAACACAGAAGTCATTCTAATACCAACAAAGTCAGTTAGGCAGGCTTGACACTATTTTCTTGTCCACAAATATTTGTGAGGATTTAAGTGAATATTTAACTATTCAAAGATAATCCTTGCTGTGCCCTCCTCTGTCTGTGTGACAGTAATGCCGTAAGCTTCTCAGCTGCTTTTCTATAATCCCCCATCATAGTGATCCAAGGAGAAACTTCAGTAAGAACTGATTCAGGCATCCAATTCATCAGACTTTTTGGGTGAGTGGAGCTTGAACAAAAGTTTTTTTTTTTTTTGTTACAAATAATTGGCAGGGCCTTCACTCTGCTGTGTTATGTTCCATGTTTTGTTGTATAATTGAATATCCAACAGCCAGGATACATTAACCGACAGACTACTTTGTCTCTGTGTGATTGTTTAAGCATCAGCACCAGGACAGACTTTTAAAATATCTTGTGGCTGTTCCAGATTTGATGCATTATAGCTGCACAGCGGCTGCAGAGCATGCCAATTTCCATCCTGTTATCAAGTCAGAGGTGTCAGAATGCTGATGTGAGTGGAAATCTCACTCACTAGAGATCTGGAGTAAAGGAATTGTGCATATTTTAGCCAAAATTCAGAGGAAAATTTGAAAAAGAACCAGGGATGTTTGTCATTATATTGTCCATCCTATTTCCTTCACTAGGGCTGTTACCTCTCATCTTATCTTTGGGATGTATAGGAACAGAAGATTTGGATTATGGATATAACCGAAGTTCATTATCTCTAATCTTGCAAAGCTCCACACTACGAGTGTGACATCAACAGTACACGTTCAGAGGTTAGCATAGATCCTAACAGATTCAGTAGCAGTTTTGTCAGATCTGGACTACATTTATTCATTAAATGAAAGACAAATGACAGCACTGATGCATTTTCGGTGGCACAGAGTTTCTTCTGCAGAGTGGCTCGTGTTTTCCTGTTTACTAAAACATCTGCTTGGCCCGTAATGAATGTGATTAACAGAACAATCATCCAATGACCTGCCCCACAAACACTTTCATGGGCTGTTGCCCAGATGGACTTGTTCATTTCAGGTTCAGACATGGATGTACAGCTGACATATCTGCAGCAAATGTGTGCTGCTACTATGCTGTTATGGACCAATATCTTTGAGGAATGCTCTCAGGACCTTTGTGAATCTATGCAAGAAAGAATTAAGGCAGCTTCTGGTGGCTAAGAGGCTGGTGAGTGAACAAGAAAGTCATTCCACAGCGAAGGTCTTTTGTTCTTTTCCTTTAAGCTTGAAGTGCAAATAGGTCAGCCTGATTTAATGACAGTAATCAGGCAGATCTATCTTGCCAAGCTCCAATCTACAACATTTGTGAGTGTCCCAAAGCGGCATTGCCTAATTTCGAATCCTTTGGAGCAGGAGGAGGTGGGAGCTATGAGCAAGACGACAGCAGGAAGTGACTGCTTGTACAGAGATTAGCATAGATGTTAACAGCTTCAGTAGCAGTTTTTTCAGATCTTAACCTCATTTCTTTATTAAATGAAAAACAAACAACACAACAAACTTCTCTATAGGAAGAATATTTATGCTCCCCTTGTGACATGTTTTGCTGAGATATAGTTTTACTAAGTTGCTTACATCCTGTCTTTTCCAGTAGCGCCAGCCTACATTATCTGATTGGCCCGTGATGAATATGATTGACGGAGCAATTGCGGGTATGCTTTTGAAAGAATCTGTCCTCCCAAAACACCTTCTAGTCTAGTCTAGATTTCCAGGTGGACCAGTGAAATATACTGAACTGTCCATCTGGTGAGTCAGGTTATGTTTCCTCACTCCATGCTTCCTAGTTTTCGTAAACTTCTTTTAGAATAGAATAGAATAGAATAGAATAAACCTTTATTCATCCCACATGGGGAAATTTGCAGTGCTACAGAAGCAAAGGGGACAGCAATGATAAATAAGAAAAAAGCCTCAAGTGTAAAAAGACAGTATGTACATTATTATAAATATATAAAAGAAGAGAAATATAAAAACTAAAGAAACAACAACAAGAATTATTTCCACCTTCTCCAAGTAATTGCATAACAATTGACTAATTTGTACCCCTGGACCCTCAATAGGGCCAAGGACCCTCACTTTAAGAAACATCAGGTTAGCACTTATAAGAGGCCTGTGGTCTGTGAAACAGCACACAGGATGATAAAAGATGAATGAGTTAGTTATAAGAAGAAGGTCAGTGGTTAATATTAAAGCATTCTCCAGGTATCTACTCACTTCAGTATTCCTTGTGTGAGATCCTGACTTTGTTCTTGGTTTCTGACCTCGCCCTCCTTGAAGACGGGAATGATAAGCATTATTATCATCAGAGGCGGGTCACAGGGGACGTGATTTAAAGAAGAGGAGATACCAAAGGCGGCAGAAAGAGAGCAGAGGGTTGTTTTTATAGGCAAGCACCAGCCATCAGGCGAGCAGCGAAAAGAGTCTCAAGCACTGTAAGTAAGGATGTAGAGTGGACGAATAAATCAGATTAGACAGCACAGAGCATCTGCAGGGTACACAAACAGACTGATGCCCTCCAGCAATGCTAACACATCTTACTGGGAGTCCTCCATCCACACTCTATTTCTTTATTCTCTCACAGCTTTACTCCAAATCTTCCTTCTCCCTGCATGACGCCTTTGCTCTCCCCTCCACTGGTAACTTCTCGTATTAATTTAACCGTCTGTTGGGCTCCTCATTGCCAGGTCCTCCCTCATCACCGCTGCAGTATAGACATAAACAAATATGCACACATAAGATAGACACAACACTGCTCCCTCTGCTCAAACCTCAAGTTAAATACCAACCTCAGTTCCAATGAAGACTGGACTTTGTGTAAGTCATAAATGAAAACAGGAGACACTGATTTGCAATCCTTTTTGACCAATTTACAATTGAATACTCTACAAAGACTAGATATTTAGATTTCAAACTGATTAACTTCATTGTTTCTTTTCCAAATATTCACTCATTTTGAATTTGATTCCTGCAAAACATTCCAAGAAAGCTTAGACGGGGCAATAAACGTTTAAGAAAGTTGAGGTATGCTCAAATAACACCTTTTGGAACTTTCCAGAGGTGAACAGGTTAACTGGAAACAGGTGAGTATCATGATTGGGAACAAAAGGAGCATCCCTCATTCACAAGCAAGTATGGGGCGAAGTTTACCACTTTGTAAACAACTGTGTGACAAATATTCCAGCAGGGTAAAAAAAAAAAAATGTTTCTCAATGTACAGTTGCAAGGCATTTAGGGATTTCATCACCTACAGTCCATGAAAACAACAAAAAATTCAGAGAATCAGGAGAAATATCTGCACATAAAGAGCAAGGTTGAAAGCCAACACTGAATGCCTGTGACCTTCTATCTTTCAGTCAGCACTAAATTCTGTCAAGGACTTTACCATGTGCTCAGGAACACTTTGGAAAACCATTGACAGTTAACAGTTTGTTGCTACATCTACAAATCCAAGTTAAAACTCTATCATGCAAAGCGTAGGCCGTATTTCAACAACACGCGGAAACTTCTCTGGGCCTGAGCTCGTCTGAGATGGACTGATGCAGAGTGGAAAAGTGTGCTGTGGTCTTTCGTGTCCACATTTCAAATAGTTTTCGCATGTCTGCACCTGTTACAACAGCATGACTTTGTAGTAAGAGTGCAGGTACTAGACTGTCCTGCCTGCAGTCTGGACTTGTCCTCATGCAAAATACGACAACAAGGACCCGGACTGTTGATCAACTGAAGTCGTACATCAAGCAAGAACAGGAAAGAATTCCGCCTACAAAGCTTCAACCATTAGTTTGCTCAGTTCCCAAATGTGTATTGAGTGTTGTAATAAAGTAAAGTGATGAAACAGTGGTAAACATGCCCCTGTCTCAGCTTTATATGGAATGTGTTGCAGACACCAACTTAAATAAAAGAAAAAGTTTATTAGTTTGAACTTTAAATATCTGGTCTTTGTAGTGTATTCAATTCAATGTAGGTTGAGATGGATTTGCAAATTATTGATTTCCGTTTTAATAATGTTCCAACTTCATTGGAATTGGGGTTTGATCCTCTTTGGTTACATCTTTTAATTTTATAGCAATTTTTGCACAATTGACTGCCAATTTCTTGCTTCTGCGTCATCTTCTAACATTTATTCAGCCCTAGTTTGCCCTTTGTTAACATTCACAAGTCCTTGCCACTACAAGAGTGCAAACCTTTGTGAAGGGGTAAGATAATCTAATCAGCGCAGTGACATTCAAATACACTGCAGGTGAGATGTACCTGACCCCATTAAAGAATTCACGGAGAGCATCCTTCGAAAGAGAACGTGTCCTGAAATAGTCTGAGGTCTTGAAAACTGTCAGTGACTGCGAGGGCTTGGAATGAGAATACTTCAAGTTCTAATAAGGCCTAAAAGGGCATAAGAGCATTTTAGAGAATTTAGCCTTCACAAGTCAATGGTATAACGATGAAAAGATAGAATTCAGTTGAGGGCTGAATGTTAAGGATGACACAGCTATGATGGGAAATTCTTTTAAGAGCTTAGTACAAAACAGCAGCCAGGTTTGAGATGACTTCAACACTCAAAGCCACTGGAAAGTGACAATTAAGCAACCCATATTATGATTCTTTTCTTTATATGCTCTTTAGTGTGTTTAATGTCTCCTTTAAGTGATAGAGAACTTCAATGAACAAGACAAAAAGTCTGCATAGTCTGGACACCAAAATAGGCCTGCCAGTGTGACACTGAATCGTTGGTTTGTTGTCAGTTTAAGCCCATTGGTTCGCGGTAGAAAGCCTATTGCAGAGCAGAGGTGGTGGAATGAATGCAGAGTTGCTGGTACTTCTATGCACATGAAAAAAAGTATAGGCAGATCCATGTTGGCTGATTAAAAGGCTTGTTATCAATTCATAAGCGCCACAAAAGGGAACTGTTTAAATCAGATGCAAATTTACTTTCTATTGATGACAACATAATTGATAACTGACTTCTAACGTTTCCCCAAATAACCAAAGCAGCCATTGAACTTGTGAATCTTTAGTAACAGGTTAATAAGTTTATTCCACAACGCCCCCAAAACTAGTTATATTACACTACAACTTTAAACCACCACTTTTTTTTAGGCATGTTGCTAAAGGCAGGAGAAAACCCTGACAGATAAGTCGAAACAACTATAACAAGGCAAAATCGTACAGACAGAAATAATCTCCAGACATGATTACCAGGGTGAGAAAATTATCTTAAAGGTTGAGGAAATTAAATTAGATGCAGGGATGAAAATAAGTAAGATGAAGCCCAGGTTTAGAAATAGATTCTTGTCAGCAGGAGCAGCCTGAAAGGCTGTGAAACCAATTATGAAGTGAGAGAGCTGAGAGCAGAGGGTGAAAATGGAGAGAGGAAACAGGAGGGTGAAGTAAACTTTCAACTGAACACATTTGAAGGAAGTGAATAATGAAAGTTAAAAAAGTCAAACTCACTTTTATTGTCAATTTCCGCCTTATGTAAAGGACATACGGAAAATAGAGAATTGTTTCACTTCACCTCGAAGTGTAACAATTATGTACATGAAAAAAAAAACCATGAAAAAGAAATATAAAATTAAGGTGCAAATCTAGACAGCACAAATACAAAGAAATGTGGAAAAAATAACGTATAAGGTAAAAGAAGTAAAAGATAAAAGAAGAATAATGTACAAGGACATAAATTGAAGATAATGGACTGTGAATGTGCAGTGGTTGAGATGAGTATCAAAAGGCATTGTATGACTATAGGTTGAGAAAATTATCCACAGACAGATATATATAAAGTGCTAGAGAATTTTCTGTTCCTTATTACAGATTTATAAAGTTGTTTTGTGTGGCTCATTGTAATTAAAAAAAAAAAAAGAAATCACAGGATGGATCACTGTCAAATCTTGTCAGTGTCATTACAAGCAAAAAAAGGCACTTGGATAGTTCATTTTTCTCGGTATGTTAATTTTTATTTTATTTTATACCATAACTGCATCAAGGATGTTTATGGACATGTCTTTCTGCATACAAGTGGCATGACAAAAATGATTAGGAATGGGAAAAAAAACTATGAATCCTCAAAAAAAAAAAAAAAATCAGGAAAAATAACATCCAAAACACCTTATTATGGAAAAGAATTGGAAAAACAAAAGAAACTTTCATGGCCAAGTTGTCAAAGACAAACTGAACCAGAGCCATAACCAAAAAACCTAGGTAAATAGCAGATCATAGGCTCTCCCAGCACAGCGCTTGCATTCTTTACAAGTTGTGTTAAAAGCAGCACACACCTATTGATTTTTTTAACGGTTAGTTATAAAAAACCTGTAGATAAAAACCCCCTGAATCAAACATTTTTTTGTCTTGTCGAAGTCAGTCACACACTCAACACTGACGCTCACTCTGACAGGTAAAGGACACATTTTGTCTCCTCTGAAGCTGTTTATCCAGCACAAAACCACTAATTAGAATTTCCTGGCATCACAGTTAATTTGCCTCACACATACCGACACATCTGACACCTGAAACAGCATTTATTTCAGCGTTAGTCTGAAAACAAAACACTAATTGCCACTTTAACCACAGACATATATCCCTAAAGGGAGGGAGAGAGTGCTTTATACACCTGGGCCCTGAACAGCGTACTTGGCCCTACTTTAGAGCTGCAAAAATTCAATTCAGCCTTTTGAGCTAAAACTGAAAAGGGACTGCTTACAAGCTTCACAAGTCCGTTTTTATTAATGCAGAAGCAAGAGGGCTGTTGAAGCTTTTCACAAGCAGCATACAAACCCTCCTTCAGAATATTTAGGTGCATGAACGTCATCAGAATGCATCTAAAAACAGACTGAGGTACGAACAGAACAGACCCCCTGCCCCTACGATCACACAAGACCAGTGAGACACCAACTATGAAAACCATGGACAATACTAATACCAATACCGACGTTTGAAGTAGTAATTTTAGCCATATCATAACTTCTTTGGCCTCTGTGGCATTCTTCCACAATGTCAATTTTTTTCACATATGATCATAAAAACATGTCAGTTTTCTAACAGGTAATTTTTACTGCCCTGTTATTTTTAAATTGCACTTATTACATCCTGTATCCTATACACACCCTCTACACAATAAACAATGCTTTACAGGAAACTTACAGATAAGGATAAAGTGCATTGACAGCAGCAAACAAGAAGAGACTTGATCAGAAACTGTGCATTACCTCAAGGGTTACTTCCTCCTCCCCTCAGAGTTTATAGCTCGGATGGAGGTCGGCACAAAAGAGAACTTCTACCTATTTTTTGTGGCCGTTGATACAGCAAGGCGAAGGCCAGAGGGGAGCAACTTATACTCCTGGTAAAGAGCATGAGTGTTAACTATAAGAACCGACCCAGCTTTCTTCATTACTTGTGGGTAAAAAATGTCCTCCATACTGTTAAATTTCTCCCTGGCCACTCTAGAGGCATTTTGACTATCTTCCCGAGGGAGTTCTTGTATTTGCTGCTAAGGTTACCATATCAGCACATGATGGAAAAGGAAACTATAGATTGGATAAAAGATCAATAGAAAAAATCATCAGAGTCCTATCATCCTGAAATTTAGTGAGCTTTCTGAGACAAATAGTCGTTGCTGACCTTTTTTCACCAACAGTTCACAATATAAGTCCAATTTGAGCTGTCAGTTACAGTGCCCAGATACTTATAATTAGTCAAACTGGTACGCCATGGACCATGCTGCACTGAGGATCTGGGGAGGACCAGCTAAAATCAGTGCAGACCTCCTTTGTTTTGGAGACATAAATCTGAAAGAAGCCTCTTCACACCATGATATAAAATCACCAAAACCCTGCCCTATCATGTGATTAGGCATTAATAACATGAAGAAGAAAAGCAGACGATAACATAGTTGGTCCAATATTATCACCAGACAGAGAGCGAGCCATCATTCAGCTCATGTTTATGCCCTTTTATTCTTAAATACAAACCATGATAAGAAATAAAAAAACTGTGTCTGTGCAACAGCATATTGTACAGGGTAGATCAATATGCTGTTGCACAGACCTTAAAAATGTTTTGCAGATGCATGTTTACTTGTTCTGGGGTCTTACTGATAATATCGTCAGCAACTAGTCAAAGCTGAGAAGACTTTTATTACATAAAAGTCCACCTTAAAGCTTATGAGGTCATGCAACCCCTCACTCATAGCTTACCAGCACAAATAAGCCATTTTTTAAAACCTAGACAATAACTTAAAATCACTGTGGTGTCTTGTTCTTTTGATTATCTCAAGATCTAGTTATTAAAAAAAACGTGATACAGAATCACATAATCTCTTATTGAATTTTCTGAGAGGCAGCTCTTCTTAATGACTTTTCCACAAATAAAAGACTGAGGCTAGAATGAATTAAGTAGGCACGGCGGCCTCGTTAGTTTTTATTGATTCACTTTCTGATGTTTGTGGTACTTGAAATTCCAGCACAGCAATTCCTGGAGCTGGCATGCCTCCCCAAACTCTGACTTTTTTTGGGCTCCAAATAAAGCCACCTAACCCTTCAAGAGCAGGTCTTTATTTTCTGGTTATTCCAACTTTTATAAAAAAATGAATCCACCAAATTGCGTTATATTTGCCCGCTCCTCATGCATTTGAAGAGAGTCCATCTACCAAAAGGGATGATAAAGCCCTCTGATTTTCAAGAGAGCTGTGCTACTCTGCCCGGCAACAGCAGAGACAAAAAAATCTGATTGGATAACACTTTCCTCCTTTATTTAGTCCTTTTTATGCCAAAACAAACCAAAATAGAGAGTTTCTGAGCAGTGAATTCTCCATGCTGACATGCTTTTGCAGATATCTTGCGCATAGAGTGACTCTATGACATGAGGAGGAGACATGGAAAACACACCAAAGGTATATAAGGCATAATAAAGTCTATTTAAGTCTTACACTTTTGTGTTTTAGGATAGATTTCTTTATTCATTTATGAGCCTGATGAGGCCACTGCAGAATAGGATACCCAGACATCAGTGGTGGGATGATGAGGGATACAGGATTAGATGAAGAGCAGAGTTTTGAGGAGCTGGACATGGACACTGATGAGGTGCCTGGGGTGAAGGTGGGCCGCAAGGATCACACTGCAACGAAAGGTCAACTGTGAAGGAAAAGAAACCGTATTTTAAAAGGGGTGATTGTGTCAGAATCTGGTGGGTTCAGTGCTTAAGTGAGTGAGCGCCCCTGATTAACTATCACCTGTGCAGGAAACAGGTCGAAGGCTCATCTCACTCCCCTTATTTGCAGTCTTCTCTCTTCTCACTCCTGTTGGAACAGGAGCTAAACAGCTGTTGCAATGTGACGGATGGATCATCTTTCATGGTCATCACAAACAAACGTCACCTGACATGGCTCTTCAAATGAGAGGCCGTCTGATGTCTCTTAAAGACATGTCTCCTCTGTCCTGTTTCCTACGCCTTATAACGTGAATCTCCCCATGCAGCTCTTGTGGGAGGAGCTAGGATCAGTGTTAATTTTGTTGACTAATTATTTTCGTCTTAGATTTCATCAACAACCTTTTTTTCCCCTGCCAAAAACTAGACTACAACTAAAAAAAAAACAAGTGCACATGGATAAAAACTAAAAACTAAACTTACTGACATTTTCATCAACAAATAGAAACTAGACTAAAATGTTTGACAGAGACTAAATTGAATTAGACCTCATTTCGTCATGTAGAAAGTAGGGACAAGTCAGGAATATATCCAGTCACAGCTACTTTGGTTGTGTGGAAAGGTTGGATGAGTGAAGAGGGACATCCAATCACAACTGCCTTAGCTTCGTGGTGGTGGGATAAGTTGGGAAATGATCCAATCAGAGCTACTCTCTTTATGAACTGATATATTCATGTAGGGCAGGTTCAGTGTTTGTTGTCAATTCTGGTATTGTGACTGAGATGCTCTGCCTGGTAGCCTAAATAAAGGTGATAGCATTTCATGCAAAAGTTTAATTTCTTTCTGTTCATTTAGACATTCAAACTTTACCAACATTCAATAAAATGTTATTAGATGTTTCATGACTTCAGAAATTCAAGGAAACATAAAAAATGCCCTACACTTTACACTTCATATTGTAGTTGTAGTAGATTTCGTCGACTAAAATGTTGTGAAATTTCATCAACTAAAAGTAGACTAAAATTAAAACAGTTTAGATGACTAAATTATGACTAAAACTAAAATATATTTTAGGCAAAAGAGTAAATCTAAATTAAAAAGGTGCTGTCAAAATTAATACTGGTTACGATGCAAGAAAGAGATGAAACATGTAGGTAACCGAGTCCTACCCAGAGTGAGAGTGAATGAGAGGCGACTAAAATGAATGAATCCACACCAGTCTTCCTGCTTGAACTTATGCTCTATGCCCTACTAATACCCATTCATTGATTCATGTATGCACACACAAACGCTGCTCGATTTCCTGCCGACTGCAGCAGGCAGCAAGACAAATGTGACGTGAACGCAACACAAACTTTCCCACCGATTATGGGCTGTTGGAGGTAATGGGCTGAGAAGCGCAGCAGAGCACACAGGGAGTAAGGAGACAGCTACAAAATTGAAAGAGTGATGTAAACAGAGCATTTTTACAGGGCATTTGAAAGTTTACTTTAATATATATGTTTATATCAGGATGGGGAAGCTTGATTCTGGATTTCTGATGTTTTGACGTGGCTGCCGGCAAAAGAGATTCACCTTTAAATTCATGGATGAAAGTTCAATTTTCCTGCAGTTCTTTCAAAAGGAATGAAATGAAAAGCACCTGCCAATGAATACTTTTAAAGGTTGTTTACTTGTGTTGGGTTCCTAAAAGGTTAAATTCAGCAACTTTAATTCATCACAATGTGTTGCGGAGGCTGCAGACTTCATGGTTTTGAGAAGTTTTCCACACAGTGCAGCTTGGCAGCAGCTACTGGAGGGCACTGCCAGATTTGTAAATGAACCACTTAGTCTTAATTGTCTCCCTCAGTCTAATCCAAGATGTTGGGGGTTTATCATAGTTTAATTCGGAGGAGGTATGGAGTATGCCTTCTACATAATTTTATACACATTAGGAATCTCAGTCATGATTTAATATAAAGATGGACCCATTATGGCGAGCCGCAGGGTTTAAGTGATAAAGAGGGAAGTTATCTTAGCAGCAAATGTTACAGAAAAATGACCATGTGAAATATTCAGCTCTCCATTAGCTGTTTGCAAACATTAACGTGGCTCTAACTTCATTAAAAAGCTGCTTCCTCTGTGTGTTTTCAGGGCCCACCCCTGGCCTTCTGTCACTCACAGCTAATGGATGTCTTTACCCAGTATGCCTACAACAGCAGCTTCTTCGACAATGGGACCTTCAACGAAACCGAGCAGGAGCAGAAGCATCCGTACAACTACTATGCCATGCTGCTCACCCTGCTCATCTTCGTCATCGTCTTCGGGAACGTGCTGGTGTGCATGGCCGTGTCCAGGGAGAAGGCTCTGCAGACCACCACCAACTACCTGATCGTCAGCCTGGCTGTGGCAGACCTCCTGGTGGCCACACTGGTCATGCCTTGGGTTGTCTATTTGGAGGTAAGAAACAAAAATATGTGAGGTTTTAGGAAAACTTTGGGTTAATACCTGAGATAAGGTTTGGATGAACACATGCGTGCGAGAATATAATGGTTAATCTTAAATAATAAAATGCTTTCCATATTCTGAACTTTAAGACATTGTTGTGGGTCTAGATCTGCAGTTCCACCAAGCATTCTGGTTCAGTTTGGCTTGGTATTGTTGGTATTGTATGTAATATTTGTTGTTTCCACTGTCAAACAAAGGGAAGGCTACCCAAATAACTGATCCATGGCACCCTTCTGTTGGCGTGCCCAGCGCACCAAGCCAACCCCAAAGGATGGAGCTATAAACTCTGCGGTCTGTCAATTGGTCACAATAATTGTCACTTTCCCTGCTATAGAACCTAAAACGAAAATCTCCTACCACGCAATGTTTACAACCATCTGTGGATCTCAGTGAGTGACTTTTCAACAACTTCTGTAAAAGAATGTACGCATGGAGCAATGCTGCTTAGAGTACTTAAAAGGTACCCACCACCCTCGCCATTTTTGGAGAGGAAGAAGAGCAGAGGGTGTTGAATGTAGCTGGCATGACCACATAAACTGTAAAAGAATTGTCTGAATATAGGAGCCTTTGGATTGTTGTTGAGTCCCTCCAATGGACGCTGTCATACTGCATGTGCCATCTTAACTGAACTTTAGCTCAGATGCAAAGACAGAAAAGCCACACTTAAAGTCAGCTAACCAGTAGCAACTTTTCATTTCTGAAACAAGAAATCCTTGATTAATCTTCAATAAATGAAAACAGGCTCAATATAAAAATAAAATAAAAATCATCCTCCTCACTGTGAGAGCAAATATGCCTAAAGCTGTTTTTTTCCAAGATGAGATTAAGGTGGTAAAAAGCATCTTTCCCTTGCATGCAATCTTCAAGTTGTGTTAGGTTTCTGCAGCCAGCCTCAAGTGGACACTCGAGGTACTACAGGTTCTGGCTCTTTAGCATGGGCCTCCATTTTCAGCCCTGGAGGTTGCCACCTGCAAAATCCTTATTTTCCTGCTTACAATTCTACCCCCAGGTTAGGTTACAGCTGGCAGCATGTAAGACCAGATCAGTACCGAGCTGTTCTCTGAAATGTTTTTTTCCCCCAAGTGCTGCGTAATGTAAATATATGGGATGTAATTCAAACTGGTGATAGAGCGAATCCTTAGATAACTTCAAAACTCTTTTCTGGCACAACAAATAATTAATTAAGGTGCAATAAGAGACTACAAGGAGTAGCTAATATATATTTGTGTTCCATTCCAATGTTCCAATGTAATTATGCTGATATATGGAGATAAAAACACCTATGGAAAAAATTACTGAGCTATGTTGAACCAAACCAGACCACTCAGTAAAAACGTAGCTTTAAAGGACGGTTGCTAATGTGCCACAAATATGGACTACAAAAATGACCGGGGACCCTACTGCAAGCATTTATGATCTTCTTTAATAATCGTAATTCATACACCATCACCACAACCATGAAGACCAACTTGACCAGGTCACTTGATCAAGAGGTTATTTTCAAACAAGAGGTCACAATATGGCAGCTTGATATAAAAATATTGTAACTGTTAAATAAAAATGTCATGATGATGTTCTATAGTAGCTTTGTAATGTATTTTTACAATCGCAGATTATCTTCAAGCTTTAAAAAATAATGACATGACAATTGCTAATGAACTGCCGATAAGGACTACAAAAATGGCCAGGGACCCTACTGCAAGAATTTCTGATTAACAAATCATCCACATATTCATCATTGCTATGACCATGAAGACCAACTTGATTAGGTGATTCGATTAAGAGGAAATTCTCAACCAAGAGGGTATGAAGTGGAGTTTTAAGTTGAAAATATTGTAACTGCTCCAAGTGGAAATGGCATTTTGTACCAAGTAGCTTGGTAAGTTTTTACTCTCAACGATTGCGTTTAAGCTTAAAAATAATGAAAGCATGATTGCTAATGAATCAATAACTCACACATTCATCATTGCCACGACCATGAAGACAAACATGATCAGGTCATACGATAAAGAGGAAATTCTCAAGTATTAGGATATACAATGCTGTTTTATGTTTAAAATACTACAACAGCCTCAAGTCGACACACCATGTTGTAGATCCATAGCAGCTTGGTAACAGCTTTTTTCTCTCGCAGATTGCATTACAGACCTTATTATCTGCTATAATCTAGACCGCGGTGAAAAGTTCCATTGGCTTTAAGTTGAGAATCAGCCTGATGCTAACTTCCACATTGGCCTACAAAAATATGTCTTCCCTTCACCACTGTATATATCATTCTAAATTAGATGGCACCAAAAAGAATTGAATTTTCAAAAGATTTTACAACATCAGTGTCAATTATAGACTCTCCACTTTTGAAAGAAATGTGATTTAATGACAGGAATTACCATAGCATCAAGGGGTCAAACAAAAGCAAATCACATCATGCATGAGACAAAATGTGTGCAGTAAAGCAAAGACAGAAAAAGGTTTGAGCTGGCAGCAGTTATCAGCAGGTCGGGGGCTCAAGGTGAACCAGAGGTTATGAATTAAATGTTCACATCAGCATTGTAAATATCAGCTGTAAAGGCCTGTAATGTAGCAACAGCATGTAATGGCATCAAAATGTCAGACCTGTCTTATCAGTTAGAGGTCAGACAGTTATGAATAATTCCTCCTAATTCAGGGATATAACACTTTTCTAGCATTCGCCGCTGCGTTGGATAATGCAGACCTGTTTTTAAAAAAGCAGTTATGACACACAGAGTCCAGCAAGCAGTGCGACTGGACTCGGGTCCAGCATAAATATCATCTCCAATCTTCCAAATCAATTGTGAGCAGGATGTGGGCTATCTTTCAGAAAAAGTCTGTCCTTTTTATCTCTGGACTGTTGCTCATTTCTGCTGTCTCTGCTCTCAGGCCCTGGGGTTATTTCTGACCGTCAGGCTTTAGGTCACGCTGTGTGATGTAGAGAACAGCAATCTAAGACTACAGGGACTCTGATCCTCCTGTGTCTCTCAGTGAGTCATGATGATTATCACTCTGATCAGATTACAGAGGAGAAATCCATAGGATGTCATGGTCTCTGCCTGTTTCCAGATGTGTTTGTTTGCACATGGAAGCCACAGGAAATGTGTCACTTTACAAATAAGAAGGTAAAGCTTTATTTGTTTTAAGCTGTTTGAACCACATGGTTACAAAGTGCCATAAAGACAGCTATAATAGAAAATAAACACTCTTAAAGATATATTACACCATCACCAAAACCTGAAAGGAACACTCTTACATTTTTGTTGTTTTCATGTCTTACCCCACTCCTGATACCATGACAAGCAGATAGACACCATTCTTTCGACTGTGCATACAAGGAAGAGACGGACAAAGCTCGCCAACTGCTTGTTAGCTTAGCTCAAACGCTGGGAGTCAACCGGTAGTGCTAGCCTGCCTCTGCCTAAAGTTATCAGATAAACTCTACAGCAACTCTGAATGGTCCTGTGTGCTTGTGTGACTGGTTTATGTTATCTTCATATTATCTTCTTCTACTTCTAGACCAAGGCTTTGCTTTCTTTACCTACTTGCGCGGTGGTTTTCGCAAGAGATATGACGTTCTCAAACGAGTTGAGTCTTTAGAACAGCTCTTTTAAATGAAAAAGGAGAACCAATTTGCAATTATATATGAAGATATGAAGAGAACATAACATAAAGGAGTCACAACAAGCACACAGGACTGTTTAGAGTTGCGGAAGAGTTTATCTGATGACTGTAGACAGAGGCAGGTTAGCACTACCGGTTGACTCCCAGCATTTGAGCTAAGCTAACTAGCTGTTGGCGATTTTTGTCCATCTCTTTCTTGTTACAGGATGCACAGTCAAAAGAGTGGTGTCCACCTGCTTGTCATGGACTTGGGAGTGAGGCAAGACACGAAAACAACAAAAATGTTGGAGTATTCTTTTATTGAGAAATAGTGCAGGGTGGAGGGTGAATATACAGAATCCAACATTTGATGATTGATGTGGACAAGAGCTGAAAACTGGAATGAGGAAGTAGGAAATATAACGAGAACAGGAGTCATACAGAGTGTCATAAGTAATCAATAGGATCTTGTAGTTTATTCTGAATTTTAAAGGAAGTCAATAAAAGGATGCCGAGGCACAAGTAGGGAGAATACTGATGAAAAAAATGAATGTTAAAGGGAGCACGTAGGGCAGGGATGGGCAATTGTGGTTACCATGAGGGTCACATCATTATTTTCTCAGTTTCAGAGGGCCGATCTTTACAGATAAAATGGTACTATTAATAAGGCATTCAAAAATTAACCTTGCAATGTAGCTGAATCTGTAATCAGGTAGATCCGTCTTACCAAGCTCCAATCTACAATAGTTGTGAGCGTCAGTGTCCTTTAGAGCAGGAAGAGGTGGGAGCTCAAGTGAGACAACAGGAAGTAACTGCTTGCACAGAGATTAGCATAGATGCTAATACCTCCTGTAGCAGTTTTTAAAGATCTGGACCACATGTCATTATTAAATGAAAAACAAATGACAATGAAAGCTTCAAACCCTACGCTCTGAAGCCCCAGAGGAAAGGGCCTCAGGGAGTCAGCTGGCTCCTCCCCAGCTACCAAACCTACCTCCAAGCATGGTCCAATCAAGACTTGAACCAGCTAGTAAGTTAATTTATCTTAACTTTTTTCTACCAGTAAGTCCCACTGAGAATTAAATCCTTTTTACAAAAGTAACCTGGCCACAGTTGTTATAGTGATCTTAATTACTGACAGTCATTTCAGTATTGTCTCACTTTTTCCCCAAAAGGTATTATTACTCCTTTATGAAAGAGCTTTACAGAAACTGTTATGAAAAATTATATCAACTTATTTCTCAAAAACACAACAAAAATAGTTCTAAAAGACTAATGCGGAATAATACATAATATAGGGCTGCATGTGGTCCCTGGCCGCAAGATGCCCACTCCTAAACTCGAGTTTTTGCAATATTTATCAGCAAAAAAACACAATTAACGAGACACATGAAAGGATCTATGGGTGATAAATGATCCAATGATACTTAGCAGTAGTACACACTAGGAGAAGGAAAACCAGGCTCTTAGAGCATGGCAAATGTAAGAATAAGGAGGGAAGTGCTTAAGGCCTCACGATAATGGCCCTGAGGTTTAGAAGACCTTCATGGTTGATAGACTGTATGTTACTTTTCAAAATGACCTCGCCATCATAATAAAGGTCTATTAAGTTATAATAACGACCCCCCTTGTCTTTACCTTCTCATGCTCTGAGTGTCTAGTTTCCCTCACTGGCGAGTGTTTTAAGTTCTCTTTTGAAGACTTAATTAGCATTTTATTTCTTCAACAGTTTTAACATATAAGAAATGTATTTTAAAACATAATCTTGTACACTTGTCTGTCACTATGTGGGTTTCCCTCTAGTTAAAAGATTGTCCATATCCATATATTTTTTCCCCGTGTGGGACGAATAAAGGTTTATTCTTCTTCTTCTTCTACACACTCTCACCTTCACCAACAAAAGAGGCACTCTGTGCATAAATCTACACACACATACACCCATACAGACATGCCTCCACCCTCTTTCTTGCATAAAGACACCCTCTAACATACTTCAATGGTTGGGACGCTGTGTAAAATGTGAATAAAAACACAATATAATGATTTGCAAATCCTCTTCAGCCTTGATTCAATTAAATCCACTACAAAGACAAGGTCTTTAATCTTCAAAATGACAAACTGCATTGCTGTTTTTTCAAATATTTGCTATTTTTGAATTTTATGCCTGTAAAACCTTTTTAAAAAAGCTGGGACATGGGCAAGAAATGACTAGGAAAGTTGAGAAATGCTCAAAAAACACCTCTTTGGAACATTCCACCAGTGAACAGGTTAATAGGAATCAATAAACACGCCCCTGTCCCAGCTTTTTTGGAACATGTTGCAGGTAACAAATTCAAAATTAGTGATTATTTGCCAAAAAAAAAAAAAAAGTTTATCATTTTGAACATGAAATATCTTTACCTGGTAGTGCATTTAGTTGAATATAGGTCAAAAGGATTTGCAAGTCATTGTGTTCTTTTTTTATTATTATTATTTTTTATTTTATTTATTTATTTATTTTTTATTCATCTCAAACTTAAAGACGAAAAAAAACAAGCAACAATTAGTCAAGGCAACATAATGCATTTGCACATCAGACATCTGTATATGTCCTACACTAAACTTATACACATGAATACATGCACATATGTGTCACACAATACCCTGTTTGAGAAGGGACAGAATGAAGCTAAAAGCTTATCTAGTCCTGCCCCTTCCTTACAAATCAGATCCATTACGTAAGTATATAGATACAAAAAACTTCTCTGCAAAATATCTGTTCTAAACTAACATTTTATGTCACTAACATTTTATATTAATACAATAATTAATTGAATATGTTAATATTGATCAGTGTTAATATATATATATACATATATATAAACTTAAAATTATTTAAGTATAAATATATAGAACCAAGTTATTGTTCAATTACTTGTATGAATCTAATAATACTTTTCTTTAATGTAATTTAAATATTTGCCTATTATTGCACATTTTTAAAGTGACATCCAGGCTGTTCCAGAGTTTGACACCACAAACAGAAATGCACTTACTTTTAAGAGTTGTATGGACCATCGGACAAATGAAAATATCTTCACCCCTTAAATTATAGCCCCCCTCTCTGGAATTGAACATATTTTGTAAATTACAAGGTAACAATTTTCTAATTGCTTTATATACCACTTGTGCTGTTTGCAATTTTACATTATCATAAAATTTTAACAATTTGGAATTTGAAAACAGAGGACTGGTATGATCTCTATATCCAGCATGATTTTTGATCCGGATAACTCTTTTTTGTAATGTGCAGATCTTTTGTAGGTTGGACTTGTATGTGTTTCCCCAGACTTCTACACAGTAAGCGAGGTATGGTAGGATCTGATTTTACTTAGGCTGTACACAACGTCCCAACTTTACTGAAATGGGGTTGTATTTAGCATAGAGGGACTGAGTTAGTTATTGACAAGGATAATACATTATTGGTGACCAATAAACGTAAACACATGAAAACATGCCAATATGAAATGTTAGCTAACTGAATGTGACACTGATTTCTAAAGTGTTGTTGAGCCTTTATCAAGTATGTCTGCCTAAGTACTCATTTGGGATACTTGGCCTAAATGATCACATCAGGCTTTGTTTATCTATAACTTATGTAACCGTCATTATTCTGTTTGTTTTTCAGTGATTTGTACTTTGATCTGGGTTGTTGTGGGCAGCTGAGCACACACAGTAGGAGTCCACATCAGAGCACCTGTGGTGGGAGCTGAATGGTAATCAGGCGCATTTCAAAACTCCAAATGGAGTTGAAAAAACAAGTGTGAATTATTAATTATTGTAACAATGAAATCAAGCCCCTGATGGTATAAACTCTTTTAACAGCTCAGTGGAGCATGTTTAGGTGAGAGTCGTTTTGAAGTCTTCATCAAATGAGAAGGTGTTTTTACAGACGGACTGCTGGGTTTTGTTTTAACTTTAGAAGGGTTGGAAATACAAACACAGCAGGAGGTGAGAAAACATTTTAATGGCAGCCACCTGCTCCTGTCACTCATTCAGGAATCAAAGTGTTTTTGAAAATTGTAGAAACTTACCTTTTTCTGTCTGCATGCTTCAGACAGGATAAACTAAATAAAACAAATGTTGTAAGTTAGGTTTCCTTATGTTTAGTTCAGTTAAAGAAATTCAGATTATGCAGTATACTAGGGCTGTCACTTTTCCCAATAATCAAACCCAATCGGTTTTTAAGCATTAATAGCCACAGATATATGCCCCCCTTCCTGTCTGCAGCACATGGGGTTTCCATCAGATCATTTTAATATCCACCTCTCCTGAGGTCACATCAATTAGCCAAATGTTCTTGCATCTGAAGCTTGCTATCTTTTCTGAAATGGACTTTTTCACACCCCTCTGGTGGGGCTGCATGCCAAGGAGAACTCAGACTATGGTGGGTGAAAGGCTGCAGATTTTTCATGATGGGCCAGTTGCTTTGCACATAATCAACACACAGAGAAGCCCAAAGTGCTTCCAAATGGTGTTTCTCAACAGTTTTGTTGTTATTGTCAATTTGGAGTGGCTTTGCCAGCCCTCCATTTTCTCAAAGTTTCTCTCTTTATTAGTTTTATTTACGGCTGATGAGATGTGGCTGTTTTTGAGGTCAAGAGAGCACTAGCCAATTGTGTTGAGGAGGGATCGCCCCTGCTGGATCAGGCGGTTCACTGCTCCAGGTGTCTTAATATGCTGTTTGTGTATTTATTTTTTATTTAAATATTTATATACACTTTGAGTATGGATTCTTACCCCCATGCTCTGAGGGATATTTGAATACTGAGTATGAGGTGATTGTATACTCTGACTCCTACACACGGAGACCATTAAAGGACACCTTTTCAATGAATGTGTGAATGCGTGATAGAGACAGTGCCAGAATTACAATCTTAGTTGAGCCCTTCGTATTTTTGATTATGCTTTTTTATCTCACAAGTTGAAACCTATTTCCTTTCCATCTGTTTTAATACAAAGAATTTGCTGAAAATGTAACTGATATGGTGTCTTTGAGACTTCTCTGAGGCTGCGTTGTCTTGTTGGATTTGATATTTCGATGGTGGCCCCATTTGCATCAACATAATGCTCCAACTTCTGTGCTGTCTCTTTCTGTACACATGCAGAGCTGACTGCCAGTACTGTGGCCAGTGTTTAGGGTAGGACTGCCATAATAAAACAGTGTGAATAATAACTGTCTTTATTAAAAATGACAATAATCATAATGAGCAAAATAGGTACATGGTAATACTGTGAGACTGTTTTGCAAAGTACACAATTATTATAATTAACATTATTATTTTGTACATATTTCTGTACAGTTACGATGACAGTCTCCTCACCTCACTATGCATCTTTCAAGAATGTTTTGCCAAAGCAGACACTTATTGTTTTTCCAAGTTTTCTATCAACATAGCAATAGCATTGTTATTTTGATATTTTTTGGCCATGATAAATATGAAGTGAAAAACCAATATTGTGACAGCCCTTGTTCAGGTTAATTTCATATACCTCATCCAACCCCACTCTGAACCATCCCTGATTCTCTTTCATACTGATTGCTAACTGAGAAAAGTTATTTATTTAATTTAATTTATTTATTTATCTATTTGGATGGGACAGTCCATATTAATGAACATACAATATCATGGGAGTCCATACAATACTAAAATATACTAAAAAAATATACTAAAAATAAAAATATACTAAATTTAGCACAGTGCTTATTTCCATCTGTATCTGGAACTGAATACTTGCACTCATCAGTAAAATCAGGCCATTAGTGCAGGTTTATTTACTTTTGTAAAGATTTTGATTCACTGAGTAAATTGAATAACATTGTGATGAGAAATTCTGCTACAAAATCATCAAGCCTGAGAAATAAACAAGAAATCCACATTGAAGTTATTAATGAGAAATTTATCTTGGTTAAGACTTAATTAGAATTTGAACACAAAGATTTCTGATTCCTGATTCATCAACAAAAACATGCCTCGAAGCACATTTCAGCAGTTTTCTTTTTTTTTTTTTACAAAAGTGAGAATTTAACAACCTTATTTGTTTTGAGGACATTTATTCCCAACACACATGTAACAACAATTAGAGCGAAGGCCTCCTCAGATTATAAATTTAGTGAAAACTAAGTGCTGGCTGTTTGTCAAAGCTGAAATGTATTCCCTGGCGAGTGTTTGGAGTGGATTATTAAACAGATTTTTGCATTTTCCTCTCAGGCTGTCAGGGCTGCTGTTAATGTGGAGAGGGATTCGGGGCCTTCATATGGGGTTGTGTTTATTATGTTCACAAGAGGGTTTAATATGAATACCTCGCTTTTATGGCGTTACAGCATAGACCTCTGTTTTCAGCCATGTACAGGACCAAATGGAGCCATGGGGAGGGTTCATTTAGATTATTACCTTTGAGGTCATGTCTCTTGTGTCCCTATATGGCATTTAAACACAGAAATAATGCAATGTTAGCATATCTGTGCAAGAAAGCTAGGCACAGAACAGGCAGTCAATTCAGCATCCATTTTCTGTGAACCCTTTGAACTGCATATTTTGTCCTGTGGAGGGTCTGAACACAACATCACAGTGGGCACAAGGCAGTGGAGTATATATTTATATTATATTCATACAAGAGGAAGAAGGAAGAAAACAATAGTAGAAAACAAAATACAATAAATCAAATGATGACAATGCTAAGAAACAATGAACTAGAATTAAGATCGCTGAAAACTTTGAGAGATTAAACAAATACCAGAGACCATATAGGTCTCTAACACACCTACAAATTTGGCAGGAGTGGTTCGGTTCGGAGTTGAAGTTCTGGCATTGTTTCATTTTTCTTTTGGTTTGCTTTAATGTTAATTTTGTTGACTAATTATTTTCGTCATAGTTTTTGTCAACAACTTCTTTTCTCCTGACAAAAACTAGACAGTAACTAATAAAAAAAGTGCACATGGACAAAAACTAAAACTAATTTAACGGACATTTTCATCACTAAATAAAAACTAGACTAAAATGTTTGACAGAGACTAAATTGAATCAGTCCTAAGTTTTGATATGTAGAAAGTAGGGACAAGTTAGGAATTTATTCAATCACAGCTATTTTGGTTGTGTGGAAAGGTTAAGAGGAACGTCCAATGACAACTGCCTTAGCTTCATGGTGGCGGGATAAGTTGGGGAGCAATCAGAGCTACTCTCTTTATGGATTGATATATTCATGTAGAGCAGGTTCACTGTTTGTTGTCAATTCTGGTATTGTAACTGAGATGCTCTACCAGGTAGCCTAAATAAAGGTGACTGCATTTCACACAAAAGTTCAATTTGTGTATCTTAACTTATGCATTCAAACTTTACTAGCATTCAATAAAGGGTTATTAGATGTTTCATTTATCCAAGTGTAAAACATGACTTCAGAAATTCAAGGAAACATAAAAAATGCCTTACACTTTACACTTCATGTTTAAGTTGACTGAATTTACAGTGGATTTTGTCGACTAATATGTTGTGAAATTTCATCAACTAAAACTAGACTAAAATTAAAACAATTTAGATGACTAAATTATGACTAAAACTAAAAGATATTTTAGGCGACTATAACTTAAACTGAATTAGAAAGTGCTGTCAAAATTAACACTGATTTGCTTTTCTTTCGAACTGACCTTTGTTAGGCAGATCAAAGCCAGTCAAATGCTTGGTAATACAGCCTACCGCCACTAGTTGGAGCTAAAACTGTGGTCTTCATTTCTGCCATATGGTCCATTGTTGTACTATGACCCGGAAATGAACATATAACACTGTTTATTCCAAAGCAGTTTGTAAGTTTTCTTTGCCTTAGAATAAAGATAAAGCTGCATTTAGGCTGCATCTGGTGGCACTTGCAGTTGAGTCTTTTGAACGGCTCTTTTAAGTAAATTATGAGAAGTGATTTGTAGTTGTGAGTGAGCCGTTCATTTGTGAACAATTCTTAAATGCAAATTGCCTAAAAAATTTAAGAATGGCTCACAAACGAATGGCTCACTCACAGCTGTGAATCGGTTCTCATCTTTCACTTGTAAGAGCTGTCCAAAAGACTCGACGCATTCACAAACGTCACATCTCTAGCAAACCACCTAGCGAAAGAAGTTTCAACAAAACAAAGCCTCTGTTTACAAGTAGAGGATAATACGATGATAGTTGAAGATAATGTAACATAATGGGGTAAAAAAACGAGTCACAACAAGCACACAGGATCGTTTAGAGTTGCTGAAGTTTATCTGATGACTGTAGGCAGAGTGGGAAAGATTGCCCATCTCTTTCTTGTTACTCCACGCACAGTCGAAAGAATGGTGTCTATCTTCTTATCATGGACTTGGGAGTAAGGCAAGGCAAGAAAAAAAAGCTGCCGTGTCCCTTTAAGAGGACTTGAGGCTGGTAGTGCAATCAAATCTAACGTTAGTCTGCTCTGCTTGATATTGTCACTCAATGCTATGTTAGCTTGCTTGCTGTTGTGGTACTCAGCTAAATCACTACTTTTGGTTCACTTGCCTTGCTTTGTTTCATTCTGCTGGCTCTCCAACCAACCTGTGCTTTCTGTCACCGAGCAGAAACCACTTGACTTGGGTGACTTTGTCAGTGCACACCCTTCAAACACAACTTAACAGCTTTAAGAGTTCCATTTGAAGGCCGCAGTAAATTGCTGCAGTTAGTGAGGTAGAAATCTTTCAAATGGGTATGTGGGACAATCAGGAGTAATATAATTGTCTGATTACATCCTTGGAGCCTTGTTCCACCTAGTTTATAACAACTTCCTGAAGTGTGCTTCCCAAAAGATGTGGTGACTTTTACTTTATTGTATTAATCCGGACCAAACAGCTCTGAAAGGTGTTTTTATTGATGTATTTATCCATAATCTACAGGAAGAGCCTCTTCCATCAAATACAGAACTTCCAACTGCATAAACTGCCAAACAAGCATTTATTTTCCCAGTCACTTAACTTTTATGCTACGTAACTATGTTGTGTCACTTCCTTTTGAATTAGAGTAAACTCCATTAACCATCATTCCTTACATCACACTGTTTCACCTGCAGTGTCACAGATTCTCTGTTGATAATGTATCAGTATGAACTACAACAAGAGCTGAGCCCATTTGCTCTTTCCTTTTATTATTTAATGCTGGATTGACATTATTAGTTCAGTGCTCACTTTCTGCAGAGGAGGTGAAATTATGCATGACTTCATGTCCAGAGTCTGAACGATAAGAACGATAAAAAAATGTTTGTTCGCTGGTTTACTCTGGCCCATCACTTCGAGATATGATTCAGCACTAACTCTTAACAACAGCAGACTAATATTTCTAGCTCTTCTAACTGCTGGACTGGGGAGAAGTGGTTTGGGGGGGCAAGGAGGGTTACTGATAGGCAGCACGCAACGTCAAAGTGCAAGTCAGTGTTTATATTATGATAGCGGGCAAACAATTTATATCGCAATTTATGTCCTTACTTAATTGATACATGTTAAAAAGTGTCAGCAAAAGAAGTGAATATGGTCAGATGGACACAACATCAAAAATATGAGGCAGAAGTCAGGCCCTGTCCACATGGAGATGAAAATGTTTTTTTTTTTTTTTTGAAACAGCCTCTGTCAACAGCATCCTTTCAAGAAATGAGTCCGTCCACATGAAAACACTGAAAATGCTGTAGTACATATGCCAGGCCTTACATACACTACAACCTGAGAAGAAGACATGGAGCATGCGCATACATCATGAGGATGGCGTATGTTGTTCTTCATGTCATCTTGTTGCTCGTGGTGGTTGTAGAGAAGCAGAAGATTTTGCTGTCAAAGCCAAAATAAGCTCAGTAGCTTCTGCAGAACAAACGCAACACTGTATTATGCCATTGTTTCTGTTGTTGTCAAGTTTGCGCATATGGTTTAAGGGAGAGGTGGGGCTTTGTCGTCATTGTTTCTGAAGCTATCTGTATATTCGTTGTTTACACGGAAATGCAAGGCCGGAATTTTAGATTTATCCACTCTGGGACCTATTTTCAAAAGTGTGCATTTTCAGGAACCTAAAGCACTGTATCCATGTGGTAGAAACGCCTATTTAATTGAAAACTTGTGCCTGAATTCATCTCCGTGTGAATGGACCCTTAAGTGTTTAGAATATAATAGCGGAGCTTTACGCCATGACTACAATTTATATCCTTACATTGGTGACGAACTGTATGTTAAAAAAAGATCATCAAGAGCATTGATTAAAGAGTTGAACTGTAGTAGAAGAGACCCTGAGAGACCCTGTGTCCCCTGTGCCTCCTGTTCTCAAGAACTTTGACACAGGAGATGTGCAGGAGATGCTGGAGGTCTTAGAGCCCTGATTTGCTTTCAGCATGCGTGCTGGAATGAAAGGACTCATACAGTGCTATCGTGACATAGGAAAGTACTTCAACTGTGACATGGTTTTTTGGCTCCTTGGCCACTTTTGTAGATTTAGTGAACAGTTCATCAGCAACCATCCTTTAAAAAAACTCCTTTAAAAATTAATAGAGGAAAATATCCAGTGCATTTTTTCTTGTGAAGTAAAACGTTCAAGTCTCGTATGCATGTGTTCACCATGGACCTTATGCAAGGCATTATATGATGGTATCAGAAAATAATAAGGTATCATATGTTGTGTTGCATTTCTGAGTGCTACAGCCCCCTAATCATTATTTTACACAGGATATACACATGAGCAGGAACACTGAACAGCCTCATGTCTTATTCAGTTTTTCCATTTGTTTCCACAAAAAGGTCTAAATCTCAGTTCAAGGGCAAGCTTTGTTTTATTCCAGCCTGATTTGAAGTGACATCCCAAATTGCACTCTCTAACTGCTTTATCACTTCCCCTGCTTCCTAGCACTGTTCTTTTCATCCCCCTGCACTGAACCTTTGCAAATTAAATGAGAATGCTGACACATAATAAATTATGATGTGCTGTGCACATATGCAGTGTGGTGTATAAATTACAATGGAGTGGGTAGAGAAGGAGTGTGTGCCCTGCAGTCAACATTTCACAGTTGGATTTTTATAGTGTTTGTTTTAATTCCTTAAGACATGACGCTGTAAAAAAAAAAAAAAAAAAAGAGGCCATAAGGGGGATGTTATGGTTTTCAGCTCTACTAGGCTTGTGAAAATCTTTATTGGGTGCAGCACTGATGGGGATGAGTTGATGGAGCAGGGAGAGTGAGAAAATGAGTGATGGGAGTGATGAGAGTAGAGGCACTAAGAAGAAATAGGATTACCACCAGGCAGTTTTATGACTCTTTGATTTGAAGCAATCTCATGTTAAAAAGGTTAAAAAAGAGGCCCAATAAAGTTGGCCTTGGAATTTTAAGATCTAATAAGTTCATCCTGAAGTCAAAGTGGGCTTTATGATATTTATATGTGCCATATGCACACAGGGGGGAAAACACATTGGCATTTGCTACATCATAAAAGCCTTTTGTCAAGTAGCTCACACAACCCAACTTCAAAAAGCAGAACTGTCCTTTTAAACATTATCCCACGTTAACACCTGATTGAAGTGGGGTTATCATTGCTGGTGGTGCAGACAAGTCATCATGATGAACTGTGAAGCACCAACCCGGCATGTGCTCCTAAACCTGACCTGAGCTATAGATCTGTACATCAATATTTTCATTTGGTGTTTTATTTATTCAAGCCTTTTGCATAATGTCCTTCACAAATGAAAATAAAAATTTGAAGATAGGCTAATGCTATGTTTAGCTTTTAGCATGAGCTTAAGCTAATTTTCAATCAAATTCATTATGGCTTTTCTGTATAATAAAGTACTCACAAATCAAAAGGTAAGAAAAGTCAGTTTATGTAAATGTGTTGAATACAGCGTGCAGTCATTCTGCACTGTTTTCATGGCTTGTTTTCACTTTAAATTGAACAGAGATGGTGGCGTCTCATCATGTTGTTATGGCCACGTCCTCATGCCTAACTGCATAGAGTTGCTGCCATGTGATTGGCTGATTTGCATTTATGAGTAGTTGAATGTGTGCAAGAGAGAGTGGCTTCTGAGTGTTCATTTTAAACCATCTAAATAAACTCAAGGAGGAATTTCAAGCTTTAATCTTCTATTAAACTTTGTATCTGAAGACTGAAGAGGGCTCATTAACAACTAAATCTGGAATGACAACCTATAAGTACTTCCTGTAATAAACTATATCCCTTCAAATACATTTTAAAGATGAAAAATAGTCTGATCTCACTGGATCGTTACCACTATTTATTTATGTATTTAATTATTTATTTTATATAGTAATAGAAACACAATGCACGTAGAAACATATTTGTAAAAAGCATGTGTGTGGGAGTGGTAGAAGCCTGCAAATGGTTTATATAAACCACACCCAAGAGACGATGGAAGGTAAATACTGAACCACGAAAAATAAATATCAAACATCAGATATAAAGTGCAACAATTTCATACAAAGAAACAAAGAAAAAAGTAACAGAATAGAACAGGGAAGGTGCTTAGGAACGATAAATAAATTACATTTTTATAGGAACGTAGTTACTGCTCCTGTTCATGTTGGTCATCAAAAAATTCCTTCGTCTATTTTTGTATACGGGCAATGACACAGGGGAAGCAATTGGATGTATTTCAATATTGTATTGTATTGTCTTGGCAGTCATTTTAGAAACAGAAAAAGACAGAACAAAAACAGCTAAAAGAGGAACATGGCTGCCATGATAAAATGTCTCTTTGTATTTTAATTTATTTTATTTTATTACCAAGATTTATATTTTATATTTTGATGATATGGATCTTTGAGTCTGGAATGAAGTGTCTATCTATCTATCTATCTATCTATCTAATACTGAGATAGTACTTTATTAATCGCTTTGGAAAAACATCCTCAGGGAAATTGGAATTTAGTAGCTGTTCAGTATCACAGATTAAAAAGATATATAAAAAGATAGATCTGAACAAAAATATGAATAAATATAAATAAAATTAAAATTAAAATTAAAATATATGGCTACTGGCTACTTGAGGTTAGGGCGCCCCTGTGCTGTAGGTTCAAAAGGAAATGTATGAGAAGCAAATAAAATACAGAATAACACTGTACCACAAACAAGAAATGTTTGAGACTCAACGATCTTTGAAATCAGTTCATTTTTGGTCAGAGTGGACATTTGTGAAATTCTGTAGAATGTCCCTCATAGTATTCCTTAGATATCATTTATTCAAGAACAGCAAAGATTGACAGGAAACCCCAGAAACATCCAGTCCTCCGCCTCGACTCTCGTCACTGCAGAGACATAAAGATGTCAGGAGCAAAAGGGAGAAAAGAGCGAAGAGGGGAGGAAGGGAGGGAGAATGGCTCTCATTAGGCTGTCACTTCATCCTGCAATCACTAGTGTTGCAGACACCAGTGACAACATACGACTCTTTAAACTGCCGCTTAATTTTATGAAGACAGGGCCCGGAGGCAAAGATTAATCATTCTCTGAGAGGCAGGAGTCGCAAACCCCTGACATGCTCATCCCTCCTACCCTTTCACTCTGAGCCGTGGGTGGAAGCAGGTGGGATGTTGTGTTAAGTATGGTGGCGTCATCCTGCTCAGACGTGTCAGGCAATCACTGTTAATGTTGGGTCCATGGTGGGGGTCTGATCAAGTAACGGAGAGCAACAGGCGTATAAATACAAATGGCTTTCGATCAGGTCTTTGATTGGACGCCACCTGAGGCTGCACACCTGGGTGCATGTGAGAGGATGATTATTTCACTGGGTAATCTATAGCGTTTGATACACCCTACTGGAAATGAGTCATGAAGTCAGTAAACAGTCAAATCAGGTTGAAGTGGGGTTTTTTTCCGGCGTGAGAGGTGTAACATTCCTTCAATGATGGAGATAGAACAGATCCTTTAGGTGTGTGACAGCTGTCTTTCACCTCAGAGGCACTTCAACGCCTCTTCAGTTTTTCCCATCACAACCGCTCATTTCTGCATCTTAATCTGATTTATTCTTTCCAGCTTTTGCTCACTCTGTCACACCTTCATGTTTCTGAAGTGGAAGCTGGAAAGGGAGGCTTAAAAGGTCACAGAAGCAAGAGTTGGAAAAATGACAAGAAATAAAGAAAAAATAATCAGCTGATGCTAACTTCTAGTTTACTTAAAATCAGTTTTTAATATCGTAAAATGGAATTACAGTGACTTTTTACAGCAGAAGAAATTTCAAAGTAAAACAGAGCAAAACTTTCCGACAAATGAGTTTAAGAGAAAATTGATAACTGCTGAGGGCGGCACAGTGGTAGTACATGGCCTCTCAGCAGGAAAGTCAGTGGTTCGATCCCCAGGTCGGGCAGGGCCTTTCTGTGTGGAATTTGTATGTTCTTCCTGTGCATGTGTGGGTTTCTCCAGGCACTCCGGCTTCCTCCCACAGCCCAAAAGCATGCTCATTAGGTTGACTTGTGACTCCAAATTGCCCTTAGATAGGAGTGTGAGAGTGAATGGTTGTCATCTCTCTATGTGGCCCTGAGATCGCCTACTCCAGGGGTGACCAAACTATGGTCCAGGGGCCCTCAGACCACTTTAATTTGGCCCGCAGCTGAGGCCCTCTTATTTGCTTCCACCATCATCTCAAGTTATAATTGCTCCTGAATTGTGTCTGAATGTGTAGATCAGCCATTAGCCTACTCCCTTTTAGCTGCAGAGTCATTATCATCCTTACCAAGGGTAGATCCGGTGTATCCAGGGCCACCCAAAGTATGATTGTCCTTCATATTGTCAAAAAGACTGACTAATTGCCATATCAAGCAATTAAGGGATAGCTTTACTGCTGGCTAATTCTTTATCTAAGAACATTAATTTATAAAGCATAATTGGATTGGTTTCATGAACCTACATACATTAAAGGTAGGCATGTAAATGTGGCCCCGTCTTCCTGAATACTTGTGGATGTGGCCCTTGGTGAAAAAAGTTTGGACATCCCTGGCCTACCCCAATGTAAGTTGGCTCCAGCCCAGTATATGCCACATCCTCAGACCCTCTCTTAGCCAGGTATTTGTTTGACCCTTCGGACTCACCACAACAAAGGAGGAAACTGAGGCGATAGAGCTGCCAGCCCCTCTGAGGCTTTCTGTCACAGTTAGGAGATGAATTTTGTTCCGAAGATGGTTGCAAGCAGCAAAACAACATAATATTTAAGCACAGGATTACAGTCAGTCAGTACCCCTACTTGCGGCAGTGCTCCTGACTGTTCAGGGGTCAGAAGTCTCAATTCACGTTTAGTCTCGGCTCCGCTGTCTTGGAACCCTCTGGCGGTGATACAAAAAACTGTACCAGTCACTGGGTACAAACTCTGATGGAAAACCAAACAACTAGTCAAAGTCAAAGAGGTATCATGCAGTGTAAAGCCACATAAATGCAGTGAATCCCTGCCATGGTATTGTCTGATTATCTTTCGGTGTTAATGAGGAGTTGAGATGAATTTCAAGCATTAAATCTTGAAGACAACATATTTTAATGCTAAAGAGGACTGCTTAAGTATCAATACAAAGCACAGCTAAGTCTGGAATGACCACCTCCATATAACTATTTCTTGTTTAACTTTCTGCTTGAGGGTGCTTAAAGACACTGCTCACAGCTTACAACAGGTAAATATTATGTTATAACTCTTTCCATGATTATTATAAATTAAACTATACTTCAGCAGACACAAATTTAACAAAGACAGGTCTATGATTGGTCCATGGATCTGTTACGAGCTTTAGTTCTTACTTTAGTCCACTTGTCTCGGCTTATTTCCCTCCCTTCGCCCACACACCCAACACAGCATAGTGTGGAAGGCTGTTCATCAAGAGACTGGGATCCACATTCAAGATTTCCTACTGCTAAACAGAGGTCTTTCTTTCTGCCATGATGAGGGGATTCATGATTGGCTTTATGGATTCATGTTGGTTGTTAGATGAATGTATTTGTATTTTGTAAATGTGTATTTTTATATGTATATATCTATCCATGCATACATGTGTATCCATAAATGAAGAGTTTCTCTTCAACCCGCTCTATTGTAAAGTGTCTTGAGGTAATACTTGTAATGAATTGGCGCTATACAAATAAAGATTGATTGATTGATTGATTGATTCATAACTGCCTTCAGCAAGACAAAAAGAATGGAATCCTTTCTTCTCTACCTGTCAGGAAAGAAAAATATAAGGATATATGCAAGAAGACTTGACTGTCAGGATTACCCTTTGTTGCAGGAGAAAAAAAAGCATAATTTCCGCCATACGCAGCACCTTTGTTCTGTCAACTATTTCCTGTAAGCTGTCATTTGTGATTGTTTTTCCCTTACAGGTAGTTGGAGAGTGGCGCTTCAGCAAGATCCACTGTGACATCTTTGTCACTCTGGATGTGATGATGTGCACGGCCAGCATCCTCAATCTCTGTGCCATCAGCATTGATCGGTGAGTTTGTCTCTGCAAAGATTGTTTAGTCCTACCTCTTGTGCTTCCTGCATTGATTTTTAGCGGAAATCTTTAACCTTTTTTAATAACAAAGGAGAAGTGCTGCCTTTACTTGATAATCAGAACCCATATGTCTGCACACAGCCTTAATGCCTCCTCCATTTGGGTTTCACAACACCTCCATTCCCTTGTAAATTCATGCGAAAGTGCATTTATGTCCACCAGATGTTCTTGGGAATAAATCAAGCTGCAGCATCTAAGAACAACCAAGTATGTAAATCTAATTAACACCTCCTGGAGAAGTGTGAGGAGAGAGAATGTTAAAGAAAGGTTGTGGACTGTTGCATACTAGAGGGTCAAATAAAGGCAGACGATTACAACTGTTCTGCCCTTTCTGCACTTCCCTTTGTTCAAAGACAGTTGTATAACATGTGAAAAGTCACAGTTAGTACAATCACAATAGTAACAACAAATGAATAAAGGTAATGTTCCATGATAAGAGAACCACACTGCACTGAAAATCATACTATAATGAGGACAGAAGTTGGCTTCTTGCCCAAAAGACCTCTCATTAAAGAAAACAACATCATGTTTTAAGCATTAGCTTTTCCCAAACTTTACTGTAATTGTAGTCTAAACAAAGATTGTTTATTTTTCAGACAAATGATCTCCATGGGAAGCAGAAATACATTCAACAGCTACACAAAGCCTCCTCTTTTTTATCCACGTAGTGCTTCTCCTTTGCAGCATTTAACTGACTTGACAATCAACAAATAATCACGTTAGAGCAGCAGACAATCAGTGAGTTTACCTGCACCATTACATCAAGCTGTGATGATAATTATTGGGCATCTACTAAAGCACAGTCTTTTACCCAATACACATCCATTTTTAATGCAGTGAGATGCGGTAATTAAATGTTTCTGCCAATTCCTACTGGCCGTCCTTAAAAGTTAAGCACAACACAACTTTTACAGTCTTCGCAGATATGAAAAGACAAGGAGTTCACAGCAACAGATTGGTTTCAGCAGATTTTTGTATCACTGAAAGAAGGGAACACACGCTTAAACTGTGCCTTAAGAGGGATCACATACTACATGATTTGTCAAACCAACTGAAGCATCAAAATCCCGTGCAAACTCTTGCAAGGGCAACAGTTCATAGGTTATTAGTTTGTGGCAGCAATTCATCCAATTGTTAGTTGCCTTTGAAGCTATTTCCTGTGTCCCACCCTCTATTTTCATTGGCTGTTGACAACACATGTTTGCAGTTGGGTCAGATAATCAGTTCACATACCGAGAGCATCCAGATTCAGCTAAAAAAAACATTCAAACATGTTTGATTGACCGTGCTAACAGATTTTGTGCCAACTAATAAAGCCTAATATCTATCTATCCATCTATCTATCTATCTATCTATCTATCTATCTATCTATCTACCTATCTATCTATATGTATATGTATATATATATGTATATATATATTGCCTCTTTAGCATGGGCTACAGTATCTGAACAGGTTGATTATGTTTATTTCATGTACGAATCTAAAACAATAGACAGACAGCTGTATTAGTGATTAAATATTGGAAAAGATTTATCAAGATTTCTTTATAGAAACAGTTTTTGTTTGTCTTGATGTCACATAATACAGTGTCTAGCAAATCTATTAGACCATCTCCCAATTTAAGGTCAATGCCACAGCTGTCCTAAATTAACAGAATTGGTAGTTACCAAAATCATTTTTATGCTTCTGTAATGGTTAATACACAAATTTATAGAAGCTGTTTAACCAAAATTATATTTTAATGCTAAAATATAATTATCAGCGTTATCTATGAACCTTTCATTTTTTTGTTTTACAAAAAAGAAAAAAATGTAAATAACATTATTATTTCTTGATAACGGAAATTATAGTTATTAATTTGTATTTCTTAGCAGAAAAAAATATTTTTAGTCGGTGATTGTTATTCTTGATTAATTTCTGACTTCTCAGAGAAGCCCAGTGAGCGGCTCTAATTTGGGTATAAAAAGGTGAATTCAGTTTGATGTTATAGATGAAAGTATGTATAATAACAATAACATTTTCAGTTTTAAACAAGTGTTTAAAGACTTCTATAACATATTTTTGTGTTCTTGTTTTTATAACAGTCGGTCTTGTATATTTGCTAAGCACTGTTCTAAGTTATATTTTATTTAAATTCACTCAACACTCATGTTTTCTGAGATAACTGTGAACATATGCTGAAACCACATGCCATCTTGTTAATCCCTTAAATTCAACTAATGATGCCCACCTTTTCTATCAGATTTTGACTTAAAGCCTTTCAAATTATTGACTTCCTTTATCAAAGCACAGTCATTTAATCCTGCACACGTTAACAGCTGTTTAAATAAATCCGCCTTTCCAATCAATGCAACAATCAATATGTTCAGCTGAAGACAGCATGCAGTCTTGGATACATCAGAAAACAATTTAGTTTTTCCTGTTCAGTAAACGTTGAAAAATACACATCTGCAAATGAAAATTTTATAACAGATCAACTTATCTTGTTTTAAAAAGAGAGGAATGCCAATGGAGACAATAAGCAAGAGGAATATATATGAATTATTATTAAAAATATGCTTATTAGCAATAGTGTAGAGCTTTTGATATGTTTGACCTCATGCAAAGTGCTATAGTTACTAATGATGTTGTAACTTGTTAGTAGAAATGCCCATTGTATTTGAAAAACTAAAAGGGCAGGAGGTCAGAGTTAATTTCATTCCAGCTGTCTGGTAAATTTATTACAAAATGAAACAAAAACAGTCAAAAATGGGGGAAAATGTCTAGAGACACAAATAAGGAAGGGTTTAATTATTTAAAATGTTAGATTTATTAATAAAAGGTATATTGAGGGTTGAACACATAAGACATTTTGATCATTTGAACGTACCTTTTAAATCTCATTCACACTTGCAAAAACACCTGAAATTATCCAGACTTTACATGGGTGAGCCTTATGCATGAAATGTGCTGCCCTAGCATTTAATCCATGTGAAGTCCAAGTAGACAGAAGAGTGAATGCAGCAGAAAATCATCAGTATAATTCACTGAAGTGAGTGGGGAGGGCTAATGAGATCATCCTGTGAGACTTGCACGACACCCCCAAAAAGGAGATTTGACAGGATGGATAAAAATGACCACTGATGTGAGAGAAGTTTATTTGATTGTGAGGGGATAACACAAACTCAAATAAGTGTCTGGACATTGGAAGTTGTTTCCGCTGCACATTATCAAAGTTCTGAAGAACATATGCCCTAAAAAGATCACCATCAAGTCTCATCCATGGAGCTGCGCTGCTGTTGGATTCAGAGCTTAAACTCTGCAGATTCCTTTCTCCGGTGTAATCGTCATGTTCGTAGTGATACTGCTTTATTTTCATCTCTACACACTACAGTGCTCCTCATAACTCTTTTGTCAATGCTGTTGATGCACTGTTTAACATGTATCACTGAAGTTAGGACATAATTTTGCTCATCTGCTATCATATATACTTTTGCTGCGAAGGTCTGATGTCGTGTCGTGCCAACAAGTGGCCATCCAACAACCCCATCCAAAGGCCTTTAGACAGCTGTGAGGTTACTCTTGAAAATGATAGAAGCTTAATAACAACGTAGTGAACAAGAGCACAGAGCCTCCATTATTGAAGCCTGACGGTTATAATTAAGAAAATATGCTGAATACAAAGATACAATCAACAAACAACATATTCAGACATGACGCATATAAGATGAATGATGAAACATTTAATTATAGATGTACCCATGAAACACAAAATATGCCTATTTTTTTGTTTCGTTCATCAAACTAATGTGTACTATCTTGGGCTGAATGTGAACATAATAGGGTATGCTAGTCTTCCTGAAAATAAATGAGAATATAGTGCTGTTTAAAGCTTCTGTTTGGAAAGTTTAGATTGTTGGTTTTGGCGACTCCTGTGGTGAAAGCTGTAATTGATTTTGTACAAAAAACATTAATGTAGTACGTAATGTAGTTACCAACCTTAGAAGGAGGAGGAAAGAGCACACAAAAATGGTCTTTAGCCAACACCCCTCCTTCACAAGCAGTTTAAAACATTAATAACAGTAAAATAATTCAATCTTGTTTCTGGAAGTCTTGTATGCTCCTGATAGTAGTTCTCATCAAGGCCCATTTACACATCAATGTATATAAGCTGACGTTAAAAGGCCGGCTTGAACTTGGGTGAAGAACTTAGCTTATTCTCATCAATCTCACAAAAATTCATCCAGAACTTTGACCCTGTCTTCACTTCACTTACTTGGAGGTCTTGCACTAAACTATTTTACTCCCCCAACAACAATTCACCTTATTTGTCAAGACCAATGAAATCATTTTTATTCCCACCTTGCTGACTCACACAGGCTTACTGCAGGTCCAGGGTGCTGCTATGAGGCTTTTATCTGCTTCTAAATGCAGAGGTTGTATCACATCATTTTTGACCCCTGAACTTTCTGGCGATTAATGTTGGATTTCTGTGGTTCATTTTTTGAGTCTGTTAAGCTACTCCACAGACTCCACACTGGAACACATAATGAGGCAGGGACATCTCCATGATATCTGTGTCCACTGACAAAAAGGCATTCATACATCAACACATATTAGCTGATGTTGACCAACGTAGAGAAATCAACAAAATTTGTTGAAGGTACGTTTCTGGAGTCATTTTAGCTGTGTTCAACACAGGTTGTCTTATCTAAACTGAGAGAAAGATTATGCTGGTGGTGTATAACATTTTCCCTGGACTAAATGTAGACAGATTTGAAATGTTCACCAATGTAGATGTAACACATGGGTAGCACGCTCAACTTTGGGGAACTTTGACCTAACAGAGCTTTCTAACGAGGTACAGGAACTTTTGCATAACAGATCTTGGCGTTACTTAATACTGTACAATAGTATTAAAACATCACTCAATGAAAACACCACATTTAGTCGGAGTATTTGGCATTTTACTGCGTGCAGCTTGCATCAGTATTCTAACACCTAGCCTAGAGGACAGAAGACGAAAAGACGCATGTCCCGAGAAATGGTGCCTCAAGTCATACAACATGAGTTCAGTCCTGAGGTTGGATTGAACGTTGGAAATTTTTGAGCACATTTAAATTTTTTGATTACTCTACAGACAACAGAATTGCCCAACTGAAGTTAAAGATGCAGTGTGTAGAATTTGGCAGCATTTTGGCAGCAGAAATGGTGAGTATAGGATATAATGTTTCTATTTGTATGTAAAGTCCATCAAAATAGGAGTACAATCATCCCCATAAAACATTTGTTTTATTTTTATTTAGTTAGAAAAAGCTTCAAAAAATTTACATTACCACGGGCCGCGTTCATGTAGGCCGACATAACGATCCGCCATGATGTCTACGGGTGGATTTTAGGGACAAAAAGAACGAAAAGCGAATCTGTCTGCCAGTTCTGAAATCTACCTGGAATGCAGGCGAAGAAGAGGAGAGAGGACAACAACTGACCTATAATCTATAAAAATAATGGTTACAAATCTTGTCACTTTCGTAAATGATGCCGTGTTCACGATCCCTTTTGGTCTTCCGTTGCTCAGCAATGTGACGTTTTGGCTACAGTTGGGCTCATTCTAGAATCTGAAAGATAGATGTCGCTCAAGTGCCGAATTCTACACACTGCACCTTTAACTTACAGATACGGCCCCTTCAATTTCCCCCTCCTAGCCAAATGTCAGCCAAGTTCCAGCCAGTGACCAGCCAATGAGGGTCTAAATAAGGTTTTGTATTTTGGTTTGTTTCTGTTCTCAGTTTCTGTACCTGGTGGAATTTTCCATGGTAATCAAAATTTCATATTTATATCCTGTAAAATTTAAGTGGTAATGATTAGGCTACATGTTTATCATATCATCTCATGGGGATCTCATTTCAGACATAAAGGTGGAAAGGTCTTAGCACATTCCTGTCACGGAGCAGCCAAGACTCTGCCACTGAAATTGGGGAAAATTTAAGCAGCTCCATCTGTAGTTAGAAGCAGCTTGATGTCAACCTCCTTGACAGCAATAGCCAAAATGCCAGCTCCAGTATGAGTTTCAGTCTTTCATGGTCAATGAAATCCCCTTACTGGAGCTTTGAACACCAACTGATGTATTTTTTTTTTACACATCTTTGTTCTGAAAGTTAATAACTCATACAAACTCAACTTATTGATTTTGTTGTGTGACTGACATGATTAATAACAACACCTATATTAAAATTCAACCATGAGCTGCTAATGTTAGGAGAGAGACTGGGAAGCTTTTATTCTGACTGGCATGTAAAGCTCCAGTAGTTAATAAAGAGCTGCAGGAAGTAATCATGTAATGTTGACAAGCAGAACAATCAAAGTGGGGGATGAGTTTGTCTAAATAAAGCTCTCATGGACTTGTCTGAAGAACACAAAAGACAAGTCTATCTAACACCGTGATGACACACAGACAGCTTAAACCCTTATTGAAAAGATTTGATTAGAATGAAAATGTGTTGTTTATGCTGAGGAGAGCTTCTCAGTCTAAATGGTCCAATGATAGTGGACCCCCTGTGTTCTACAAATGAGTGCTGCTGGCCGCATTCAAATTAACATTAAGAGTTTATGTAAGTGGTCCTAAACCTTTTGTCGCACCATGGAAAACTGCTTTGTAAGACCATTGTTTCACTGACCACAAACCACAACATGTCTACATGAAAACAAATATAATGTACTTGATAATTACAACCTACCACAGCAAAAGATCAGAGGAAGCCCTGAGCGTCTTCACTGGGCATCAGTATGAGCTGATCTGATGTTATCATGCTATAAAAAATGCGTATTAATCCACAAGGAGAAATCTGGTTGTTTGAGTTGCTATTATGCACACTAGGAAAACTAGAAAGCACTCGGAGAGTGCAGACCTCCGCCAAGCGCCACAGTTCCCCCTATTTGTCATTTGCACCATAAATATTAGTCCCACATTTATTTTGACTACATTTTTAGATTCCTTGACCATGAAAACATACCATTGGCAACTGAATCCATAATGATATCAACATTAGTTCAGCAGTTATTCACGAAAATCGCATTTTCCGTAATGGCGGTCTTCTTCTGGATCGAGCTCCCTAGCTTTGGAAGATACAGCAAATCCGTTGGCACCTTCCAAATTGCACAATGCCTTGGCTATTAAATGGTGTTTGTTGCGTGTTTATAGCTTCATTTGTTCTCTTTCTATGATAAAAATTCCAACGGTCCCCTATTTTTTCATATTCTGGATCATAGTATCTCCCAATGTTAAAGAATCCTTTAAAAAATTCCTGGATCCAGACGGAGATCCGGATCGCTTCCAAAATCTGATCATTTGTTCCTTATCCCAATCCAGGCATTCCAAGAAAATTACATCAATATCCGTCCATAACTTTTTGAGTAATGTTGCTAACTAACTAACAGACAGACAGACAAACAAACCCTCCCAAAAACATGACCTCCTTGGTGGGGGTATTCAAGACATAGACTGTCTGTGCATCATGAGCCTTGGCCGCCAATGACCCTGTCGCCAGTCCATGGTTGTTCCTTCACTGAAACACTTTTGATAGACACTGATCACCTCAGACCGGGAGCACCCCGCAGAGAGATGCTCTGACCCAGTCGTCTAGCAATCACTCCTTACACTTGCCCATTTTTCCTTCTTCTAACGTCAACTCTGAGGACAAAATGTTCACTTGCTGCCTAAAATGTCCCACACTGATGTCCCAAGTGTTTGGGGAGGGAAGAAGCTTTCAAACCATTGGTTACCCACTGGAAATATATTTACCATTGATAAACTTTTTAAAGTTCTTCTGTGAAGAAGTTTTGTCAAGTTCTGATAAAACTGCCACTATAGCAGTTATCATCAATGCTAATCTTTTCCCAGCAGCCTTTGTTTACGGACTTGTAGTCACTTCTAGCTGTCGTCACCCTCGTAGCTCTTGCCACTTTCTCATAAAAATAAGACTGATTGATCCGGATTAGTATGAAATCCAAGGTCAATGCATGTGGTCATTTTTCTAAGTAAAACACCCACATGGCCCACTACTGTTCCATGGCCCAGGGGTTCAGGATCCCTTTTTACAGTGTCTTGTGCAAAACCACAGTTTTCTCGTGAATACAAGTCACAGAACTCATCACTGTTGCATAATTAAGTATTACTTCCCCTGTTTTATTTCTGGGAACAAGCTGATCTGTAAAAGTTCAGGGAGGAGTCACAGACAAATTGCCAGTTTTCTTTAAAAATTCAGCAGCTCTGGGAAACATCCACATAAAAGAATTGTTCTTTGCCTTCTTATTCAGCAAAAATGGAGGCACGGAGGAGTGATTATAATCAAGGCTCTGTTTCCAAATCTGTGTTATACCCCAAGTGCATCCACACTAAAGCTACAAAAGCCGCCTTTTCTTGGCACACAGGACAGGATTGAATGCTCGGACTACTTTAATTTGAAGATGAGAACATAAATAACATCAATGGCCATTCAAATCAACTCCTCTCAGCCTCTTCATAGCAGAAGGCTAATGGGCCTAAGAAACTGTTTATGTAGGAGGTGATATGAATACACACATGCCAATAAGCAGAACTCTGACTGTGACGCCAGAAAAAGATGAGCGGTTTTAAGCTGAAACTCAACACTTCCTTATGATCGTGTCCTCAGGGAGCCAGAATGTGCAATAAAATATTATTAGACTGAGGAGGCTGTTTTTTACTTCATGAGCACATAAACATGCACACTCTCCCCAGGAAATGCTTGCATCCTCGCTTTAGCTTTTTTTTGGTTCAATTAATCCAAATATGTTCTCATACCAAAACCATTAGTGGGCTTATTTAGTCTCCACAATTGCATAGATGTCAGGAATAACACCAGCTTTATGCAATGTCTGATTGTGGTAATACTGCTTTATGAGAGACTGTCTTAAAAGTTTTTTTTTTTTTTTTTTGATCTCCTGTGATTTCAGCTTTAGATCAGAAAATCTGCTCCAAACACACCTCAGACCAACAAGCAAAATGTGACATGATTAAATATGAAGTTCTGACTGTAATCTGGAAAAGAAGGACAATCTGTTTCTTAAAATGTAGCACAGATTCCTATTTGCAGCATTTTATAAACATAATTTTGTGAAGAGAGATATCCTCTTAATCTTTGCATCCATTGTTTATCACATACACCCACATTGGGTGTCGCCTTGAGACCAAACAAATGTATCTGATCCATCATGGTCCTCATAAAATATTCACAAAGGCCTCTTGCATGTCCTTTTTTTGTTCTTATGTGTGTTAAGAAGCTTTCTCTGTCCTTATCTGTCTTTATTGGTACATTGCATCACTTTTGGTAAGTGGTCCCATGGGAACAGAGTGCTGATACTCAGTTTTAAAAAACAGTGAATAAGACAGAGATACACATGGAGCCTGTGTGGCATGGCTCTGTAGATCAGAGTCAACAATAAGTGACTCATTCATGCTCAGAAATGTGTTCCCACGTGTCCCAGGTTTGATTAGGGTTATTATTAGCATCTATTTTTGAGTGTGTATTTCCAAGGACCAGTTTCTAACCTATGTCATAGTGACCTATGACACAGAAGTGATGCTGTTCAGGATGTATTTATACGAGGAAATGTTCAAATCTTTCATGCACATGCTTACCATCGATATTTTTCAGGCATTCTCCAGGAAAAGCTTTTCAAAATCACATGAACGTTGAGATGAGGAAACAGAATTAACAACTCACCGCCACACTTTAGATTCACTGCTCAAAAATAGGAGCTGCTGACCTTTTGGCTTTTGAACAGCTTTTCATTTTGACTGTATTAGTTTGTTTTTTGTCTACCAATAAACAATACAAACTTTTAAATATAGCAGTTTTAAAAAAAAAATACAGTTACTAAGTGCTTCACAACCAGGAAAGAGAACAGGAAAAAATCCCAATAAAAGGTCAGACAGACAGATGAGCAGGATGCAAACAATCAAATATGCTAACATCTAAGCAATGGGCATGCATACAAGAACGTATACAAATAAACCTTAAACTGCATTACTGACTGCATTAGTCCAAATGTCTTATGTCTAAAGCCAGAAGGCAAAAGGCAAAATACCTTAATGTTAACACGTGGCTGGCAGTAGTATGGGTGATATGGACTAATCTTTTTAAGGCTAGAAAATACATAAAATTAAAAAATATATAAGAAATATATCAAACTCATAACAGTATGTTTGTGGTGGAATTTAGGCTACAGAGAGGTGGAGGACTCCCACTTGCTGGAAGTTGGCATGCTCTTGGCTGGAAGTGGCAAATTGAAACGGCTGCATCTGTATGTTAGTTGGACCAAAATATTCATATCATTACTTTCTTTTTTTAAAATCCAGCCTCCCTAACATCTGTCAAGCTAAAAACTGACCCTCGTACAAAGTGCGTTGATGATCCCTGCCTCAGACACTAAATAAAAAACTTAAATATATCCCTTTCATGCATGAATTACTAAATCACAAAGAAACAATCTTTTAAATCTTTGTTTTTACTTCCAAATAAGTTATTGCCATTTTTTTTCTTCTTTTTAATATGTTTTATTTTGAGGAGGTTACGCATCGTTCCACTACAGTGGACACCATGCATCAACGGCATACATAGTAATTAATGGAACTTCATATTGATCCACAAAAACATATCTTGAACAAACATTTATTACAAGTAAATTAAATGAATATGACATAAATAAAAAATATCATGTGACACTGCCAGTCTCTTCTGGAATTTTCAAAATGTAGCCCTGTAGCTCTTGCTGGCTTGCCTTAAGTCTCGCTGGGAGAAAACATGATATTTCAGAGGAATATTATTACAGTATATTGCAGTAAGTGTAATTGCACTGTAATAACCCAAACTTTAGAGAGAGTTTAGAACAAAAACACAAACATGCACTGTCCCAACACAAACTCAAAGGCTTTCCTGTCCTTGCATGGGCCTCCACTTTTATATGACCCGATAAATAAGCATGTTAGCACTGACATAAAATGCCAATTCTAATGTATATTTCATATTGCTGTTTAATTGAACTGTTTACTTGTGCATTACACCTACATTTTAGATAAAAAATACAAAATAGGTGAAATCTGAATCTAGGCATAATACACAATATATATTAAAATGTCCACTTGAGTGGACAGATGAATTTTTGGTCACAGAAAAAAAAATATACAAGCAAGTTCTTTTTAAAATCTGCATAAAACATCTTATTGGATTAGAATATATCTTTTTTACCTGTTTGATTCTTTTAGAACAGAAGGATTTAACGCTTATTATGATGACATATGTCAAAATGTCAAAAAGATACAAAGAAATGTTTTTTTATGAAACTAGAGACAATGGTTTGGGAGTTCACGCCTGGTAGTTGGGACAAGGTACTGCAACCTAAATGGTTTAAAATGTATTCCAAACATCTGTCACCATGAATGAAAGGGTTAATACATGCAAGTGGAACTCTCTTACTTGACAGAAAAGGCAGTTAAGCAAAAGGCAAACCTTCCTGTGCCTCCACTTCATGTAAAGTGCAGCACATACAAAACACAAAATGACATAATGAAAGATAATGGGAGACATTTCCTGCTTGGATGTTGTGTTGACAGCTTATCTGAAAGCGTGATTGTACATCCGCATATAAGGAAGAACTGCATTAGAAGGGGAGCTATACAGTCAAAGGAAAGGATTCCAAACAACATGACATTTGTTGTCATTTTGTGGCAGCTGCACAGAGGAAAAGTGTCACGTATTCACATGTTGAAACTCACTCTCTTTTCTCTCCTTATACTCTTCACAGCTACACAGCAGTTGCAATGCCAATGCTATACAACACCCGCTACAGTTCCAGGAGACGGGTCACAGTAATGATCTCGGTGGTGTGGGTGCTGTCTTTTGCCATATCATGTCCTCTGTTGTTTGGCCTGAATAACACAGGTAAGATATGCTCTGGTGTGCCTTTGTGGATAAAGCTTTAGTTCATCATTGATGGCTTAAGTTTGTCCATTCTATATTCTTAACTTAACCCTGTGAACAGCCTTGTATTGATGTGCATCCAATTAGAGCGAGCCTCAGTCATATAGGTTCCTTTTTCACAGGAGAGGGGCTTTAAGGAGGATTAAAGTTGAAGCAGGTTCTGATTTGTAGCGTTTTTACCCCAGTTGGTGGCCAGCTCCTGAGGCTTGCATCCTTTAACTTTGAAGCTCCACTCATCCCTCTGAGTGCCTTGATGTGATGTGGATTCTGCTGGGACTGGGACACTTACATTTGTGAGCCACACACATGCTTTCAAGAGAGAGGTGGCAGCCGATCGAGCCGGAGTGAGCAGAGAGAAAACATGAAAGCAGAGACCAACAGCAGGAACGGCTCAAAGTCAAGCAATGGGATTTATTTTTGAGCTGAAACTGCTTTTAATTAAATGTTTCCTTTTCTTTGAAAGGCTGGGGATAGAACTTTAAAAATGATGAAAAGACGTCATGTTTGTCAAAGGCAGTGTTGGGTGGCATTACTGCTGCAATACAAACTTTGAGAAGTCGTATGTTCAACTTAAACTTCAACTTTATTATTATCCCGTGGGAAATTTGTTTTGCAGCAGGCATCAGCACACCAGTACAGCAATCAGACAAAGCTCCATGAAGTACATTCAGTCAGTAAAGTGCTATGCAGTAGATAAAGAGTAATGTGGAGGTAAAGCTGATAAAAAGAGAATCAATAAATAATCAATAAATAGTGAAGGATTACAGTCTAAAAATCAATCTTATCCTCAAGAGCACTCGTGTGATCCTAAAAATCAAAACCATCTATCTTATAATTTCTCAGTTTGATCTCAGCCTACAGAATGTCTGCCTATGTGTTTGGACTCTATCGTCACGTAACAGCTAAGTTTATGGCCCCTAATCTCTAACTTTGCAGCCTAATGACAGAATAACAGATGTAATAACCTTCACAGCTCCTATTAAGTTCACATGCTTAACAGGGAAGAGACAAGGAGAGAAGCTAGGCTGAAATTGCTGCACTAGATGATGGTCGCCCTCATCCTAAAGGTGCATTCACACCGAACACGACTCTGGCGACCTCAGCGGCCACTTTCCATGCAGAGTCAATGTACAGCCACGACCACGTGCGACCAGATCTCACGCGATGCGACGGATGCGTTCTGGGCGACTTGGTCGCATCTTTGGAGACATGGGGGCGGCGTCCCTGGTGCTGCAGATGGGAACTCTGGGGTCACTTTGGACGCGGAGCAGGTCGCCGTGCTCCGTCGCCAAAGTTGAAATATTTGAACTTTTCAGGCGATGTCGTGCCGTGAGAGCCAATCAGCGTTGTGTGGGTGCGTGATTGACAGCCGTGACAGACTGTTTTTATTCCGATCCACAATTTATGTCCGTGTGGGGAACATTAGTTAGTGAGTACATTAGTTCCGCCTAGACGGACCGCATTGAACTCACAGAAGATGCTGCTGCAGGGCCATCAGCTGCAGTGTTTTGTGGTTGGTAGGTGAGTGAAAAGGATACAGTTGGAATAATGTCAGCTAATACGTCCTATTATATGATATATGATATGATCGCAGGGTGAAACTCGAGCAGGCGTGACGTCACTGAGCGACGGTGAAAAAATGAGCTATGAACAGGTGACGGGACGTGGGTTTGCGACGCAATCTTGGTCGCCAAAGTCGCGTTCGGTGTGAACGCACCTTAAGTCTGACATCGTGCCATAATAGCCTCATTCCTCCTGCTTGTTGTCTACCATATTTGTTTAACACTGTAAACCTGTACCCAGAGTTTCCACTTGGGGCTGGCTGCAGAAAAATAAACCTCCATGACTGTATAAGGGGCAAGGATGTTTTTTTTATGGCTTTATTACTTAACCTTACAGTGCGGTTCAAGAAACAGCCTCAGTCTAGAAGTTTAAAACATCTATGTGCTCTCACTGTGAGGGGGGATTTTTTTATATACTGCACCCATTTTTCTTTTATGGAGGATTTATTGAGGATTTCCAGTTTTAGAAATGCAACGTTACTATCAGATGGTCTTAAGTCCCACCTCAACACTTCCTTTCTGTCTGAGTCAATGGAGCTTAAGTCCGATTTAGCTTCAGGGTAATTGGTTTATGTGCAATGTCTGTCAAAATTCCACCCCACTTTTTTTTCAGTAAGTATTTTAATGTGTGAAATCACACTGATGGCACCCCATTGTTAAATAAAACACATTCAACTGAATATTCTTATGCATCTTCATTCATCATTTTATTCAACTCCCTTGGCTGAAGTGTCAGCAGAGGAGTTTCATATGAAGTCAGATCTAAAGCCGTATTCACACATAGATGTCTTGGCAAACTTTTGCTGGAGAGGGAAACATCGAGCCGCATCGAACTTAGTCAGGCTATGCAGAACTACGCGAATGTCAGTTAGACATTGCTGATGTTAGCTGGTACTTCAATTTTTTTACATATGCTTAAGATTTTCCAGCATTCGATCCAGCAGTCTTGAAAAATGCCAGCAAGGGTTGACCTCTGCTTGCCTTCACTACCCTCAGTTACACCCCCGTTTATCTCCTCTCTCCAGCTGCTTCCTATTAAGAACTGGGCTTTTGTTGTACGATAATGAAAACTGATAGGTGTCAGGATTTGATCAATTTTGACTAGGGCTAAAGTGTGATGGCTAGATGACGATCTATTTAAAGTGGTCCAAGGAGAGACTGGTTGGTTGGTCAAGGTTCACTGATGCACACGGAGAACGAAGACTGGGCCATGTGATCCAGTCAAACGTATGAGCTCCTCATGCTCAAGTTGCTGAAGAAGCTAATGCTGATTCTGACAGAAAGGTGTCAGAATACACAGAGCATCTCAGTTTGTTGTGTATGTCCCCTTTATATGGCTTTTGAGTAAGTGATGTTATACAACGTTTGTACAAGGATTGGCAGCACTAAGCTACATTTAGCTAAAGTTCCCCTAAACTGAGCATGCTGCCATCCAGTAAATGTTGAAAATCTGTCTACAATAAGTCAGGGGGCTGGCAGGAAAGATCATTACCCCATCAGCATAACGTACGTCGACCTACATTGGCCACGGCAAAATTTACTCCTGGAACATAATTTCTCTACAAATTTTGATGAATACTCAGTGTTGGCCAACGTCATCTATTATTCATTGACGTGTGAATGCCTCTATCAGGAAGGATTTGAGCAAATTTGTCAAGGGCCAAAGTGGGATGGCTAGACGACTGGGCCAAAGTGGTCCAAGGGAGGAACAGCGGTGAACAGGCGACAGGGTCATGGGCAGCCAAGGCTCATTGATGCATGTGGGGAATGAAGGCTGGGCTATATAGTCGATCCATCAGATGAGCTACTGCTCCTGCTTTAGTGTATGTTCCTGTCTGGAGTCTGTGGAGGAGCTGAACAGACTTAAAAAATGAAACACAGAAATCCAAAATTAATCACTAGAAAGTTCAGGGGTCAAAAATGATGTGATACAATCATTTAGCGGCAGATAAAAGCCTCATGGCAGCGCCCTGGACCTGCTGTAAGGCTGTGTGAGTCAGCAAGGGGGCAATAAAAATGATTTCACTGGTCTTGACAAATAAGGTGAATCGCTGTTGGGGAGAAAAATAGTTTAGAGCCAGACCTCCAAGTAAGTGAAGTGAAGACAGGGTCAAAGTCCTGGATGAATTTTGTGAGATTGACTTTAAAATAGCTGAGTTCTTCGCCCCAAGTTTAATCCAGTAGTTCGTATTTTGATGTGAAAAGTTTTGGAGTCACACTGACAAGAACATAAAGAACATTATGAGGTGTGAAGCTTTTATTCTCCATGTGCTTATCTTCACAGCCACCCGAGACGAGTCCCTTTGCGTGATCGCCAACCCAGCCTTCGTAGTGTACTCCTCCATCGTGTCCTTCTACGTCCCCTTCATCATCACTCTGCTGGTGTACGTGCAGATTTATGTTGTCCTGAGAAAGCGCAGGAAACGCGTCAACCACAAACCGAAGCAGCGCGTCATTCAGGCCACGGAGCCTGATGTGGCCACTTCTCTGAAGGTGAGCTTTTATGGATCGCAGCTAAAAAATGTCTTGCCTTTATGTGAAACTAATATTGATTTACACTTTACTGTACCAGAACACTCCATAAAAGACGTGCTCTTCAACTGCTGTGAGGAGAACATCAGAATAAGACATCACTTGCTGTTTGAGCTCCCTTGTTCCTTTATGAAACCCCAATCAATAATTTCTTCACCCAATTATACGCAATGCTTCAGTGGACAGGTTTTGTGTTACATCACAGCATACCATAAAGGAGGAAAACAGGCAAGAGAGAGATTGATTTTCTTCGCAAAACAATGGAAAGCAGAGACTAAGAGGGTGAGGGTCAGTTCAACCTGAGGCACTTTAAATGTTTTTTTTTTCCTTCCCCCATATGTGGAGGAATTAACTGGTTTGAATCAGGAGACCAGTTCAGACCTTATTGTTGCATTTACTGCCACGTTTAAGTGTCAAATGCCACCACGCAGCTTGAATAGCTATGGCCCCTAAATGACCTTTAGCTATTCTGGTTATTGATTTTACTGACACGGTGAAACTCAATGGGCCCTGCACAGGAAGTCAAGTAATGCTTTTGATCCAGAGTGCTGCATTACTCATGTTTGTGTGCCATTTCAGTGTGTTTGAAAGAGGTTAGGGGAAACATTTATAACACACCCTGCAGTTCAACGGGAATACAGACCACGTATGACTTCAGAATGTAATGATCTGTGAAATTGTTACACATGGCAGCATATTGACACATGAACTTTTATGTAGTAGCAGTAATGTATTTAGATGAAGCCATGCCTGTTTTTGTCTATTATGTTGGACAAAATCATCTTATTATGGTCAGATATCATCACTTCATGCTGTCTTGCTAACAGACACATTACTGTATTTCCAACAGCATCAATTCTGTCTTCAGATTCCCTCTGAAGTGCGGTCAAATCCTTGGAAGTCTCTTCCCGCAGTCAGAATAAATTACATTACATTTAATTTTAAGTATAACCAAAAATGGCTGTAGAAGAAAGTTGTTTTTTGTAGATGTCTGGCTGAAGTTAAAAATGGCAAGTTTGTGACCCTGATGGCATGGAATTATGGGACTTTAGAGCAAACAAAAAAAGCTGTTTTTTCTGTTCAAGGAAGTTAGCACTGCAGTAGTTCTCTCAGTTATAAGTATATGGGATTTTTCACTGTGTTCTTGGATCATTGCTGATGATAAGGTCTATGGCAAACAAAAATTTCTCAAGCTAAGATGTTTTCTCGTCATGATAATCGTTAACCTTGCACAGCAGCAGGACCTGCCTGATTCAATGTCTGTAATATGTTGACATAATGTCGACATAAACTGACCAAATGACACCAGTCTTTGGGTACACAGCCTGAAATAGTCAGGGAATAGTAGAGCTGAAAAAGGACATCCCTGCTTATCTTCTTCAATACAAGGCTCACAACTTATTAATTAGCCCTATATAGATAGATAGATAGATAGATAGATAGATAGATAGATAGACAGATAGATAGATAGATAGATATGTATATATATAACCTTAATTGCTGAAAAAAATGGCCTTGTTACTTCAGGGCAAAAAGATTTTAGCAGTATTTTCTTTGCAGTTTCTGAGGTCAGTGTCTCAAAAACACTATCAAATGTTTCTTTCTGTACTACACCGAGTCTTTGGGCAACATATTCTGAACGATACAGCTCCATGTATCCTTATTTGACTTGGACTGTGTAATTGTATTGTTTGTTGTGCTTTGACTTTGTACCTTCTCTTAAGCTAATGGGTCTGTTTTCTCTTCAGGACAAGTGCACCCATCCAGAGGACGTGAGGTTGTGCACCATGATTGTTAAATCTAATGGGAGCTTTCCTGTCAACAAGAAGAAAGTGGTTGGTGCTTTTGTCTTTTCCCTCCTCTGTGTGTTTCCACATACAGTTCTCATCCATTTCAGAGTTTAAAATCTTTCAAAAGCCCCTTTTCTTGCTTCTAAGAGCATAAAAAATTTAAATTGAAGCGTTAAAGCATGATAATCTGCCCTCTTTTTCATGTGTATTATTCTAAATGTCACCCATCGTGCACTCATGAAAACTGACCTTCTGAATCGCTGTTTTCCTGCTCCTCCTGACCTCGCTGCAGATTTTCATCAAAGATGGAGTCCAGGAGGGTGAAGATCTGGAGCTGGATGAGCTGAACAACAGCGGCTGCAGCCAGAACCAGAAGCAGCAGGTTCAGTGCGCTCTAGGAGACACGCCGGCCACGAGCCACCAGCTGCTGATGCCCAACAAGGCCCACGCCAGCCCCACCTCCACGCCTCCAACTCCACCGGAGGACAGCCAGAAAGCAGAAAAAAATGGAGACCCTACTAATGAGGCTATGAGGGAAGCAGCGCCTGTGGTGGCGAAAGCATTTCAGACGCAGGCCTTACCCAATGGGAAAACTCAGACATCTGTGAGGACCATGAGCAAGAGGAAGATCTCCCAGCAGAAGGAGAAGAAGGCCACGCAGATGTTAGCCATTGTCCTAGGTAGGTTGGTTACTCTTTTAATTGATTTATATTTACCTTTTTTATACTCTTGTAGCAGCTGAAAAACATTGTCTTCAGTCCCATTATGATGTCTTCTTACAGTATCTCAAACATTAACCCAGCCTGCAGCACTGGATGGGCCTCCTAGTCATCATTAAATTGAGGCTCAATACTAAATGTGATCAAATTTGTATTTCATTTACATTTGGGCTCCCTGACTTTGGAATTACTTGCCTTAGGAAATAAGTCTCACCTTTGCCATTAAGCGTTTCTTAAATTCAGTTTTACAGACTTGCTTTAATGTAGTGTCACCTTTAATTTGCTACATTATATTTATTTAAGTATATAAAGCACATGTTAGCATAAACCTGTGACAAACATTTATATTTACGGGTAAATTTAAGACCAGAAGAATTAAAATTCAAAAGTAGGAACAGAAAAACTCAAAAAAACATTTGATACAACTCAGGGGTCACAGGGGGTGAAGCCTATCCCAGTTAAACCCTGGACTGGTCTCCAGCCAATCGCAGGGCCACATAGAGAGACAGACAACCAGCCATATTAACACCCATACCTAAGGTCACCTTTATGAGCGTGCTTTTGTCTGTGGGAGGAAGACGGAGTGCCCAGAGAGAACCCACACATGCACAGGGAGACCATGCAAACTCCATAGACAGACATGGGGTTTGAACTAGCAACCCCCTTGCTGTGAGGCATGTGGACTATCTGTTGCACCATCATGCCACCTAACTTGAATTAAGTTTAACCAAATGTTTTGAAACCAAAATAAATGTGTTGTAGCGGATATTGTTTAACTGTTACCATTTTAAAGTGTTGGTAACTGGACTACTTACATGTCAACACAGACTGTCACTCCTTCACTATGATGCTAGATGAAAACATTCTAATGATGCAAATGCTGCCGACATTTTGGACGAGACTCGGTGTTATTGTTTCACAAATGACTGTGTTGACTGGTGACCCATGGCTGTTTGTTTTGTGGTTGCAGTGGTTATATCAGTTGTTAAAATCAACACAAGTACTCACAAAAGTGTTTAATAAGAGGACTTGATCAAGATACGTCTCAAACTGAAATCTAAATAAAGAAATATTCCTGCAACAGACCTACTGTGACAGGTTAAAATAGAGTTAAGCCGTAACACCAGTGGAAGGAATAAACATGAAAATAAATCAGCTTTTGCACAGAAGCTGGAAAAATGTGCATGCCATAGACATGGTCACAAGGTAATAAATGGCATTTAACAGTGCATTTGTGTGTTTTTGTCTAGATTGGATTTTTAAAAAACACACCCCGACGTGTCCCATCGGATATTTCTATAAACCAAGGAGGAATACCTCACTTCTTAAAAATATATGCCTACGTGTGGACAGATATTTAGCAGGTTTTAGGGCCAACTTCTCTCTCAAAACACAGCAGCCCCTCGTTGTGGTCCTCTATGTTGTAGACAAGCTCAGATAACAAAAGTTTAGTCATGCTGTGGACCTGACTTTTATAAAGACACCGCCCCCACAGTTTGAGAGGATCTTGGTGTTTGGAGAGAAGAAAGCTGCACAGTTTAACACCAAGAGCTTCTGTGTTTTGGTTCATATTCAACTCTAAAGACTGTGCAGAAAGCATGACTGAGCCTAAACTCCTCACTGTCACAACTATGAGGTTAAGTTAAAGCAGATAAAAAAAAAAAAAGTATAATAAAGAACAACTTCAGCCCAGTAACAACTTTGCTTGAAACCAAAGGCAAGATTACAACGTCAAATATGGATTCTCTCTCCACACACAGCAAAGACAGTTATTTTCTCACTGCTCTAATTGAACACAAACTTGTCCTGTAATGTACAAGCTAAAGAAATAAATATATATTGCACAAGGTTCCAGCATCCCCCTCATGTGTATTTACTCCTATGTCAACATTTTTGGCAGTGCCTTAAAACTGAGTGTGAAAATGAGGCAGGCAGTGATGCAACGTAAAGAAACCATTCAGATATTTTTATTTAGAACCCAGCTCCCCTACATGCACTCACTATTTAATGTTTATAAAGCTGCTGTGAGTTTTTGACCAGCTATGAAACAGACTGAAATTAATTACATTTTAATTTTCTGACCTCCCAAAGCAAACGAGACGATCAGCTGAAAGAAGAGCGTGTATGTGTTACCAAGGGGCAAATGTCAGACAAGGCTATTACAAAAATAAACTTTTTTTTATTTACATTTGCTTTAAATATTCATATTTGAAAGTTTTGAGAAAGTAAGATTTGATGTTTTTGAAGAAATCACAGTTTACCCTGTACAGTGAGGACAAGAAAGCAAAGAGAGAAGATGTCGCTTTGTCCACAGAGGATGCCAGAATCAGAACAAACTGAAAGTTCCCTGCAGAGGCTTTGGTACAGAGTAATGCAGGGATGACATATTTGTTCAGGCAAACAACAAAGTTAGCAATGTGCTGGTTCCCTTGAATAAAAGTCCATGGGATTTTTTTATTGTGGTCTTGGATCATTGCTTATAAGGTCTGTAGTGAACAAAGAATTATAAAACTCACACATTTTGTTCAAAGTGAAAATCTTAATGAACAAATCTGATTTTCAGGACTTTTCAGACTTAAATGTAATTGACGAGAAAAAAAAAATCTATTATTAAGCTTTTATGGAAATGCAATATAAAGACAGTTACAGTATTTTCAACATATACTGTCATGCTGGGACATTATGTTACAGTTCTGAGAATTTCCCCTTCATCAAATGACCTGATCAAGTTGGTCCTCATGGCAATGGTGTATGAATTATTCACTAAAAAATAATCAGAAATGCTTACATTTGAGTGCAGCAGGTCTTCCTCACACAGTTCTCTCAGAGCTTCAGTCTTTCTTTTCTTAACTTCTGATGAAGACTTAAAACGTGTTCCTCTTAGTACAACTTTCATCTTAGGAAAAAGGAAAAAGCTACACGGTGCTGGATCAGGAGAATAATGAGGGGGATGGAGCACTGTGACTTGTTTTTAGGTCAGAAACTGCTTTACCAAGAGTGCAGTGTGAGCTGGTGTGTTGTCTTGAAGAATTAAATCATTTTTCTACAGCTGTGGTCTGTGTCTTTGGACAGTCTCTCATAGTTTTTCTAGAACCTGTTTGTAATAGTGTTGATTAACTGTTTACCCTTCTGGAGCCCCCCCCTCCAAAATTTAAGGTCAAAGAAAACGATCAACATGACCTTGAGTTTGCCTTGCTTTCTTCAATCTTGGTGATAATGGTGTTTTCCATTGAATGCTGTTTTGTCTCAGGGTTGTATCGGGAAATCCAAGTTTCATCTCATGCAGTCACTCCTAAAAAAAAACTGATTTCCTTCAATGTTCTCAAAACGTCTTCACAAATTTCCTTGCGTTTTTCCTTTTGATCAGGTCTCAGAAGTCTTGGGACGACTTTCCCCATCCATTCAATTAATTTACCAAAAGAGTTCAATTTCACCAAAAAATTCAAGTTAACCCATTAATGCCTTTTGAATCATATTTGATACATAATTTTATAATACCTCTATCTTATCAATATGATCAACAAATTTCTAAAAAAAACATCTGAATACAATCAGATAAATGATAAAAAATGTCCTCAAATGGATTATCAGTTGCCAAAAACACATAATGTATCAAATGAGATACAAAAAATATATGTGTTAAATGTTATGGAAAAATATTTTTTTAGGATTTCAGTAGAAAGTGAAATAAACATTTCTGCTCCAAAAATTTAGAATTTTCTGGTTTTAGGCATTAAAGGGTTAAAGCTGGTCAACTTTCACTTTCAAGTAGCTAGCGGGGAACTAAAGACATCACTAATTGATACCTTTCAGCAGTTGTGGGTAAATACCCAACCCTTGATACACAACACCCAGTGTGACTGTGAACCATGTGGTTTAACCCTCATATGCGCAGTCTCATTATTAAATAACAATACCCTGTATTAATAGAGGCAAATCCAGAAAGGTCTGTTACACGAATTATAACCTAAAACAATGCTTGTACAATGTACAATTAATAAAAGATTACTCAAGTAAGGAAGTCAAAAACCCTTTCTTCTGTAAGTAAACCCTGGCTGTGGTTGGATAGACTGCTGGTGTCAGATGTAAAGGTCCACAGGAATCATTCTCTATTCTTTTATATCCTTATACTTCCATTTCTTTTCCTTCTCAGGCGTGTTCATCATATGCTGGCTGCCATTCTTCATCACGCACATCCTGAACACCCACTGCACTAAATGCAAGGTCCCTGCTGAGATGTACAATGCTTTCACTTGGCTGGGCTACGTGAACAGCGCTGTCAATCCCATCATCTACACCACTTTTAACGTGGAGTTCAGAAAGGCTTTCATTAAGATCTTGCACTGCTAAACTGCTTCATCACTTGTCTGGTCGGACTGAGAGAGGAGTGATGGATGAAAGAATCTCCTCTGGCAAATACCTCATCCTGCTAAGGAAAAAAAAAAGAAACGCACCACGGGGGAGGGGGACAGCTTTTTTTAAAGCCTTGACTGAAAAAGACGACTCATGGGAAAGACGTGTTGGCTCTCAATGTGAACCGCTTGTGGAGTTATTGTTCTCCAGATTGCTGAATGTAAAACGAGAAATGTCTGTAACACTGAGCTGTGTCATGGAGAATAAGAGAAATTGTGTCATTGTTCTATAAAATCATTGTGCTTGTCACGTGTAAGGGGCCATCTGTGTATAAAAACACACATACAAACTGCTTTTTATTGTGTGTGTACTTTATGTTTTAAGAATGGATATTTTTTTGGCAAATTATATAGATATAAAGTCAGTGTTCATTGCAGTGTTAAAACTGATATGTGAGCTCTTATTTTGAAAAACTTAATGATTGGAGTGTGTTAAAGAAACAATGCTGTATAATGTGGCCATGCCAATACACACATAATTGCAATTTTATAAATTGAAAGAGGTTATTATTATTGTTATTATTGTTATTATTATTATTATTATTATAACTATTATTATTTGCTGTATATATATTTCTTAATAAATTAACTGTGAGTATATGCCTGCAATGGAAATATGATGCATGCTACACCACTCCTGTACTTGATTTCTCATGAAATGTATGTTTAGCAAAAAAATTACAAAGATGTCCAATAAATGAGTAAATAAGACACTTCGAGGTGCCACATGACCATCTGTGTTTGCCGCGCGTACAAAGATACATTCGTAAATGACTCTCCTATCTCCACCTCTGGTTTGCAGTCTGAGTAATGTTGTTTACTGGGAATGACTCTCTGCAGTCGAGTTGTTTTGTGGCAAACAAACAACGCATGTGTGTGGACTCTGCAGCTTCCAGATATAATCATGTGGATGTGTGTGCGACCCCTGTAGCAGCTCCCTGGGGTCTTTAAGTGAGAAAGAATGAGGCAAACTTGGCAAAACTGAAGTAATAGTCGGAACAGTGGGTCTTTGTGCTTTTCTTTTTCTGTTTGTATTTTTTATTATTTTGCAGGCAGAAAGTCTTGCACAACTTTCTGTTTAGCAATCAAGATATTACATGACAAAGATATGTTAATGTTTACTGAATATCAGTCATAGAGTACTACAGTCAAGTAAAATTGTTCAAACTTTGTCATTGTCAAGTCCTACATTCAAATGCAAAAAAGAAATTATTTAAAGTCTTTTGAAATAATAAAATATATTGATTCATGGCAATTTGTGATGTTTTGTTTTTTTAATTGGGCAATGTTCTTTAGAGCAGGGAGAGGTGGGAGCTACGAGTGTGACAACAACAGGAAGCTACGATTCATACGGAGATTAGCATAGATGCTAACAGCTTCAGTAGCAGTTTTATCAGATTTTTAACGCATTTCTTAATTAAATGAAAAACAAATATCAACACTACAAACCTCTCAATAGGAAGGACATTTTTGTTCCACTTTCAACAGGTTTTGCACAGAGTTATTTTACATTCAGCAGTAGCACCCACCTACAGCATGATGTGATTGGCCTGTAATGAATGTGATTGACAGAATGATCAACCAGTCACCTGCTGGATTTGCTTTTAAAGGTCTTGCCCATTCCCCAGCACTTTATATGTGCTTTCTCCCAGATGGACTAGAGAAATACATTGAACATACCATCCGACATGTCAGGTTAGATCCAACTTGCAAAGCTTCAATCTGAAGCTTTGCAAGTTGTGATATAAACTGATTGTTCTGATCGGAATTTAGCAAATACAAAATTATCAAGGTAGTGTTTGTTGGTGAAGATTATCCCATTAATTGAATCTCGTAAGTTTATCTTCAGCAATAATTCAAAAGACAACTAAAAAATATGGAGCATGGTGTTAGTTCAGGCAGGACACAGAGTCAAGATTGCTAACATGGCAGCAATCCATTGTTAAACAGCTGATCCAAAGCTAGCCTGCCACTGGCGACAGCTAGCTGTTTACATCTAAGCCGCCATTGGCTAAGTGTACTCAGACAGCATTACTTAAGCTGCTCTAGCCTGCCTACTCTTCGCTGCTCCTGCCGCAAGCTGCTTTGCAACCCTCCTCCAACCCAGCTCCTCTTATATGCTTTTCTCTGACTGTGGCCTTGTCTACACTGAGACGAAAATGTTTTTGTTTTTAAAATGTTTTCTGGAGAGATGGCATCTTTTCAAAGTTGTGTCTGTGGCACTGTAACACTGCTGCAGACATACATCAAAACCAGAAAAGAGAACGTGGAGCATGTGCATACATCATGAGAAATGTAAACAAACACTGGCTTATACTGCCTCTGGGCCCTCTTGTTTCTCATGATGGTCCTGGTGGAGAAGGAGATTTTGCTGTTCAAGCCAAAACAAGCTCAGTAGCTTCTGCAGCACCAATGCAACGCCATATTCCGCCATTGTTTTTGTTGTTGTCAGGGTTCACACTCACAGTTTAAGAGAGACATAGGGCTATGAGATTGTGGTTTCTGAAAATGTGAATCTTCACAGGCCGGCTTCATTCAAAAATGTGCATTTACGAGTGCCCAAAATGCCATATCAGTTACGCCTTTACGATTAAAAACTTGTGTAGATACCCCTAAATTCATCTCTGTGTGGATGGTCCCTTAATTAGGCCGCAATGATGCTTGTTCTGGGGGATTTTGCTCATGCTTTCCTTGTTCCCCCAAGGAGGGCTTTGGGCTTCCACGATCAGCATGTGGAAAGACGGGTACGGCCCCAATCAGAGCCACACTGCCAAAGTCAGTATATGCTCATATATGCAGTTAAGCTTATTCAAATAACTGCTCTTGTGTCTTTTCTTGACTAAGTAGTCCTGACAGGAATGTGTTTTTTGGTGGGAACCAGTGTGATGCAAACTTCTGGGTTTGCCAACTAAATGATTTCAGTCCTGCTCCACTCTGTTGGGATCAAACAACAAAAAGGGTTAAAACCTGGGGAGAGGTAGTGAGGATTGGCATGCACTCCTGGAATTATTTTTCCGTCAAATTTTCTTTTAAAATAAAACCTCACAAAAATATTTTAAACCATAGTTTTCTTGTTATCCTGTATACAGTACACAAATGTCTTCAGTGTGCATCAACACATTTAAGAGTCCCATGGCAGCTTTGAGCCAAAAAATCAAAACAATGAGAGAATGACTAACCCTTGGTTTCACCTTGGACCTCTATTTTCACCTTTGATTGCATTGTTGTTTTAGAGGTTTTTCAATACCAACACCTACACCGATAGCACTGCTGACCATCAATACAACCTAAAAAAGGATTTATCAATAGCACATGTACAAGTCAATGCACAAATCTGATTGCAGACCCAGTAAGGCGTAAAGAAAAAAAAAAAAATGGAAATGACCGGTAAATCCCCACACCAACTTCTGACAACAGTAATGTGATGCAGGATAGAATAAGATGGGAAAGTTTTCCACCAAAGCTTTGACAACATTTAAGCCTAAGAGTCAAAACTGACAGCGAAAAGGAAAAATAAGGGTAACACTTTCTATGAAGCACCTCTTCATAACACAATACAGACACTATAATGATCTAATAGGGCTGTATAATCACTGGTTAAATCCCTTGTGTAAATTTAAGATGCTTTATAACAGTAATACAAAAAAATGGCCCATAAACAATTTTGCCTCAGTGAGATTTTTGAAAAAAATAACATGCTACAAAATGACTTTCTTGCCATTTTCCAACTCCAAAAGAAATATGCTGATACATGTTTTTTGGGACCTTTTCAGGCAGGAAAAAAAATGCTGGTGTAGAAGGTTTGGTCATATTACACCTAAAAAATGAGTTATAAGCGTTTTTCCCTCAGGTCAGATGTTGAAAAAAAAACACATGCTAACATATGACTTTTCTCCGATTTGGGACCCTGAAAAAATATATGCTAAAACTTGACTTTTTGGGATGTTTACAGGCAGGAGAATACTGTAGTGCACAAGGTTTGGTCATTTTTCACCTAAAAAATGAATTAAAGGTGTTAATCCCTCAGGTCAGATCTTGAAAAAAAAACCACATGCTAACATATGACTTCTTTTGTGGTTTGGGACCCAAAAAAAACTATGCTAAAACGTGACTTTCTGGGACCTTTAAAGGCAGGAGAACTCTATGGTACATAAGGTTTGTTCAAATTTCACTGAAAAAATTAGTTATAGGTCTTTGTACCTCAGGTCAGATCTTGACAAAAATCACATGCTAACGTTTGACTTTTTTTCCATTTGGGACCTCCAAAAGAAATCATGCCAAAATTGACTTTTTGGAACCTTTACAGGCAGGAGAACACTCTGGTGCACAAGGTTTGTTCATATTTCACCTAAAAAATGAGTTATAGACGTTCGTCCCTAAGGTCAGATCTTGAAAAACATGACATGCTAACATAAGACTTTTTTTCAACTTGGGACCCCCAAAAAAATATGATAAAACTTAACCTTTTGGGACCTTTACAGGCAGGAGAACACTCTGGTGCAGAATATTTGGTCATATTTCACCTAAAATTTAGTTATAGGTGTTTTTCCCTCAGATCAGATCTTGAAAAAAATCGCATGCTAACATATGGCTTTTTTGCCATTTGGGACCCCGATAAAAACTATGCTCAAAATTGACTTTTTGGGACCTTTACAGGAAGGAGAACAATCTGGTGCAGAAAGTTTGGTCATATTTCACCTAACAAATGAGTTAGTGTTTTTCTCTCAGATCAGATCTTTAAAAAAAAACACGTTAACATATTTCTTTTTTCCGTTTGGAAGGCCGAAAAAAAATATGCTTAAACTTGACTTTTTGGAACCTTTACAAGCAGGTGGACACTCTGGTGCAAAAGGTTTGGTCATTTTTTTTACCCAAAAAATTAGTTATAGGTGTTTTTCCCTCAGGTCAGATCTTGAAAAAAATCACATGCTAACATATGACTTTTTTCCATTTGGGACCCGAAAAAAAATATGCTAGAATTTGACTTTTTGGAACCTTTACAGGCAGGAGAATACTGTGGTGCAAAAGGTTTGGTCATATTTCACCAAAAAAATGAGTTATAGGTATTGTTCTCTCAGGTTAGATCTTGAAAACATGACATGCTAGTATGAGACTTTTTTTCAACTTGGGACCCCGAAAAAAAATATGATAAAACTTAACCTTTTGGGACCTTTACAGGCAGGAGAACACTCTGGTGCACTAGGTTTTTTTTTAAATGTCACCTAATGAATGAGATATAGACGTTCTTCCTCAGGTCAGATCTTGAAAAACATGACATGCTAACATATGACTTTATTTCCATTTGGGACCCCAAAAAAAACTATGCTAAAAATTGACTTTTGGGACCTTTACAGGTAGGAGAACAATCTAGGGCAGAAGGTTTGGTCATTTTTTACCAAAAAATTAGTTATAGGTGTTTTTCCCTCAGGTCAGATCTTTGAAAAAAAATCACATGCTAACATATGACTTTTCTGCCATTTGGGACTCTTATAAAATCTATGCTCATAATTGACTTTTTGGGACCTTTACAAGCAGGTGAACAATCTGGTGCAAAAGGTTAGGTCATTTTTTTTTTTTTACCAAAAATATTAGTTATAGGTGTTTTTCCCTCAGGTCAGATCTTGAAAAAATTCACATGTTAACATGAGACTTTTCAGGATCTTCTTGATATTTTTAACAGTAAGAGTCATTCCAGGTATGCTTTTTATATTATCAGCATTTTCAAGCTTTTTCTGTCATTTTTAACAAGTCAATTTAATCTTTAAAATAGTCAATGATAAAATTAGTCTATATCCATGGAGATCTCAAGGTATTTAATGTGAACAAAAATACTTTGTCTTAAATCACTGTTACTGAGTGATTTAATTGAATGAAGATTTAACTGAATGTAAAAAATAATTTTAACACCATTTTGTTTCCTTTTCTTGTAGTGAGTGAATCCTTGTTTTCACTGTATTTAGAGGCTCAAGTTACCATTTATTGTGCATAATAATTTTCTTGTAATGGATTATAAAGAGTGCCTTCATAGAAAAAGGAACCAGAGCTTTTTTATTTGTGATTATAAGTCATTTTTAAGGAGCCACTCTTATGCATACATTGCCAAATGTTGTCATCAGGCCTTCATGTTTAGTTTTTATTGCTATTTCAAATGCATACTTGACAGAGATGTCAAAGTTTTTGAGCATATCAAGCTTTTTCTGAGACTGAAGTCAACCAAAAGCAATCTAAGGCACAGCAATATATCCTGAAAAACATTCTGTATCACAGAGAGCTAACATACAAGGTGAGAGCCAGCGGCAGAAGGAAAAACAACAACAAGATATTGAGGTTCTGTAATGCTGTTAGCAATCACTGACTCTCACCCGGTGCAAAGGTAACAGAAGGAAAAGTTTTCACTTTTCACGGCAATTTATCACTCCTGGCAAAGGGTAGTCTGGAGAAGAGTACGGTTCACCTGCTTTTATTGTGAAATTTTGTTTGAAGGGAAAGAAACCAAATTGTTTAACATTGATGAATGGAGGCAGCCAGACCATAAAGCTTTCTTCAGTGAAACAGAAGTAAACGATTAGAGAGGGCACTGAAAGCAATTTTTGTGAACGTGAGCTGAAGACACACAGGTTTGTTTTTACACCTTCTGTAATATTCTTTGAGGGGAAGAACAGACTATAGCGTGTGCTGACTTCAAAGAACTAAGTTTTCAAGTTCATCAGTTTTTTCATGTAAGCATGGAAATTTGGCTTAAGGTAAAAAGTATTCAGCTGCTGCGCCACAACCATAGCTGCCAGGTCCACTAATCATAAGCTTTGGGTTCCTTTTTTTTTAAATTTTTTGTAAATACTTGCAGTTGCGGGTTGTGTTTTTTGGGCTTGTTCCTAAAGTGCAGTTGCTCTTCTGGGCTTGTTGTGCCCCCAAACCCAGGAGGGATCTGATGCTCACTCTACTACCAATATAAACTCAATTCAGAAGTTACACAAACTACTTTCTCCCACTCTGAAACAAAAATGTAAATATTACTGTAAAAAGAGGGGCAAAAATTATGTTTCCACCAAAATAAATCCTTATAGCCAGAATTAAATTGATTTCTAATGTAGCTGTTATTGTTTTCACAATAATAAAGCTGTAGAGGATCAACATAAAGCTTAGATACAATCCTGACTATGTCTGTTAGGTTTAAAAAAAAATCAAGGTTAGACAGACATTGCAAACCACAACAGCAAACAGCTAAACACAATGGCAAATAACTAAACACAACAGCAGTGTAAAGCTGAATTATAAGACCTTGAAATGTCTTGAATTACATTCTTAAATCATTAGGCTTTAAAAAGCCTTGAAAGTATTGAAAACATTTTAATGTGATCTTGGAATTTCAAGGCCTTAAACTATCTTACAAAGTATTCAGAAGTTTTAAATGAGAATTCTGAAATACAAGGCCTAAAAAAGTCTTAAATTAATTTTTGAATAACAAGGCCTGAAATAGTTTGAGAAGTCTAAGGTGTTTAACAAGGATGTTAAATAATAAGCCTTAAATTGCTTTGAAATGGGAAATACAATTTTTGAATCCTAGGGCCTTAAAAAGTCTTTATATGTCTTAAATAAGATTTCTGAATTGCAAAGGCAAATATATAAGGCCTTAAATGCTTTAAAAGTTTGTCATTCGATGGCTAAACTGTCTTACAAATTATTCAGAAGTCTTAAATAAGAATTCTTTGAAAGTCTTTTTATTTGATGATTGAATTAAAATGCCTCTAAAAATCTTAAAATGTCTTGGATTTCTGTATAAGATTATTGAATCATTAGGCTTTTAAACTTCTTGAAAATTATTTAAAAGTTTTTGATGAGATATCTTAATTAAAAGAAAACAAAGTGTTAAAAGGTCTTTAACAATGTTGTTGAATTTTAAGGCCTTGAAATGCTTTCGAAAGTCTTAAATAATATTTTTTTTTAATAATAGGGCTTTAAAAGTCCTTAGATGTCTTAAGATTTCTGAATTACAAGGCCTTAAAAAGACATTCAGTTAGATTTTTGAATAAAGGCCTTAAATAGTCTTAGAAAGTAATTAAAAGTTTATGATAAGATTTCCAAACAGAGTACATTCCAAAGTCTTGAGTTAGTATTTAATTAGCATTAAACACATCTCAGAAGGACCAACAGGTGTCTGTTGTGTGGCTCAAGGAGATAGAGAAAGGACTGAGGATTCATGGACCAGGGTTCAAGTCTTGTCTGATCACAGTTGCTTTTAAAGTCTAATGTCCAAAGGCAGATGTCAAGACCTCTTAGAAGAACCAACAGGTATCTGTTGTATGGTTCAAGGAGCTAGAGCGAGGACTGCGAGCCTGATGGTCCCGGGTTCAAGTCTTGTCTGATCTCAGTTGATTTTAAAGTAATGTCAAGACCTAGAACCCAACAGTGTCTGTTGTATGGCTCAAGGAGCTAGAGCGAGGACTGAGAGCCTGATGGTCCCGGGTTCAAGTCTTGTCTGATCTCAGTTGATTTTAAAGTCTAATGTCCAAAGACAGAAGTCAAGACCTCTTAGAAGAACCAACAGGTGTCTGTTGTATGGCTCAAGGAGCTAGAGCGAGGACTGAGAGCCTGATGGTCCCGGGTTCAAGTCTTGTCTGATCTCAGTTGATTTTAAAGTCTAATGTCCGAAGAAGAGATGAAGAGCTCTCAAGAATGCACGGTGGTGTCCTTCTCCATAGCTCGCTGAGATGGACAGGAAGCCGGTGACTCAAACGTCGTAGGTTCGAGTCTTGCCTGCTCTCAGATCAGTTCTTCTGTCTTCTGTTCAAAGACAGAAGTGAAGACCTCACAGAAAGCCTGGCTGGTGTCTGTCTCCATAGCTCAAGGAGGTAGAGAAAGAGCTATGGCTCTGAAGGTCCCGGGTTCAAGTCTTGCTCGGTCTGGATGGATTTTAAAGTCCCTTATCCCAAGTGTGGAGGATAAATGCGCCCCGAAAACATCCCCCACTGTGAAGGGCGCCGATAGTCTGGTGGTAAGATGTGCAACTCTAGGCCCCAAAGAATCGGGAAATTCTGGGTTCGATCCCCACCAACTGCGGCAACTGGATCAACGAAGGTGAAGCTCGGGCTGGACCGGGGCCAGGGGGGACGTGATTCCCCCTGGTGTTCTGGGAGAGGTACCAGCAGGGGGTTATGAGACAGGATGTCAGGAACGGCTGAAATTTTACACCAAGGGGGTACATTATTAAGAGACCGGACTACAAATTCCGTTTAGTGACTGGACTAACTAAGAACAGTAGACTAATCTTAAATAGACTACATTATTAAGAAAGAAGACTATTAATACAAGTCTGTCTTAAATCTTCTCTACTTTCTTAATAATGTAGACTTCTATTTATAGTCTAGTCACTTAATAGCGTAGTCTACTTTCTTGTTGTCACTTAATGTAGTCTCTCGTTATTATGTTGGTCTAGTCTCTTAATAACATAATTAGAGTAGTCTCTTTTAATGGAGAGGAGGAGAGGGGGGGAAAAAAAAATTCCACAGCGTCACCCCCTTGGTGTAAAATTTCAGCCGTTCCTGACATCCTGTCTCATAACCCCCTGCCGGTACCTCTCCCAGAACACCAGGGGGAATCACGTCCCCCCTGGCCCCGGTCCAGCCCGAGCTTCACCTTCGTTGATCCAGTTGCCGCAGTTGGTGGGGATCGAACCCAGAATTTCCCGATTCTTTGGGGCCTAGAGTTGCACATCTTACCACCAGACTATCGGCGCCCTTCACAGTGGGGGATGTTTTCGGGGCGCATTTATCCTCCACACTTGGGATAAGGGACTTTAAAATCCATCCAGACCGAGCAAGACTTGAACCCGGGACCTTCAGAGCCATAGCTCTTTCTCTACCTCCTTGAGCTATGGAGACAGACACCAGCCAGGCTTTCTGTGAGGTCTTCACTTCTGTCTTTGAACAGAAGACAGAAGAACTGATCTGAGAGCAGGCAAGACTCGAACCTACGACGTTTGAGTCACCGGCTTCCTGTCCATCTCAGCGAGCTATGGAGAAGGACACCACCGTGCATTCTTGAGAGCTCTTCATCTCTTCTTCGGACATTAGACTTTAAAATCAACTGAGATCAGACAAGACTTGAACCCGGGACCATCAGGCTCTCAGTCCTCGCTCTAGCTCCTTGAGCCATACAACAGACACCTGTTGGTTCTTCTAAGAGGTCTTGACTTCTGTCTTTGGACATTAGACTTTAAAATCAACTGAGATCAGACAAGACTTGAACCCTGGTCCATGAATCCTCAGTCCTTCCTCTATCTCCTTGAGCCACACAACAGACACCTGCTGATTCTTCTGAGATGTCTTTAATGCTAATTAAATACTAACTCAAGACTTTGGAATGTACTGTGTTTGGAAATCTTATCATAAACGTTTAATTACTTTCTAAGACTATTTAAGGCCTTTTATTCAAAAATCTAACTGAATGTCTTTTTAAGGCCTTGTAATTCAGAAATCTTAAGACATCTAAGGACTTTTAAGGCCCTATTACTCAAAAAAATATGAAGACTTTTGAAAGCATTTCAAGGCCTTAAAATTCAACAACACTGTTAACGACCTTTTAAGACTTTGATTTCCTGCAATTCAGATTTCTCATCAAATACAAGTGTAGCTGTCCATTTCATAAACTTTTACTGATGTTATCCATTGATACATTTTATTTTTAAAAAAATCCCGGGCAGGTGGGCTTCTCCTCACAGACTGTCATCTCTCAGATGGACACAGAAAGGCTTTTACAGTAAATCCACGGTTATTTAGATAATATTCTGATAAATTATCCTCCCAGTGAGCAAACAGGGATCAAAACATCACAAATTTGTACTTTAAATGAATAGGATCGTCCGTCTAGGTTTGATTTTTGTGCAGCGTCAGTGGTTTTTTCTCTCTTCCATCTTGACGTGCACCTCGGCTCTGTGGTTCCCTCAGTGAGGTGTCTTGTTTGTTTACGGTCACAGGAGAGCAGAACCTCTCCACATCAGAGTGCCAACTACTAGAGTTCAATAAAAACACGGAATGACGGAAAAACTCGTCAATGGCGGGGAAGCATTCTGTCCGATAGGACAAAATAACTCGTGCATGAATGAGTTCTTCGGAACATGAATGGCAAATGGCTCTGTTGATTGAAAAGGTGGCAGACTGCTGCCGTAAGGGACTACATAATATCGTCCACAAGTTTGAGACCCCTGCCTTAGAGTTTTTTCGGCCGTTATGGTCGTGATGTTTCTATCCTTAGCCGAACACGCTAAGGGCAGAATCACTTCCGGGTCAAAGGTTGAATGGCGCCTTTGTCCAATCAAGTCCTCTTTCTCTCTCTCTTCACACACACACTCGTCCAATCACCGATGACTGATGTGGCCCACAAGTACCTGCCTCTTCTGGTAGCTTAATGTCATTGTGTTTAGTTCTTTGCCATCGTGTTTAGTTACTTGCTGTAGTGTTTTGTAATTTGCTGTTGTGTTTTTTAATTTGCTGTTGTGTTTAGTAGTTTGCTGGGGTGTTCAGTAATTTGCCGTTGTGGTTTGCATTTCAGGGCCACCAGAGTTTAGTGATAACAGAGTTTTAAACAACAGTAACCCCTCCCTTCACTTCTGTATAAAGAAAAGGATGCTCCACCTCCAAACAAAAGAAAATTGAAAAGTAAATTAAGAGCCAAATAAGAAAACATGTCACTGTGAATCAAAACATAATGTAGATGAAAATCAAAACATGCTTCATGTAGATTTCTCTTTAAAAAAAAAAAAAACTGATAAATTAGATTAGAAAAATAATAGCTGGAGGTCGCTTGTTTTGGGCTTATCATCCTGGTTGCTTTTTTCAGTTGAAAAATCTGACACTGCCCACAACTGTGGCTTTACTATTAAGCATCTAAATAGAAAACCACTTCACAATAATTGTGAAAGATAGTTTGATTTTATAAGACCAAACATCCAATGGCAGCTACATTGTCTTTAAAGGGATTCTATACTACAAGCTGGTAATAAAAAAAGTTGTTTCTTCCAAACTGCTGCAGGGACCCCTCAAATCTTCTTTCGCCCTTATAGAACAAGAGCAGCATCAGGAGAGAGTGTTTTGTCAGATTTACTGAGTCCCTTCAGGCAGCAGTTGAATGATGTGATGTACCTGGTGACACAGCTTAATGGACTTCTAGGACATTTGGATCCTATTTGCCCTCTAGAAAACACTATTAGAGCACAGAGTTTAGGGAAGAGTGTGGACATAGGGGTTTTGGTGGTAAAGAAAATACAGCCCATAAAATCTTAGTGGCCTCATATATCAAAATAGCTGCTCCAACTGGGGCAGCAGCAGGTATAAAACTTACTGTGTGCATTATTTATATGTAAAGAAGCGTGTCATGGATATGACATAAAGCCACATGCTATTTTCAACCAACCTGGTTTATGAGTCGCTTTTCCTTGCACAGATCCATGTGGACTCTCTCTGCTATTTATGGATCTCCCATCGACCTGTGTGACATGTGTATGTACGGTATTCCCATAATCAAACCCCCAGGGGGAGTTTCCCATACCGACGTACAGGAGCAGCACCAATCATGTCTGACATGTGCAGTGTCCTGGCACACCTCCTGTCTGCGTAAAAGACACTGAATCATTTTAATTAGCAGCTGCACTTGTTTAAATGTGTGTCAGTGTGATTATTTATGAATTTTTCTGTCTGTCAGTCTGCCCACATCAATCACCAATGACATCCAGTGTTATTTAAGGGAC